>LPNX010483677.1:268700-429834 GCA_001517045.1 Pseudotsuga menziesii
ATTTAATTCTGCATCCAACGAGCTCTCCCGATCGAAATTTGAGTAAAAACATAGGGATATATGTCAAAAATACAAACAAAAAAGTAGTTTTTTTCTTTTCTTCCTNAATGCCGAGTGGGTACTCGTTGGATGTGGAATTTAATTCTGCATCCAACGAGCTCTCCCGATCGAAATTTGAGTAAAAACATAGGGATATATGTCAAAAATACAAACAAAAAAGTAGTTTTTTTCTTTTCTTCCTCCAAAATTAATAAATATTATTTTATTATTTTAACTATTATTTTATTAATTCTTTTTAGGAGGCCCATTTTGAGTTTAAATTTCCTCTAATGTTTAAATACTACCTCGGTGTTGGTTTTTTGAACCTCGGATATGACGACAACTGATACACTACCACCCCCCTTAGAGGAATCAAGCTCCTGCAAGATTAAAAATTGCATATATTAAAAATATTTTAATATGTGTACAATATGGAAAAATTAAATTAAACAATAATATATTTTTTACAATTTCCTTACCTGACCACCAATCATTGTAGAGGTACCATGTGTTGGTTCACGACCATAATAGGATTGATCACACGTCGTTCACACATGTGGCTTGATATGGGGCTCATGAGATGTCAACCGATTCCCACAAATAAATGGTCCTCTACCACCAGAAGATGATGGTTGTACTCCACTATAGGAAGAGGGAATTGCTTCGTCAATAGTTATGGTGTGGTGAGAAAGCCTCACATCTAGTGTAAGAAATGTCTCTTGTGTCTGGGTTATCATATCATGTATAGGAGGGATTTCTGGCCTCAATAGCTAGACATGAGGTGGAGGTATCTATTGATCAACATCTCTATTCCTATCATTGGGACAGTTTTGGGGAATCCCACTACCAGCGACCTGGAACCCCAACATGTCAAAATAGTTGGCATGTTTTCCCATCACAAACTCTGCATAAAGTTTCAAGAGGAAGTAAAACGTTATTTCCATGGTGTTGTGTGGGGGAATATCAAAAACCATGTAACATATTTCCATCCAATGGTCTCTAATTGGTTGACAGATGCACCACTCAATGGGCTTATGTGGTTTTATACTCTCTTGAATTTCATCCATCCCAGGAACTCTAAATTGTGAATATATATGCTCTTTGGTTATTTTGAGCTTCTTAATCTCATTATAGATGAATCCATCATCATATTCTAGTCATTTTGTTTCTTTGTATGATGCTATGTTATACAAAGCATCGTTAGATATGTTGATGGTATCCACTATGGTGACTACTAATGCTGACAAGGAGGGGTGGGTTTCATCTTCACCCCTCCAAGATGAACCAATATCTCTCAAATGACCAATTACTCTCAAAATATCTGCATTATGGTCTATAGTAGCCATTGCAATCATAAATACAAATAAAATATCATTAGAAGAATAAACACATTGTATAATGACATCTCTAAGTAATGAAAAGTGTAAAACTAATGTACAACAAATAACAACATAAACTATTTATAATTTAAATTTTAAAATTGATGTTGAATTTACACTAAAGAATAAACATTGGACATTTTTTCATCTTAAGTTTATGTTGTAAATTTGTATTAATTCCAATTTCTAGATACATACATTAAATGTCCTATGTGCATATGTTGATTGGGAAGCTCATCTACCTTATTTTAAGGATTTGATTATGAAATTTCAACAAAATTGTGAGGTGTTGACTAATACCCTTCGAGGAAAAACTTCCAGATTGCAGGTAGAGGCAAGGGATAGAGCCTAGAGGAGGCAGAAGAGGTGCTATTGACGAATAAAATACCAATATAAGAAATGATTTTGATATATATGTAATTATTTGTTGTAGCATGATTTTTTTTGAACTCCATAAGCCATTAGCAACTTTGTTTATATGTAATTTAAGGAATATGTTGATTGGGAATCTCCTCTACCTTATTTTAAGGCCTGGTTTATGAAGTTGTATAGAAACCATGAGGTGTTGACTAATTCCCCTGGAGGACCAACTCCCATATTGTAGGTAGTGGGAAGGGATGAATATTAGCATTATAATCCTCCCTTGTTGAATTTGGTCAATTATATCTAAATCAGGAGTCCTTTCAGTCTATATTTAGTCACTAGCACCATTGGGTCCACTTGGACTAATTGTGGCACATGTATCGGTTACTAAAGTGTGGGGAACACTAATTGAGGCCAACTGTCATGGATTGCACTTGCATGCATTAGTTTACGAGCCTCCTATATCAATCCCTACAAATTAGGAGCCACTAGGAGTGCCGACACCAACCTCCATTAGTTGAGTTAAGTTGGTGACTAGTCAAACTCAGTTAGGACTTAGTTACATCCAATTTTAGTCTGTTAAATTTAGTTCTACTCAGTTAGCACTATATTTGGATGGTTGCATGCATGTGGGGCACATTTACTCACCTACCTTAGTCATTTAGACTAGTTAACTGAGAATTAACAATGAATTAGACACTTGAGTTAGGATTTTGAACTCCGATAATGGTTTAGACAAGGTCAGTTAACAATGCAGTCAATTAGAGTCAAACCAATTCAAATTTCCTCACATGGATTCGAATCACATGAGGATTTTTATCCATTGTACTACATTGTAATTAATTATCTAGTTACTTTTGATTAATGAAAACATTCACAATTGCAAGCCATTTTTGCACTATTTCATTCTTCAATTTCTGAGTAAAATTGTATGATCTATCTTATGAGTTGTGTGTTGGTCCACATATCTATGTGCTTAAATTTAATAAGGTATCAGAGACTCAATAGGACAAGGCACTTCTGCTACTACAGATTCATACTTGGATCAAAAAAAGAAATTGAGAAAAATTGCTCCTTCCAACACTGCACTAGAAGCAGATAATTTACCACTTAATATCCTAAGTTAAGGAATTGTTGATCAAGATTTCTTGATCAACTATGTTGGGTGTGAAGAAAATTCAAAAAGTTCAGGATGTCTACCTTACTTTGTCTGTTTGATTGTGTGATTTACAGGTTTTTCAGTCTCCTTCACTACATTCGCTACAACATCTCAGTCTCCTTCACTGCATTCACTACAAGTAGCACAATGGCCCCTCTAATAGAGCTTCTCAGTCCTTTAAAATAACAACAGTGGAAGGAGGACATGGAGATGCAACTTATCTCCAAAATACTCTTTAGAATCACAATGGAGATAGAGGCAGAGTCGATTCATTATGTTGACAAAGAAAAATACTGGAGTAGGCTTCATGAAGCATACAGATGCTTGTGTCTCTCAATCTCTAGAGATATTCTCTTCCACATAAATAAATTGAAAACTCCCAAGGATGTTTGGGATAATATTTATTCCTTGGTTAATAAGCAGGATGACCTAATGATCTATCAGCTAGAGAATGAGTTGATTTCTCTTCATCTATCCAACTTCGAAACACTGAATGAATTCTTCACCAAATTCAAGCACCTGGTGTTTTGGTTGAAGATGTGCAAGGCTGAGAAGGAGGACAATCAACACATCCTTTCCCTTCTCTTAAAAATGGGTGCATACTATTCAATATCTGTATCCACCTTTCATTCAGGAAATATCACTACAAATTGGAGGGTGCCCACTCTTAATGCCTTCATTGAATCTCTCACCCATGAGCATGAGAAGTTGATCCAAATGGTGATCATTCGATCTTCCAGAGATCAAGCAGGACCTAAGGTTGTGAATGGTAAGCGGAACCAAAAGGATCACTCCCCTCTTGAGAAAGCAGTAAAATGAGCCTTCAAGTTCGAAAAGAAGCAAGAAGAATGGAAAAGGAGAGACCGTTTATTCTTACTGTGGAAGGGGATTTCATCCAAAAATATTATGTATGAGAAGAACAAGTGATGAAATGGATCTTCTTCTAAAGAAACATAACATTACTATACCTACAAGTGGAAGGAAGGATGACCATAGAGAAGAAACTGAAGAACATGAAGAGACATGCCATGCACTGAAGGCTAGTTGTTCAACAACACATGCCTTGCTCATTATTCTCGAGCTTCCAATCATATGGTTGCATCCACATAATGATTCTCTTCTTTGTATTATTTTGATGGTCCTAGTATTTATATGGGTAATAATAGTCAAATTATAGCCAAAGGGAATGATTCCATCAAGCTTGAACATGGAAAGTTCAAAGATGTGCTTTATGTGTTGTCCTTATCCACAAATCTATTCTCTGTATACCAGATGCTTCATGCTGGCTCTCTAAAGTGAGTGATATTTTGTCTTGACTCAGTGGAGATCACATATATCTCTACTGGGAACATCATAGCGAAGGGTGCTGCAAATCATGCCTCCAAGGAATATGATTTTTCAAACTTCATGCCATTTTTAGAACCAATGCACTCTCAGTTGCCACTTGAAAGGGAAGGTAAAAACATTCCATCTACTTCTTTTGTAGTTTCCACTAGTATTGTAGAACCAACTGTATCAGTTTATGATATTGAGATTCAAGGTGATTCATATCTAGATCCAGTCCCTACTCCCAAGCAGGAATCTAGGAAGATGACTTAAAATCCATCTGACACACAAAAGACAAAGCACCTTGCGCTATGTCATGCAATCTCATCTCCTTCAAAGAGATGCAACAAAATCCCTATGAGATGCTACATGGAAAGGTCTGATTAGATAAACTTCTTTAATAAGAATAGAGTGGATCATACACCTCTTCATCCAAAAAGGGGAAAAGGTTACATTCCTCCTTCCTTCGATCATCAATTTGGGAGATGATGGAGTAGTCTACATGCAAGACCCCAGGATACCTGTGCACAGAACATCATGTATGATGCTTCACTACATCATAGAAATGAAGGTTGCAGCAAAATATTTTTCAAGTTTTTAAAACTTAAATCCTGATTATATCTTCTTAGTTAGAGGGGGGGATATTTTCCCATGTGGTTTTTTCCCTAGCTCCTTGTATTGAGAAGTTGCTTTAATTATTGTAATGGGTAACCTATGGCCTTAGTTAGAAGGGCCCACAAATTCCCCAAGTTATAATTCAAGGGGAGTGTTAGGATTATAATCCTCTGTTGTCTAATTTGGCCAATTATGTCTAAATCAGGAGTCCTTTCAATCTATATTTAGTCACTAGCACCATTGGGTCCACTTGGACTAATTGGGGCACATGTACCAGTTAATAAAGTGTGGGGAATACTAATTGAGGCCAAATTCCACTGATTTCACTTGCATGCATCAGTTTAGGAGCCTCCTAGATCAATCCCTACAAATTAGGAGCCACTGGGAGTGTCGACACCAACCTCCATTAGTTCAGTTCAATTGGTGACTAGTCAAGCTCAGTCGGGAGTTAGTTACATTTAGTTCTAGTATGTTACATTAAGTTCTACTTAGTTAGTTCTATATTTGGATGGCTGCATGAAGGTGAGGTGAATTTACTCACTACCTTAGTTAGTTAGACTAGTTAACTAATAATTAGCACTGAATTAGACACTTGACTTGGGATTTTGAACTCTGATAATGACTTAGACAAGGTGAGTTAACAATGCGTTCAAGTATAATCAAACCAATTTGAATTTCCTCACATGGATTTGAATTGCATGAGGCTATTTAGCCACTGTACTACATTTTAATTAATTATCTAATTACTTTTGATTAATGAAAGCATTCACAATTGCAAGCCATTTTTGCATTGTTTCATTCTTCAGTTTCTGAGTAAAATTGAGTGATTTATCTTGTGAGTTGTTTGTTGGTCCACAGATCTATGTGATCAATTTAATAATAAAGCATAGAGGAGGTGGAATAAGGTTCCATTGATGAATAAAATCACAATATAGGGAAGGATTTTGATAGATACATAATTATTTGTTGTAGCGTGATTTGTTTCGGAATCCATAGGCCATTTAGAATCTTTGTTTATATATGCAATTTTGGGTATATGTTTATTGGGAATATCATATACCTTATTTTAAGTCCTCAATTATGAAGTTTCATCGAAACTGTGAGCTGTTTACTAATCCCCTTGGAGGACCACTTCCCAGATTGCGGGTAGAGGCAAGGGCTAGAGCCCAAAAGTGGTGGAAAAAGCTGTTATAGATATGTAATTATTTGTTGTAGCATAATTTTTTTTGGGCTCCATAGGAAATTTACCATCTTCATTTATATGTAATTTGGTGCATGTATGGATTCCACTTGATGTTATTTTAGTTGTATGCACTCTTTCTATATACACATGAGTGAATTTGCATATTTGTGTATAGTGGCTTTTAAGGTTGCAAGGTTTGCACTAGATTCTATCGTGTATAATAATATGTGATTACGATGTAATAAAAAAATCAACCTCCCTATGTATCTTGATATTGGTAGAGCCTATTGTTGAACTCTGTTGTCTTGACCTTAACCAAAATGTACCCTTCAATCAAGCAAAAATGTTTGTTAAGCATGTGAAGCTTCTATACCTTATTTTAACACTTGGATGATGATGTTTCATCGAAACTATAAGGTGTTGATTAATGTTCTTAGATGACCAACTTCGATTGTTTAGATAGAGGAAAGGGATTTACCATGCTTGTTTATGTATTTTAGGGAAGATATGAATTCTACTTGATTTTTTTTATAGTTGTATCCAACGTTGCAATATATTAGAGAAAGTTTGCATATTTGTGAATTTTGTTTTGGATTCACAAGGATGCTTGTGAAGATACATATGCAAATAGTGAAATTGATTTCATTTTTATGAGTAAATTAGGGTAACCTTGGTTTCTATTGGGCATGTAAATTTCTTATGCAACCTTGCAATATTTGTGAATTTTGGTTTGGATTCCCAAGGATGCGTCTGAATAAACATATGCAAATAGTGAAATTAATTTGTCTTTTATGACTAAATTGGGGTTTTGGTTTCATTTGGGCATGTACATTTCTTTATGAGCATAGAAATTAAAAAATATTTGGTTTTTATTCATATTAGGGAATATAAATGATTGAAAATAGGGAAACTAGAATGAGAGGATTGTTAAAATTGTTGTGCCATTTAGATTATCAAGAAATGAGTCCAATATTATTGATGTAGTAAAAGAGGAATGAAGATACACACTAAAAAAATAAAACCACACAGGAAACAGATGAGTACAACTCGTATCATTGGAATATCATTGTCATTAAATAATATGGTTTTACAATAGTGTTACATAATAAAAGAATTCAAATCATGACGAATGAATTTGAATCTCCCAACCAGATGTGACTATATCTGACTGAATAACTAACTAAATATGTATCAATCACTATCGGAGTCCAATTGGTTAAGTCCATATGTCAAATCAATTCACACAATCAGTAATAATCAGTTAAATCAGCCTATCTGATGTAGTAGGCAAGGAAAAGTGCCTTATCCATATGAATCAGGTATAACTAGTGCTAACTAATCTTATTGTGATCTAAGTGAAAGTAACTGGAAAATAACTAAGCTTAACTAGTTCCAACTCCAATTGACTAAAGGAGGTTGGTGCCAGGACTCCCAGTGGCTCCTAAAATG
Organism: Pseudotsuga menziesii; assembly: GCA_001517045.1. NCBI lineage: Eukaryota > Viridiplantae > Streptophyta > Pinopsida > Pinales > Pinaceae > Pseudotsuga > Pseudotsuga menziesii. The sequence goes on from LPNX010483677.1 coordinate 276,214, forward strand.
TAGGGATTGGCCTCGGGGGCACCTAAACTGATGAATGAAAGTGTAGTCATTGGAATTTATCCTCTATCGGTGTTCCCCATACTCTATTAACTAGTACATGTGGCCCCAATAGGCCAAGTGGACCCAATGGTACTAGTTGACCAAAAAAATTAAATAAAACTCCTAAGTTAGGATTAAATATTCTGATAGACAGTTTGTCAAAGGGATGATTATAAATCCTAATACCACCCATTAATCCTAACTTGGAAAATTGTGGGTCCTATAAACAAGGCCAAAAGTCACCGATGTACAATCTAAAAGATAAAAATGTTGCTTAATAAACTGAGTTAATAGGGGATAACCTCATGAGAACCCCCCCCCCCCCCTCAAAATAAGTAGGAAATGGGAAAAAGTAAGCTATTTCTAGAAGAAATAAGATTCCTCCTTAGAAAAATAATTTGAACAAAACACTGCTGCAAAATTACAGCTCTATGCAGCAACATAGTCCATCTGTACAGCAGCATCCTGAAGCTATGCATGTGAACCTCTCTATGTTCTTCTGAACTGATGACTCTGTGTCTTTCTTTTGGATGTTGAAGGTAGAGAATGATCGTGTTTCTTATTTTATGGTGAATGTAGATGATCATTCACCATCATCAAGTAGCACTGACCTAGAATTTTGTTGCACCACTCTGTAGGGAGAAAATATGTGAGATAGAGTGTAACATGTTCATTATGATAATAGGACCTAGTTCTTCTTATGTCTTCTATATTTCTAGCACCATTTCAAGTTGCATCTATGGTATTTTGATCCCATCTAGGGTTAGGATTTTTGTTTGGAATGGATACTAGATTTGGATCTAGAGTCTCATAAGATTTAGTCTCAATAACAAGATCATGCTGGATTTGATCTTCTTTAGAAACCTATAGCAAATTGTCATCATCAAAAAATCATGGAGAAATGGTTATAACTTCTTCTATTGCTTATGGTGGTGTGTCATACAACTAATATTATTCGAATTGAACACTTCATTCAATGAAGCATATCTTGGTTACAACCTCCATCAATTTGTAAGCTTTTGCATCTTCTACATATCCCAGCAGAATGCATTTACTACTTTGGTCTTGGAAGGCATTTTCTTATCAAGTGGTATTCTGGCCCAAGATTTGGAACCAAAAAATCTCAAATGAGAGACCGTTGGGCTTATGCCCATGCAGTGAGTTGAATGGAGTGTCCCCAACCACTGAATTATGAGTCACTCTATTCTGCAAATATGAAGCATAGTTTACAACTTTATCCCAAATAGAAGGAGGGAGATGTTTGGCATGGAGAATTCATGTTGCCATCTCCTTCAGTGATCCATTGTTCCTCTCAACCACACCATTATGTTGTGGTGTGTATGGAACTGAGTGTTCCATTCGAATCCCCTCTGATTCACATAAATACTGGAATTATCCTTTGATGTACTCTCCTCGTTTATCATATATTATAGACATGATTTTCTTACTAAAACTCTTCTCAACCATAGCTTTAAAATCTTTGAAAATATCAAAAAATTCTGATTTGTGTTTCATAAAGTAGATCCAATAGTACCTAGAACAATCATCAATAAAGGTGAGGAAGTACCTGCAACCATTCATCTATTTTGTGTGCATAGGTCAAACTAAATCAGTATGTATCAAATCAAGTATAGAGGCATCTATATGTTCCTTCATAACTTCATACCTCTTCTCTGGATGCTTACCTACCAAGCGACCAACACATACTCCATCAGAAGTTTCAGTGGAAGGAAAACCTTCAACCATTTTATCATTGTGGATTTGCTGGGGATATTTGAAATTGAGATGGCCAAATTTCTCATGCCAAATCTTGTTGGTGTTTTTAGCATGAGACAATAAAGCTATAGGAGGAGAGACTTGTAAAAAATGTGGGAACTCATAATATTTAGTAGAATGGTTTGCAATACCTTTCGATATGAGTTGTCCAGTGGATTTTTCTATAATCTCAACTGAATATGAGTCAAATGTCACTCTCTTGGGATAGCTTGCATGAGTAATATAATAAAGAAACAACAAGTTAGATGCAAGGGAGGGCACATAGAGGACATTCTTGAAATCTCCATGCTTCGCTCTGATTGAACCCCTTCCTTCCGCTAGAATATGGGAATTCTTCTTTAGAGGAAACCATGTGATTGGATTCTCCAGAACCAATTATGTATGTTGTTGACTAAGTAAGTCTAGCTTTAAAATCATGGCACCTTTCATCATCTTCTATCTATGGTTCTTCATTAAGCTTCTTTGCTCTTTGTGGGAGAGCAATCTTATTTTGCTTGAGGAGACCTGACAGTTGGTCAATATGCTTCTCATTACAATGGTATTCAATATGAAAACGCTTCACACAATAGGGACATATCTTCTTATCAAACTTCTTTTTCTTACAACCTGAAGCTCCTTCCCAAGTTTTCTGATTTTGTTTACGCTTCGAATCAACTACTTTAGGATCCTTTCCTTTAGATTTCCCTTTATCTTATGTTTTGGTAGAGTCTTTCACCAGAAGAGCTTGATCTTTGGATGTCTTGATGACTCCCATTTGGACTAGCTTCTCTTTCTCCTTGATTAAATACTTGGAAAAGGAATCAAGTGAAGGAATTTTCCAACTGAGAACAGAATCCCTTTTGGAATGGAATATTGAAACAAATACATAATACTTAGGAGCGATTTTGTTGAGAATGGAGAGCACATTTTGATCATCATTTTTTCAATTCCGCACTGTCTAAACTGAAGTGCAAGAGACTTGAATTTAGTAAAGAATTTATCTATAGTTTCGAGGTTGCTGGGATGTAAGTCTACTAGCTCATTCTATAGAAGGTGTCCGTGAAGCTCATCTTGTTTGCTAAACAAGTTTTCAAGATTCTCCCAGAATTCTCTGGGAGTCCTCGAACCTTCAAGGTGGAAGATGATATCTTTGGATATATGAGTGCATATATAATCAAAATCTTCATCTAAGCGGTTAAGAATTTTATTTCTCTCAACTGGCTGATGGGGCTCAACCTCCCTTCCAAGTATTATCCTAAAGTATGGCTTGTTGTGCAAGGAAACTTGCATATCTTCCCTCTAATAAAAATTGAAGGGTGTTAGTATCCGAGGAGTAGAAGGTAGAGAATCCATAATTCTCATACAATAAAAACACAAATCTTCACACAAGCTCTGTAGCGCCTGTATAATTTCACTACAAAACACTAATTTTTTTTAACTATGTTAGAATCATCCCTTCCCTCTTTACATGAACACTTTCTTAGGGTCCGTTAGACCCGCACCACCACTCTGAATAAATTCAAAAGAAGTAAGGCACTCTTTGTGGGACTTCTGTGGAAACCCAACTGCTTCTGTTGTTCAATGAAGAGTAGAAAGACATGAAGCTTGCTTGAGATGGCTGTGATACCATGTTAAAATTGATGTGCCATTTATATTATCAAGTAATGAGTCCAATATCATTGATGCAGTAAAAGAGGAATGAAGATACACATTGAACAAATCATACCATAGAGGAAAGAGATGAGTATAAATCAAATAATTATAATATCATTGTCATTAAAGGATCCAGTGTTACAATAGCGTTACATAGGAAAAGAATTCGAATCATGAGGAATGAATTTGAATCTCCTAATTGGATGTGACTGTATCTCACTTCATATCTAACTAAATATGTCTCAATCACTATCAGAGTCCAAGTGGTTTACTCCATATTTCAAATCAAGTAACGCAATCAATAATAATCAGTTAACTCAGCCTAACTATTGTGGTAGGTGAGGAAAATATCCTTATCCACATGCAATCATGTCTAACTAGTTCTAACTAGGTTGATTATGATCTAAGTAAAAGTAACTAAAAAATAACTAAACTTAACTAGTTCCAACTCCAACTGACTAAAGGAGGTTGGTGTCGGGACTCCCACTGTATCCTAAAATGTAGGGATTGGCCTAGGATGAGTCTAAATTAATGCATGCAAGTGCATATAGTGGCAATTAGCCTCTATAACTGTTCCCCACACTCTAGTAACGGGTACATGTTACCCCATTAGGCCAAGTGGACCCAACAGTACTAGTGGACCTAAATAATTAAATAAAACTCCTAAGTTTGGCTAAGATAATCTAATAGATAGTTTGGTCAAGGGAGGATTATAAATCCTATTAACGATTTGGTGTAAATACCTCACAATGAAAATATTGAGCTCCATGGTGGAGTTTGTTTTCCTTTTATCATGCAAATAGTGCTCACCTGAAGATGTTGTTGAGTGTTGTTGTGGAGAAAATGATGGGCTTGACCTATTTTAAGCATAAATCAAGTTTTGCATAACGTGTGTGTGTTTTTGTACAGTATAATGTGCACGTGTTTGATAGAAACATAACACACATGTGTTTTACTTAAATATCCTAATTGGAAAGCATGTTAGTAGGATTGGGACTAGGTTTGGTAGGATCACCATTGCTTGGGATGATTTCTATTTTATGGATCTTGAATCATTAGCTTCAATCTACCATTGCATCTTAAAGGTGCCTCAACTTTGTCCACTCACCCTTACATGGTCCCAATTTCCATCCTACATTTGTTCTTATCGAGGTGAGGATATTTCTCTTCTTCCTAAGAAGAAGATTCCTTCCAACATCAACATTTAGTTTGGACTAGCATCAACAACAATTCAACCTTTTTGGTTTTCCTTTCTTGTCGTTTCTTGAGGGAGGATTTCCCCCAGGTGGATTTTCCCCTTTACTCACTTCTTTGGACAAGTCAAATTGTAAACGGTGACCGTACCCTTGTTGTTGGGCCCTATATAGGTCTATATTTCTGATTATTTCAGATATATCATCATAAATTCAGACTTAAAGTGGGGTGTTGGAATATAGTAAACCCACGTAATACTTAGGATACAATATTTAATCATTATTTGATTAATTTCCTACCCACTAGCTTAGATAGTTGGCCTCCACTTGCACCACATGGTCAACACTTTCCATAAATATCCCAGGAGTGCTTTTGTCCCAATTGTGGTTTTATCTTGTCCACTTTATTGAATTCTAAAATTAGTAATTATGCCTCCCTACATTGTGTATTTATTCGGCTTCTATCCATCTTTTCTGTGGATAAGGTAAAGCTAGTCAACTAGGAAACTAATACCTTTTGTTGCCAACCCATCCTCCATTAATTTCTCTCCATATTTTAGGATTAGCAAATCTTCCCATCACTTATCATCACTCACTCATGCTTTAGCTAATTTGTGAGGTCCTTCATAGAATAGGAAAGTGATTTAGCCACCTATGGGGGTTTAGCATATTCAACAAGTCTGATTTATGAGCTAGCAATGAGTTATCTTCCATCAACTCAATTTTCCTTTATAAGAATGTATTACCAATGTAATAAAATCAATTATCATTTATTGATAATTCCTTAATGCGTGTTCAATATTCCTCTTCTTCTCTCCATATGCTACTGTAGTTCCTAGTGATGTTAATTGTGTGCTTAAATTCTTTTCTTGTTTATACAACTCTTGCTACCACAAAGGATTTAGAATTATAACAAAAATTGAGGGTCCTAAGAAGGTTAAAATGGTTTTATTTAAGTTAAAAGGTCACACATCCTTATGGAACGTAAATTAATTTCCATTAGGCAAAAAGAAATGATTATTAAAAAATATACTATTTTTTTTTTATAAATTGTCCATTAGATGTAGGCATTACCATTAAATATAAACATAGTGATAAAGGTGAATAAGTGATGACTAACTATATAAATATGCTATTCAATATGAATTATTAAATGTTGTGAACATAAAATATATAAACTAAAAAAAATAAGACATCCTTTTGCATGAGCAAAGAAAAATCATTTCCTTTAAAGAAGAAAGATAACTAACATGGATTAATTTTGAATTGATGAAAAATTCAAGGTGTTATTATCTTAATGTACACATTACTTGGAAGCATACTAACTTGTCAATTTGCTTTTGATAAGGTACCACTTGAAAACACATTAATTTTTCAATTCTTAATTTCTTTTTAATAAGGGATTTTTTTATCCAAAATAAGTGAGTAAATTTTGAAAAGCTTATTAATTGGTTTTTTAGGGTATGAAGGTCAAAATAATTTTGGATCTTTGGTAGTTTAAATATTTTAGGTTTGGTATTTTTTCAAATATAATTTTGGTTTGATTTTGTTCAATGACATATATTAATTGTGGAAATTGCATAATTTAAGTGCCATAAAGATAGTTGAGGATGTTAAATCCATTTATACATTCAAAACACAATTTAAAGACTTTCAAATTTAAATCTTACCCAAAAAAATTACTAAAACCGACTAAAAACCATATCAATTTCTTAGGAAATAAAAAAAATCAACTACCCCTTTTATTAGTTTATATTTATAAAGAAATAAACCAGCTTTAATACTAAAAACCCACATACATCTCCAAAAATAAAATAAAAAAATCCACTAACCCTTGTATTTCTTTCTATGTATAGAGAAATAAACCAACTTTAATGGGTATGAGACATTCAAGCGATGCACCTGAACTATATAAACAAACAAGGATGCCTGTTGTCCAAATTCCAAATCAGGAAGGAAAGTGACCGCGGAAAATAACTGCAAACCTTCGACAATTGGCTAATCACTCTTGATATTCGTGTGTATTTTCAGAATACATCTGTACATGGTATATAGAAAAAAGTTCGTGGGCTCGTGATATTCGCTTTTAGAACGAAAGAGGTTGGAGGGTTCTAAAGGGCTAAATCGGGTTCGCTTTTAGACCAAAAGAGGTTGGATGGTTTTGAAGGGTATATCGGGTAAATACTTTTGGGGTCGCTGTGAGTTGAATTCCTTCCCTTTTACTTGAGAGAATCCTTATTAGCTTACGCCAAAATGTCTGTCAAACCCAACTCCAAAGTCGATGCCCGAAAGAAACGTTACAAGGTGGCATTCGATAGAGTAGAGGCGCGTTTCAAGCGAGTGGAAAACATGGTGGAGATTCGAAAGTCTAAAAGGGAGGAAACTCTGCTCAAAAAACGCAGAGAAGGTGTTCCGTCAGCCTACAATACTCAGCCCTCTACTGGCTATGATCAAACGATTTCCCTGGACAAAAATGTAAATTCTCTTACCGTAACTTGGTACATAAAAATTTGTTGTCTGCTACAGTTAAATGGTAGTGAAATGGTCGTTTGCTACGCGTTTACCAGAAGTGGCCTAGAAGTGCCTGTTTAATGGTAAATTTAAATGTTTTTATACTCTGAAACAAGAGTCCAAGATAGTGTATGGAACAATATTCAGATACAGTTATAGCAATATCTAATCATCAGTTTGACGTGCACGTTAAAGTTATTAAAAGCATTAACAACCTATTTGTGGAATTATATCGATTACTGTTATATTAGTGTTGATTGATGCAAATGTTTATTGGTGCAGCTACAGACGTTGCCATGGAGTGTTTTAGCGCTTGCTTCTCAAGATATTCAAGCAAAGGAGGCCGCTGCTATTCACCTGCGAAAGATGTTATCTATGGGTCTGTTTTTATCCGAACCCATAAAAACATACCACGTCTCATGTTTTTAATGCAATCGAGCAATCTTCCCAACACTAAGTATTTCCTTCTCTGTGCAGCAAGAAATCCTCCAATCGATGCAATCATCCAGTCTGGTGCAGTTCCTCTCCTTGTCAATATTCTCAGGAGGAGCGATATGCCTCAGGTTCAAGTAAGTTTAATTTTTTTTAATTTTTTTATAAACATGTTGATGGATAATATATCCATTTCGACCGGAGTAGAAGAAAACTTCATTCTTCTTACATCACTGGATATTATTTAGTAGAAAGATGAAATATTTAATATGTTAAAACAAATAATAAACTAGTTAAGCTAAAAAGATATAATTATGATTGTTGATAGCTTGTTATCATACATCATAATGCAGTTTGAAGCAGCTTGGACTTTGACAAATATAGTCGCAGGAACCTCTGAGCATACAAAGGTTGTCATTGACTGCGGGGCACTGCCCATATTTGTGGAACTTCTCAAGTCCGAGAATGATAACATTAGAGAACAGGTACACTTTAAACTGCTCGTAAGAGTTTTAACCTTATATGTCATCGATTGCATCCAGATGAATTTTTACAGGCTCAACTATCTTTATGTCATCTCTAACATTGAATTTTAATAACTATTCTACTCCCTGATATTGAACCCAATTGATATTCCTATAAGGCTCTGTGGGCTTTGGGAAATATTGTTGGAGACTCTCCAGCATATAGGGATCTCGCACTAGGTCATGGAGCATTAAGGCAGCTGCTTTCCCTGTTTAATAAGACTCAGAAAATTTCAATCATAAGAATTGCTACATGGACTCTCTCAAATTTTTGCCGCGGTAACCCTGAACCTCAATTTGATCAGGTACGCAAAATCCATTTTCTGGTTTTTCTTCTCTGTTTGCATATACTTTAGATTTTGTTTGTAGCTCTTCGTGCTCGGTAGGTAGATTTGGACGTTAGATGGAAGAGAATTTAACAGTATGAAGAGTTCATCTTCCTTTTGACAGACTTTTGCTTATGGCTTTCAGGTGAAATATGCATTGCCTGCCCTGCAATGGCTTCTCCATATGCAAGATGATGAGGTCTTGGCAGATGCATGTTGGTCCCTGTCATATCTTTCTAAAGGCCCCAATTTCAAAATTCAGGCAATAATTGACGCGGGCATTTGCCCAAAGTTGGTGGAACTTTTGTCGTAAGTATTAGAAGCAATGAAAGCATTAAAATATTTTATCTCATTTTATTTGTATCAAATTTAATGTTAACACGAGTACAATATGTATATTATTTTATTTCTAGCTATATCGATCCAAATGAATGGTTTTTATTTTAGGTATTCTTCCCCATTGGTCGTTATTCCTGCGCTGCGAACAGTTGGCCATATCGTCAGTGGCCATGACGTGCAAACCCAGGTTTTACTTCACACATTTTTCATACTTGTCAATAATTTGAATGATACATTTTTCATATCTTCTGAGATCTGATTTAATCGTTTAGAGAAGACGCCCATACAAAAGTCCAACTTCAAATCTGGTGGGTTTATTTTCTTGTTTATCTTTCTATCTTATGTTTTCCTGTTTGCAGGTTGTTATTGACAATCAGGCTCTTCCTCGCATCTTGCATCTTCTCACAGCCCAACAGACAAACAAAGCCATTGTAAGAGGAGCATGTTGGACAATCTCCAATATTACTGCAGGGACCAAAGAGCAAGTTCAGGTGGAAATGGTTTTGGATTTATACTGATACTTGCTACAAGTGTCACTTTTTCTGTGTAACATTACTTGAGCATTTCGTTTTAATGCACTACATTTTCGATGCAGGCGGTCATTAGTGCCAACATATTTCCCCCACTTCTACTTCTGTTGTCAAATGCTGAATTCGAGATAAAGAAAGAGGCAGCGTGGGCGGTTTCAAATGCAACTAGTGGAAGTGACGAACAGATAAAGTATGAAGCTTTTCTTTTATTGCATCTCTAGTTATCTACATCCATTTTTTTTATGATGCGAGGTCGATAACACGAGCTATTTTCTTTTACAGATACCTTGTCATTCAAGGTTGCATTAAGCCACTTTGTGATCTGCTAGCCTCTCCGGATCCAACGATTATAACAGCCTGCCTTCAAGGCTTAGAAAACATATTGCGAGCTGGCGATGCTGAAAAAACTGGAGGCCTCGCAGATGATAACGTATATGTGAGCCAAATCGAGGATGGCGGAGGCTTGGATAAGATTGAGGACTTGCAGTCTCATGAAAACACAGAGGTCTATGAAAAAGCATTTGAGATCCTAAAGAATTATTTAGGCGAGCAATATGAGGATGAATCGCTAGAAACATCTGTACCTCAGACTGCATTTGGTTTCTCTACAGATCAGCTGCCCAAAGTTCCATCTCGTGGTTTTAATTTCAAGTAGAAAGACGTATAGTTTTCTTGTATCTTGTAGAAAATGTATGTATATGAAAGGAAAATACGTCCAAAGTGTTTTTTACATCTTTGGATTATAGCTCCTCATGTTACCAGGTGGTTTTAATTTCATATACAAGGATGGTAATCTTCTAGTGTATATTGTAAGAAAATGTGTATAAACTTCAATTTTTTTCGATACATTCTTGGCCATCATAGAAATTGAATTTTTCGTAATACTATTCCCACAATTAATTGCTTCGATGTGTCTGGTATTGCAAACAATGTCCTACGTTGCATTATCAGTTCAAAGACCTGAAGGTCCTCGGGATTTTTACAGTATTTGTTAACTTATAGATGGATGGAAAAATTATGATATTTTTTTTTATAATACTCTAAGAATGAACAAAAAATTTAAGGTCATTCATATTTTTAATAGGGTATGAATGGATGCAGAAGCACCGTACTAATGGATGTAGAAGTAGTGCCATTTGTAGACAAGAATCAACTTTTTGAAGCACTGTACTAATGGATGTAGAAGTAGTGCCATTTCTAGAGAAGAATCAACTTTTTTGTTATGGAGAATAAAACAATTGTGATTATAATATACTATTTTCAATTTTTTTTCCTTTTATTTAAGGATATTAAACAAATTGTAATTATAAAATTATTGTAAAAGAAAAATGATAAAAGTTAAATAATATTGGAATAAATATCATTTTTATAATGAGAATCATAAATATGAAAAAGGAGTTGAAAAATTTACTAACATCATCTTTGTATCTTAACAAATAGTCAGGATTACATAATTTTATAAGTTTATATCATGTGCAAACTGTTTTTTGTATGCTTATTGTTGAGTTGCTTTATTCTTGTTAAATGTGATTGTATAAACAACTATTTTTATAGGCATGTGTAAAATGCTTATTGTTGAGTTACTTTATTCTTGTTAAATGTGATTTGAAATATAGATTTTTAGTACTTTTAAGACTATTTCTTCGTGTTTAAGATCTATTATGATTCACTTGCATTTTCAATACAACTATACTTGTTTCTATGCTTATAGTTAAGTTACTTTATTCTTGTTAAATGTGATTTGAAATATAGATTTTTAGTACTTTGTAGACTAGATTTCTTAGGGTCTAAGACCTATTATGATTCACTTGCATTTTATAGTAAAGGATTCTTTCAATAGAGCTATGCTTTCCTCTATCCAAGGAAATCCATCTTTTTGGGTTTCCTTTGGGTTTTTCATGCTTGCTTCTTCTAATGTTTTGCAATAAGGCTCCTCAATATTCTTGTATCCACTAGCATACAACTTAAGCTATTTTGCAAAAACTAAAAATTATTTATGTCCAATCTTGCATGTATTGTAGTTTAAATAAGGACAAACAATGTAAAAAAACCAAACACATAAGAAATAATAACACAATGATTTCCTTCGAAATTCTTTGGGAAAAAACAGCTTAGAATTTTTATATACTTAGGAATGATTACAAATCCCCCATAGAGATTATGTATACTTCACATACCTTTAATTTAATATTTGAAGCGTGTGATCTTGAGCTAAGCACCATTCATACTTTCAAACATCTTTGCATGTCTTTACATCACATATCACATCATAAATGAGCCTTTCTTTTGTTTCCTTTTGTGTTGTAATTTTTTTTTTTTTATACATATTGTTGGTGGAGAGCTAATGACCACTCCAAAGACATCAAAAAAGGGCTCTTTGCATGTCTTTACATCACATCATAAATGAGCCTTTCTTTTGTCTCTTTTGTGTTGTAAATTTATTTTTTTATACATATTATTGGTGGAGAGCTAATGACCACTCCAAGACATCAAAAAATGGGCTTTGGCCAAGATTTTAATGAAAGATCTAGTTCTATTAAACCTCTAACTTAGCCACCAATTCTAAACATAAAAATAATATTAAAACAATCCATTCTTTGTCAAGGATTAATTTCAAATCATTATACCAAACATTATCCTAAAATGTTTAACTAAATAAAACAATACATAAATACCTTTGAAACATAATATCGTGAATGTCGCGCTCTCAATTACATATATAACTACTTTTGCCTTCATTCAAATCTAATTCAAAATGCATAAAATATGCTTTCAAAATGCATATCCTTTCTAGTATTATATATCTCTCCCCCGTCTCTTTCGTCTTAATGATGTCATTAGGAATTATATATGAATTATTATGCACTCCTAGGATGGATTCTAAAAATGTCTAAGTTAGGTCCATTATGAATTCCTTCCATAAAGTTACGGTTAGATCATAAATTGGTGTAAGTAATTTAATTATAAGAAACAATATAAAAGTTCTTTAACATTCTTTAACATGTTCTTCTAAGGAATATCATATCTTTGATGACATTGAAAACATTTAAATGCATATTTTCTTTTAAAAACTAAAATTTCCATTAGAAAATAGGGTCCATGTAGAAAAAATTTTACTTAGAATTTATCCACATCATATCGTGCACGAGTTCCCATGATTAAGTTGAAATTGATCTTCTAGGGCCTTCATAGCATTATTCTAAAGCCATTGTGGATTTTTCAAGTTCTCATTTAACCATCATTCATTCTCCAAAATAAAAAACTTATTCTAAGTCTTTCTTTTTTCACTAGACACCTTATATCCTAGATAAAACTTGTACACCTCTCTAGATTTTTCTTGGGGTCTACAACATAATGTCCTTGTAATCTCTAAATCAATGTAGAATTGCAATAAATATGTTATGTAAGCTATCCATTTCTTTTTTTATACTCCCTTCAAATCTATGCACCCGATATATTTGCACCCCAAATCCCACATTCTTCCTTCATGTAGGATTTAAAGACATACAGAAAGTAGTATATGTTCAAGTGAATCCATGAAAACCGGAAACACTTTTTGGAAATATGGAACAAGGGACTGGTTTTTTTGACACATGATTGATATAATTATAATTCCTCTATCCATCTATTAAGACCTCGATCAAGTATCTGAATAAGACCTCAACTAAGGTAGTTTGGTGATCAATCCAAACCCACCATTAAGGGTTTACTTGGGTTAACAAAATCCTAAATTGTTCCCTACATCTTGATTGATCTCAAGTGTTGGTTCAAACTCATCATTTTCATATAAACAACAAAATATCCCTATGTAATTCAATCATGCTTCAATCATGCTACATTGTTAACACAAGAAAGACCTAATTCGAGGAATTCAAAATCTTCATGAACCCCATGCTTGGAATTTTTGAATTTCCATTATCGAGTTATATTATTCAATTGAGGTCTTAAAATCAAGAATTATATCTATATTTCAATAGGATTTTTTGTAGCTGCAACTTCCAGAGTGTCCAAACCCTTTCTCATCCATCTTAGGTTTCAACGTTAAGGTTAGTGGATTTCTTAGTGAATCCTCTACCCAATTTAGTAAACTTTAAATTGCACTTTAAATTTTATATTATATATTTTTGTTTAATTTCTTTTAAAACTTGTATTAATTTTTTTTCACAATTTTATATAAGCTTGGAGAAATACCAATAACATAAGAAAAAATATGCAACCAACAAATTAAATTAACAAAGATACAAATGTGTATAAAATATGATTAAAATACTAATTAAATTTAAAAAACAAGATCCACGAGGTGGCTATGTCACCAGAATTGCTAAAAACTATTTCTATAAGACAAAGCTATAAAAATATGACATTTTTGTCATGGAAAAAATTGCCACAAAATTTTATAGCTATCGAACCCCAAGTTTCCCACCATCAATAAAATGACGAAACTCAAAATCTTATCATGTTTTGATATACAATGTAATTGTTTGCTTCTTTTGAAAACAATTCCTTAAACAATACTCTTGGAAGGCTTGCACAAATAATTATTATATCCAATGTGTATCTAGTTAATTCAAAACTAGTTTTATATAAATATATTATTTCCCAATCAAGAAACCAATAGTGAAACTATTTAATCACCCTCTAGCCATAAGAGTACCAAACATGAAAAAAACATAATTTAAAATAAATATTTACATGTTCAACTCAATTCTACTTTTACATTGCAAGGAAACTTGCGATTGTTGTTAGGATTACTAATTGTGTGTTCATGTTATCTTTAACGAGACTTTATATTCCTTCTCCACAGGCGAAATAATCTATGTTCTTTGAATGTTTTAATCCTTAAGACTGCAAGAGAATCATGACACTGATCTAGCAAGATAGAATCAAGAAGGAGTATATTGTAATGTTATCCTTGTCAAAGTATTTTAAATGAGTTTGCATAATATTTGAATTAAAAAAATCACCATAATTTCTTAGATTACAATTCTTGTTTTTGTGCAAAACACAATCAATGTTCTGATGTAGATAATCATATAGAAGTAATTGTACTTGAGATAGTTTCTATGTATCTTAATCCAAAGGACTATGGATAACAACAATGTCATTCATTTATTGGAGTTCTTTGTTATGAAAAAAATTCTACACTTCTCTTTGATAAATTGTTCATCCATTACAATCTTTGTTGATGCCATCACTAGCCCAATTGCACTACTTCTATTGGATATCACAAGTTTTGTTGAATTCCAAATCTTAAAATGTAAATTTGGTATTGACAAAATAATAAAAGTTGCATAATGATTTAGATCCATAAAAATAATAAGCTAATATTGCAAGGATAATAACCTTGAATCAGAAAGCATCGTTACTAAAATACAAAATTTCAATCTACAATATTGCCTAATTTATCAAAGAATGTAGACATTGTCTACCTTTCTGTGGCTTGATCTCTTTAAACAAAGGAAGCTAGTCAATATGACATAGAGTAAAATAAAGCAAGAAATAGAATGCATAATATAGTTTAAATGCATAAGTTCATAAAGAATCATTATAAAATGCACACATGTATAAAACTAATCATATAAGTTAGAAATATTTATTAAAATTGAATTATTCTCTCCAATATATATTAGCAAATCACAGTATGTACACACCCTTCAAGTGAGTAAAACAATAGAATTTTGAAACAATGCACTTGGATGATTGTATTTGCTATGATCGTTCACTTACAATTTATGAATTTCCTGTCAATGTGGGGTGTGGTTTGAGGGGTACTCTCAAGACAATCGTACAAATTCTTCCCCTTCCCTATAATCAAGTTGTGCTTAAAATATGGTGTTTCCACGGCACCATGTTATCAACCACTTATTGGGTGCTTCACATGAAAATAAATAGTGTGCAAAACCTTAATCCCCAATAGAGTAAAAAATGGTGTTGTTTGGTTAGCATGGTACGATAATGTTTCTCTATAATGCGAAAGGTTCAACATAACCCTTCACCATCATCCATGGTCATTGAAGCATGCATGTCATTAACACTAATTAACTATTGCATAATCAAAGAGCATGGATTACTATTATTACCACTAACAACCCTGTATAATTGCCAATAATTAATTAGACTATGGAAATAAGAGCGTAGAGGTGGGGGATAAAACCATGGAGAATATCTTATTAAAAATAATTATGGAGAAGGACATTGCCACATGGGATATCATTGTGGCTTCATGTCTTGTTGGCTCAGACTCCTCCATGTTACTTGAATTTATATTCATCGCATCACCCTCTTTCGTATCATGTTTTTCTTAATGCTATCCACAATGTCTCCTTCTTGTAGTAATCTCTGCAACATATTCCATGAATTAATCTTATGATATATTTTTATTCTCATATTTATGTTGGAAGAAAGGAACATCGAATTGAGCTTACACCTATTTATCCTAGTCTCTATTTGTGCAGGTTGTAGAGAGCATCTCCAAAATGTTGTAGAACCTTTCCATTTCTGGAATCAGAATGAAATGACTATGAAATATCAGAACTACTATCATATGTATCAACACAGAACAAATATATAGTGTCTCCATGAGGACATATGACCATAATAGGAAACATATGAGCAACTGGGGAAACTAATGGATCTGTAAATATGAATGATGAATGGACTTGAAATATGAACCATAGATGTTTGGAATAGATACAAACATGTGTAACATAAGTCCAAAGATGAATAATGTCATAGATAAACAACCCATGAAAAATATACAAGACTTGAAACCATCATAAATAAGTAACACTCCATAGGAATCCAGTAAGGATTCAAGTAGTGAACTTGGGGTTTGTATAGTGTTAGGAGTATTCAGAGGAAATTGTATGGATGATGTCATAACATGCATATTATCCTGCAAAATTACTTCTAAATAATGTTCATTATCATTTTAATGCAGTGAGATAGAGTAGGTTAAAGACAAGTCAGGATCTAGTGAAAAAACACAATCATTAGGAGATTGATCTAGTAGACTGATAGGTGATGATGATCCAAGAGAGACACTGATATTTTTTATTGTGATATATCAGAAGATGAATCTATATCATATATTTGAGAAAATTATTTAAGTTTTTCACTCAAGAGATAGTTTATATTACCTCGAGATTGCACATTGTGACAATGTTCTGAGGATTCAGGAGGCTTGTCTAGTTCATTTGGTACATCAATGTTATGCTTCTGTTGCAGCTGCAACTGTTTTCCCAAAGTTTTGAAATTTTGGACCCTCCTTTTAATTTTTATCTTGCCTAAAATGATTTGGATCCATGAACTCTATTTTTTTCCCCTCTGCTACAAGTTTAGATGGTTTTGAGGTCAATTGTTTTCATGCTTTTCGGAAAATTGCTTGTATCTAAAATTGCTTTGGGTTGTGGAATTTGAAGATTGATTTGAAAATGTTGTCCTTTGATCTGGATGATTTCTTTCATTGATATCAGAAGTCTATTTCTCATTTTTGCCGTTGTTTCGGAGTTGAAACCAACTTTTTCATCACTACCCAGCCGAAAGTCTTTTGGAACTTAACATTTTAGTGTGGTTGTTCGGAGGTCATTTAAAGAGTGCATCAGAGCCATATTTCCCTACGGAGCCTCCGTTGTGGAAGCTGAACGATGAATTTCCTGATGCATAGTGTTTCTTTTCCGATGTCGTGATGTTATTATTTTGACTTGCGTTGCGTTATTGGATGGGTTTTTGAGTATTAATTGGAGGACTGGTTTCTTGTGTCGCTGACACAGCAGTTACGTTGAGCTCATCATCATAGGAATTTAGTCGTTGAAACTTTTGATTGCTGCAGTTTTTATTGAAAGCGGAAGCCATAGTTCTTTTGTCTTCCACCGTTACGGCGTTTTAATGCACTAACAATCCGACTCATAGAGTGTCGACCGTCGATGTTTATTTGATTGTAGAAGCCATAGTATATACATTTTATACTGATGATGTTGACTATGGAACTTAACATTTTTTATTTTTTATTGGTTTGGTTTCATTGCGGTTGAAGGTTGGTCGAAGTTTGAGTTGGGTTTTTTGATCTCTATGACGCCGTTGTTTTGGAGATGAGACCAAATTTTTAGACCGCTGCACAACCTTAATATTTTCCAAACACTTAACATCTTCATGATGTTTCTACACCATATCGGAAAGTTTTATGACTTTGATCAAAGGTGGTGGTATGATTGCTTTCCGCCATTGCGGCTCCCGAGCAAACTAAATGTCCTCCATATAACTGCTCCACTTGCCGATGTTCTGTTATGGTTTTCGTCGATATGTTTTTTTTACCGTGGAGCCCGTAGTCTTTCCATCTTCCACCATTGTGGCTGCGTAATGCACTAACCACCTGACGTTTATGTCTTTCCGTTCACCGACAAAGAGTTTTTCCACCCGATGCTTTAGTATTTAGTCTTTCTGACGGCGATAGACTTAATGGTCTGATGAAACTCATTGTCCGTCTGAAGCCCTCCATTGTCGCTGTTAATTAAACTATCTTGCCGATGCTTTAGTGATTTTCCTTCCAGTGAAGGTTTTTCCTGCCTATTCTATGTGTGTTTTTACCCTATTTGATGGGTGGCGGAGGTTTCATATTCTATAATTTTAAGGTTTTCGTGACGAGAGCGCAGTACAGGGCCTCAT
Source organism: Pseudotsuga menziesii (assembly GCA_001517045.1). NCBI lineage: Eukaryota > Viridiplantae > Streptophyta > Pinopsida > Pinales > Pinaceae > Pseudotsuga > Pseudotsuga menziesii. The sequence goes on from LPNX010483677.1 coordinate 294,180, forward strand.
TTTGATGATCAGTTTTATTGTTAGTATGGTTTACGTTCGTTGAAAAGTTGCAGTCTGAATTAATGATGAATTTTGTTTTAACTGCAGGCGGATTTAGAAGATTCTTCAGACTACTGCTGCAAAGACGACATAGCTGAAGGACAAAACAAAAGGAAGCTGGATGAAAAGTGATAGGTAGAGATGTTCTGAGATCAACGGGATCTTAAAAAGGACAAATAAAATACAAAGCATAATCGATAGCAGCAAGGGCCCAGGCTTGGAGAGGTTCATCAGTTACCGAGCTGGTCCCGTTTTATGAAGCACTCATAAGTATAAATCCGAAATGTAACGCATTATATGAATCATGAACACTCACAAAGGGACAAAATTGTGAGATTAAACAATTTGGGGAGCCAAAAGGTCACACGGTTGGGGCAGCCCAAGGGTTTTGTTGTTTTGTTTAAATATAGGAAAGTTATAGGGAATTGGGGGCTTTTTCCAGGGAGAAACTTGTGAACCACTTGTTCTAAGAGGAACTACTTCATTTTACAATAATAAAATTACAAATTTTGCATGTTGGAGAAGGTGCTGTGTGGAGTGTTCAAATGTCATAAAATGAACAATGTTGAAGGGGAACTACTTGATTTTCAACTATGTTTCATTAACTGTGAGAGTGTTCTAAATTTATGAACCTATGTTCTTATTTGAATGTTCTCTGGTTTATTTTGTGATAATTTCCACTATGAGTAATGGACATTTTAACGGTTGATGAGCTATCTTGTCGTGTATATATTTATTCATGTTTATGTCTTTGATTCTAAGAACAACTATCTGTGATTTATCTTAAGATGTGAACAGTATTATATTACTCATGAATTAATATATTGCTCCCTAGGGACAACTTACTTAGTGTTGTTTTTCTAGTTGTGTGCTATTTAGATGTAAGAGAGTCTAAGACAAGAGGTAAGAACCTGTGCATCAATCTGCATCTCAGATAGGCACTTTCATCTTATACTTAAAGTAAAAAATATAAAAATATATATGGTGGACCAGGCCGCAACTCGTAAAACCCTTTGTTTTTGTTACTTGACCTATGGTAGTCGGACCGCAAACCGGACGGATTCCCTACACCAAACATTCATCGGCTAGTTGGGAACGTTGACTGGGGAGAATCCCTTACTGTTGTTGTCTGTGAATTTCTAGGCCTCAACAGTTTATAGCGCTAGAAGGAGGTCCCCCAATGCATGGCTAGCCGAGGAAACCCGTTTTCTCGAGATTATTCCACCGTTGACAGTTCAGAAAGCAGTTTGTTTCCCAATCCAATTCCTAAAGAGAAGGGTAAATAGCACTTGTATTCTATCAATAACAAAGTAGTTAATGATTTGAGAAGACACACTAGGGAATATGTGAAGAGGATTGGAGTATTACTGATAATCCCTAACTTGCCCAAAATATAATATAAAAAGAAAGACCGTCCTATATTGAAAGACTCAGTGGTGGTTGGAGATTTGGAAGAACTAGTAGAAACAACCTTACAGGAAGTTGTTCAACCTTTAAATCAAGTGGGCCCAAATACACCTTACTGATCACCTGTTCATACTCATATTCATTCACCACCTCACTCTCCACCCAGACTCATGGCAAGTGTAAATGAAAACTAGCCACCTAACCCACCAAACCCACCATTGGCTTGGAAAGCCAGATCACCCCTGAACCTGACACCTCCGTTGCATGATTTACCTCAAGCTTTTGAAAAGATGCTGCCCAAGTTTGATCCAAGTGAGAAGATGTTAGTAGATGACCATTTGCAAAGTTTCTATTTGGCAATAGAAGGATTAAGGGTTGGGGAACATGAGGATGTAGTTTGTAGACTTTTTCCACACACCCTTAAAGGAGCAGTAGCTTCATGGTACTTTGGTTTGCCTACAAACTCTATCCAAGATTGGGATACCTTTGAAAGGATTTTTAGAAGTAAGTATGCAACCCAAAAAACTCATGCATCTCTCATGAAAGGACTGTGCGCCTTAAAGAAAGAAAGAAAAGAGAAGGTGCATATTTTTACCCAAAGATTCGCAGCCTATATTAAGAATTTTTCTGAAACAAACAAACCCTCAAATAAAGTTCTGATTAAATATTATACCTCAGCTCTAGGACCCAAGCTGGCCATGTTTTCCAAAATTAAAGCCAAACCTATGCTAGTAGAGACTTATATAGAAGCGGAGAGAGTAGAGGCTGAAAAAGAAAGCATCGAATATTATCCTGAACGATCAGGAGAAAAAAATGTTGGGAGGAAAGCTTTGTTATTTACTAAGCCTAAAAAGGAGCAATCACTAGATTTCAAAGGAATGGCTAAGATGATGCAGAAGCTCTCTAATAGAATCACAGACATGGAAAATGAAAGGGATGCCCAAAAGTTCTATAAGCCTTATTACAAGAAAAGGGAAGATAACAATCAATCCCAACCCCCTTCGAATAGCCTTGCATCTATGAACTTAATGGAGGTAGGAATGGATAACTTTTGCACTTTCCACCAACAACCCCATTCTGAAAATAATTGTCCTCAATGGATAAATTCAATGACTTTGGTCATTAATCAGCTGTTGGATTCCAAATCAACTGAAGATAGCGATGAAGAAGGGAAAGACAACAATAAATCAACAAAAAAACAAGAGGATGAGGCCATGGTTTTATGGGACTGTGTATCGTTGTTTGATGCCAACAAAGAAAAGGATCTGAGACACGAGGACATCTTGGAAACAAATGTAATGACAAGAAGCCAGGGGTTGATTAAGGAAAACAGTCTTATGCTCCTGAAGATTAAGAGACTTCAAAATAATGTTAAGAAATTTCGAAACAACTCCTCAGCTAATAAAATTCCAGAATTTACCATCACGAGTCAAAATCCTAGACAAATCAGCATGCCTACTAAGCCCAATAAAGAAAAGATAAATAATGATGAGCCGAATCTCATAGGACATAAGATGGATTATGACATTGTGGAGGATACAAAAAAGGTAAGGGAAAACATCTCATTATTTGAAATGTGCAATGTACCGCAGCAGAAAGAAAAGCTATTGAAATCACTTGAAGTATCAGAGGAGAGGTTTCCCATTGACAATCAGCCCCAAGAAAAAGAAATTGGTGAAGCAAGTGTGGTAGGTAAGCCTAAATGCAAGACTCCACCTTTTCTCCTTAATTTTGAATTTTTCAACCACAACGTGCATAACTGCCTAGTAGACTCGAGGGCATCAATCAACGTCATGTCGTTGTCAGTCTGCAAAAAGATAAATGGGCAACCTAAACCATCTACCTGGAGGGTTGTTCAGTTGGATAGAACGAATGTGAAGGTAATTGGGGAAATGGAGGATGTTCTCGTTCACTTATCTTCAAATGATAAGGTATGTCAATTCATTGATATTGTTGTGGTTGACATACCGGAAGCTTATGGACTTGTTTTGAGTAGAGATTGGTCAACAAAGCTGAATGAATATTTTTCCTCGAACTAGTCACATCTGTGGCTACCATATAAAGGAAGCCCAAATCAAATTAAAGGTTTGAGGGAGCCCCACATGAAACACAATGTTACTCAGTTCGAAGGTAAAAATGAACCAGTGGATTCTGTTTTGGGAAATTACTTTATTGAGCTAGAACTAGGAAACTATCAAGCGAAAGAAGCCAACAATACATCAGATGCTCAAACTGATCTCCTTCGATTTTCGTAGGCTGATGAAATTGATTGTAAAATAGCAGATTTAGCTATAGATGTAGATGTTAATTCTCACACAGTAGTTAGCGATTTTTGGATGCTTTTCTTTGATGGTTCTAAAACTTTAGAGGGGTCAAGAGCTAGCTGTGTCCTGATCGACCCTGAGAAAAACAAACATTTTCTTTCATGTAGGTTAGAGCTTGAATGTACCAATAACACAGCTGAATATGAAGCATTAGTTCAGGGACTAAGAAAATCAATTGAATTAAAGGCAAAAAATATGAACGTGTTTGGAGATTTTGACATAATTGTAAAACAAATTCGAAATCAAATACATTGCATTTCTCCTCATTTAAAATCTTATCAAAATGAAGTATGGGATTTACTTAAATTTTTTAATGCATTTAACATTGTATCGATTCCAAGACATAAGAATGCAGCACCTGACTTTTTGGCCACCTTAGCTGCAAGGCTTGTGCCCTCTAATAATCGGTGCTCTGTTGAATTGCTTTCCAGGCCTTCAGTTCCAGATATGATTACCAATCTATGAGTTTTTGATGATGATCAACAAATTATAGAATGCTTGACAAATGACGAGACCTTCAAAGGGGAGATTATTGATGAAGAAAAACATCAAGCCGAGCTAAAATTTAATAATTTTATTCCTAAAGGAGTGAGGACTTTAGAGCGAATGTTTGATTTAAACGAAAATTTTATAAGACCAACGAATGTGAAGACTCATAGCTCATCTCTACAGTTTGAGTTGATTAATTTGGGGACAAAAATTGAGCCTAAATATGTGAATTTGGGAAAGTGTTGCTCTCCAGGTGAAAGGAATAAATTCATCAGTTTGTTCAAACAATACAAAGATGTTTTTTCCTGGACATATGAGGATGTGAATACATATGACACCAATATTATTCAACATGTTATCCCCATCAGATCTGGAATCAAACCTTATCAACAGCCTTTAAGGAAAATACACCCAAAAATAGAACCTTTAATCCAGAATGAAGTTAAGAAACTATTGGATGCTAGAATTATTTTCAAGGTTAGATACTCGGAATGGGTTTCAAATATGGTACCGGTAAGGAAGAAATCTGGAGAAATCAGGCTATGTGTGGATTTCAGAAAGTTAAATTGCGCTTCATATAAAGACAATTATCCTGTTCCACCCATGGAGTAGATATTGCAAATGGTTTTTGGTTCTGAACTATTCTCTTTACTAGATGGATTCTTAGGGTACAATCAAGTATTAGTAGCTGAAGAAGACAGACTTAAAACGACATTCGGAACCAGGTGGAAAACTTTTGCTTATAGAAGGATGCCCTTTGGACTCATAAACGATGGAGCTACTTTCCAGAGGGCTATGGACATAGCTTTTCCGCGGTATGATTGGCCGCAATGTTGTACTATACCTTGATGACATCACGGTATTTTCAAAGAAAAGAGAGGAACAACCACTTATACTATGAAACAAGAACTTTATACTAAGAACGAGAACTCTAGCCGTAAAAACAATGATTTTTGCATAAAAAACACCAAAAACACCCCCCAAATAGAAAAGTGTTGATACTGGTATACATGTTTTCTTTTCGGGGTAAAAAATAGAGCCATGGCCTAAACATCCCATAATGTTGTTTATAAAACTTTGAAATCAACCCCTAAATTGGGAAAATATTTTTTTCTTAAAGAGAGAAATTACAACTTTTTTGAAACTTGTATAGTAAACCAAAAAAAATATTTATAAATAATTTCATTACTCTAACCATAAAAAAATCAAAGAAATTATGATGTGATTCGTAATGAAATCATATATGAGTCTACCAGAACAAACTATTCATATAATTTTAGCCGAAAAAATATAATTTTAACCCTTTTTTTTAAAAAAATTGAATAAAAAGAAAAAAAATTATGATAAAAAAATTATAACAAATTCTAATTTTCTTATTTAAAAAAACAAAATTAAAAATAACATTTTAACTATGTTTGTGAAAAACTTATGTAAAAAATCTTATATAACAATTTAATGTAAAAATAAATTATATTTTTAAACTTCATTGTGTAAAAACATTTTTGTCCACACAAATATTTTAAGAAAACAAAATAAAACCAAAATAAATAAAATAAAAAACAAACTAAAAATAAAAATAAAAAACAAAATAAAAAAATTAATAAAACACACAACTACCTTGCTTACTTACCTACCTACTCCCCACTCCACTCCACTCCACGTTACATACTATATAATATTATATAGTATACTATATAATATTATATAGTATGTAACGTGGAGTGGAGTGCACTGTGCGGGAAGTGGAGTGGAGTACGGGCGGTGGAGTGGTGGAGTGGCGGTGGAGGTGGTATGTAAAAGGGGTAGAGAGGGTGGCGCGATTCTCAGAATCGTGCCGCTCCTCTCTACCCCTTTTACACACTACCTTAGCCATATTTTGTTGTTTATTATTTTATTTTATCTGTTTTTGTTTTATTTTTTGTTTAGTTTAGTTTATGTTATGTGTTGTGTTATTTGTTATTTATATGTGTTTTGTTTATTTTATTTGTTTTTTGTTTTTTGTTTTGAAAATTTTATTTGTTTTTGTTTATTTTATTTATTTTTTGTTTCGTTTATGAAAATCATATATTTTTGTTTTTAATTTTTTTAAACATTAGTTTTTTTAACGTTATTTTTGTTTTGTTTATTTTATTTGTTTTTGTGTTTTGTTTATGAAAATCATTTATTTTTGTTTTTAATTTTTTTAAACATTAGTTTTTTTAACATTATTTTGTTTGTTTGTTTTGTTTTTTTATATCTTTTATAAATTTTTGTTATAGGTAAAAGTTTAATATCTGTAGTTCATCAAGACTTATAAATATTTTTTAATAAATGAAAATAGTGAAAGTAAGTATAGTTAGATGTTGACTTATAATGCACTTGTTAAAAAATTAACATATGAAAAAAGAAATTTGAAAGGAGTGACAGAGAAGACCCAATGGAAGACAATAATGATGTCCGTGAAGAAATCCAAGCTTCATAAAATTTCAATTTAGAAAAAAAATTGTCCTACATGATATTGTTTATTAGTTTCATGTCTTTAAGAAAATGTTAAATTTGACAATTTTTTGATAAGATATATTAGTAATGTTTTGACTTTCATACTTTATTTTAGAAATAAAATTTCTATATATAATGTTTTTAATGTCATTTACAAATATATGCTATAGTTTTTCTTAAATTTAAGTAAATCGTCATGTTTTGGAATATAATATGAAATAGTATCATTTTTATACAAAAAATTCTCTCAAAATTCATTGAAAATGGTTTTAAATGTCTTTATTTTTTGTCCATAAAAATATTTTATTTTAAAGAAAAGATTGCAAAATGTATATGTTTTTCATTATAACTTGCTTGTAAATGTATGTTATTTTGTTAAATTTCTAAAAAGCACACTTGAAAATAGAAATTAAAAGCATTTTACTCAAAGATGATTCAAAGGCCCCAAAAAATGCCTCAAAATGAAAATGTGTGACACTGGTATCAACCCTTTTTGAAATAGAGGTAAAAATAGCTACTAAAATTAGGAGAGAGAAAAATGAGAAGTGTGTCGAGTTCTTGTTTCATAGTATAAGTGGTTGAACACACATTTCATCTAAAGCATATATTTGAACGCTGCCGAAAATATGGTATCTCACTAAACCCCAAAAAGTGCATGTTTGCCATTACAGAAGGTAAGTTGTTCGGTCACGTGGTTTTTAAGAAGGGGATCTCCATAAACCCGGAAAGGATCAAAGCCATCAAATAGATTCCCTTATCCCATAATAAAAAGGGCATGCAATCATTTACGAAGACAATAAATTTTGTGCGAAGGTTTGTGCCATATTTCACGCAAATTGTTAAACCTTTGCAGCAAATGGTAAAGAAAAATGTACAATTGAAGTGGACTGATGTAGAGAAGAACGTATTTAGTAAAATTAAAATAGATGTTGCACACACGCCCTCCCTCGAAAGTCTGAATTTTGAGAAAGATTTTATTTTGTACACTTTTGCATCTGATGATTCACTAGCAGCTATGCTTACCCAGAAGGAAGATGGGGGAGATGAGTTCCCGATATCATTTATGAGCACAAGTCTACAAGGTGCCGAATTGAAGTACCCAGCCATGGATAAACAAGCTTATGCCGTGTTCAAAGCAGTAAAACAATTCAGACCATACATACTTAAGAATTGGACAAAGGTAATCGTTCCACACCCAACTGTGAGGTCTCTTTTCATACAAAAAAAGTTAGGAGAAAGAAGAGGCAACTTGGTAACAACTCTACAGGAGTATGACCTTGAATTCAAGCCATCCTCCATAGTTAAAGGGCAGGGATTGTGCAAATTAATGACTGAAAGTAAAGACAATGAATAAAAGAGTTGGGAAAACGAAGCTGAGTTAAATTTGATGGATGTATGTCCTCTTTTCACAGCTCCAGACTCCTGGTATCGAAACCTTGTGCATTACCTTCAGGAGGGATTGTTATCGAAACATTGGAATTCGAAGCAAACAAGAGCACTGTGTCTTAAATCAGCCACATATCAGATTATTGAAGGAATATTATTTAGAAAGAATTATGATGGAGTTCTTCTTAGATGCTTAGAGAAACAAGATGCAAATAAGGTAATGATAGAATTACATGATGGGCCTGCTGGAGGATGTTTCTCTGGAGATACAACAGGACATAAAATTCTCAAAGTTGGATACTATTGGCCCACACTGCTCAAAGATGCACATGCCCATGTCAGAAAGTCCGACATCTGCCAAAGGTGTGGTGGAAGACAAGTTAAAGCAGCAGGACCATTAAAGCCTGCAATGATAACAAAACCTTTTGAGCAGTGGGGGGATGGACATCATTGGAGAGATAAAGCCAAATTCTTCCTTGCAACACAAATATATTCTGACGACAATCGACTACTTCACTCATTGGGTCGAAGCCATTCCATTGCATAAAGTAAAGGAAGATGCAGTAATGGACTTCTTGCAAGATCATATTATGACCAGGTTTGTAGTTCCAATTTCTTTAGTTTTAGATAATGCTACTTACTTTTCCTTGATTAGATTAACTGCATTTTCTCATGAGAAAGGAATTAAATTGCATTACTCTGCAAATTACTATCCACATGGAAATGGTTTGGCTGAATCTATGAACACGAATCTGATTAGGATTTTAAAAAAGACGGTGATAGAAAATCAGAGGAGTTGGCACTCAGCATTACCAAATGCTCTTTGGGCTGCAAGGTTCACCCCCAAGACTTTGTTAGGTGTGTCCCCATATACCCTTGTTTATGGAAAAGAGGCCATTCTACCCCCAAATATCATGCTACCCTCTTCCACAATAGCTCAGGAATCTAGAGGATCAGATAATGAAGTCTTGTAAATAAGGATACATAATCTTTTGAAGGTAGAGGAATCTAGATCCAGGGCTAGAGAACATTTTAAACAACAATAGAAGGTAATAAAGAGATGGTTTGATAAACACAAAGATGGAACAAAAGAATTCGAGGTGGGAGATTTGGTTCTCAAATGAGACCACCCCCATGATGAGAAAGGAAAACACATGAAATTTCAATAGTTATGGGTAGGCCCTTTCTAGATTGCGGCAAAGCTTGGCCCCTCAACCTATTGATTGAAAGATTTATAGGGGTGGGATGAGAACTTACCAGTAAATGGTTTAGTTCTCAAACCTTATTTTTCCTGAGTTTTTGTTTTCATTCTTTTGTTTTGTACATAAATAATTTGCTTTGTTTGTTTATTTTTTATTTATTTTAATTCTGTTGGTTTTAGTTAGATTTTGGTTGATTTCAATAAAAGAGGCAAACTTTTGGTTCCATGGAGAGCATCATAATTCTGGATTAACTAAAATCCTTGATTATAAGACTGTGTACTAATGTTTTATCTGAAACAATTTCTTCTAGTTTAATAGTTTTCCTAAATGGCTATGAAGACATTGAATTCCTACTTAATCCTTGTAAAAAAAATCAAGACCAAAAGGTTTGGAATACTATTTCGAGGCTCCATCCATCTCACATTTAAAAATTTCCTAGGGGTTGACAGCAAAAGACCCACGGAAAGGAAGCAGGGTAAATAGTATATTATATATAAATGATCCCATGCCAAGAATTAAAAGCCAAAAGGCAGATAAGAGTAAAAAAACTCCTATGAAAGGAATAGGTACCAAAACAAAGTACTGAACTATATGAGTACAAAATTGTCGAAAGTTCTTCTCCATCCGTGAGCTGGAAATTAAATATATCTCTCACACAAAAGGACACTATGGATAGAGGATCCTGAATAAAAAATTCAGAAAGAAATTCATACAAGAGGACTCAAAAAAGGACAAAAAAGTCCAACGACACAAAAAAAGTGCAAAATGGCATCGGAATGAGGAACAAATGAATATTTTTGTTTACCATATGTTACAATCCTGTGATGTTCAAGCTGGAAGCCACCTAAAGACAGAGGTAATAAATGAAACTCATCTCCATGGCCTCAAAAGAGTTATCTTGACTTGGAAATCTTGGTTTCCATTCTCCTAAATTGGACTATCATCAATGATTAAAAGTACATATATTTTTCATTTGGGAAATCCAGACATCTAGAAGAATTCAACATGTTCATTTTATTGTTAAATAGTCTGTTACTTAAGGAATAAATTGTCTAGATATCTAGGTTCGCCAGGTAGTCACCAATTGTTGCAGCTGCAACTGTTTTCCCAAATTTTTGAAATTTTGGACCCTCCTTTTAATTTTTATCTTGCCTAAAATGGTTTGGATCCATGAACTCTGTTTTTGTTTTCCCTCTGCTATAAGTTTAGATGGTTTTGAGGTCAACTGTTTTCATGCTTTTCGAAAAATTGCTTGTGTCTGAAACTGTTTTGGGTTGTGGAATTTGAAGATTGATTTGAAAATGTTGTCCTTTAATTTGAATGATTTCTTTCATTGATATTGGAAGTCTATTTCTCATTTTCACTGTTGTTTTGGAGTTGAAACCAACTTTTTCATCACTTCCCAGCTGAAAGTCTTATGGAACTTAACATTTTAGTGTGGTTGTTTTAAGGTCATTTAAACAGTGCATCGGAGCCATATTTCCCTACGAAGCCTCCGTTGCGGAAGCTAAACGATGAATTTTCTGATGGATAGTTTTTCTTTTTCGATGACGTGATGTTATTATTTTGAATTGCTTTGTGTTATCGGAAGGGTTTTTGAGTATTGATCGGAGGGCTGGTTTCTTGTGTTGCTGACACAGCGGTTATGTTGACATCATCATTGCAGGCGTTTAGTCATTGAAACTTTTGATTGCTACAGTTTTTATTGAAAGCGGAAGCCGTAGTTCTTTTGTCTTCCACCATTGTGGCATTTTAATGCACTAACCATCCGACTCATAGAGTGTCGACTGCTAATGTTTATTTGATTGTGAAATCCATAGTCTATACATTTTCTACCAATGCTGTTGACTGTGGAACTTAACATTTTTTATTTTTTAATGGTTTGGCTTCATCGATGTCGAAGGTTGGGGCAGCCCAAGGGTTTTTCTATTTTGTTTAAATATAGGAAAGTTAGAGGGAATTGAGGGCTTTTTCCAGGGAGAAACTTGTGAACCACTTGTTGTAAGAGGAACTACTTTGTTTTACAATAATAAAATTACAAATTTTGCCTATTGCAGAAGGTGTTGTGTGGAGTGTTCGAATGTGATAAAATGAACAATGTTGAAGGGGATCTATTTCGTTTCCAACTATGTTTCATTAACTGTGAGAGCGTTCTAACTTTCTGAACCTATGTTCTTATTTGAATGTTCTCTGGTTTATTCTGTGATAATTTTCACTATGAGTAATGGAGGTTTTAACGGTTGATGAGCTATCTTGTCATGTATATGTTTATTCATGTTTATGTGTTTGATTATAAGAACATCTATCTGTGATTTATCTTAACATGTGAACAATATTACATTACTCATGAATTAATATCTTGCTCCCTAGGGACAACTTAGTTAGTGCTGTTTTTCTAGTTGTGTGTGATTTAGATGTAAGAGAGTCTAAGACGAGAGGTAAGAACCTGCGCATCACATTGTGATCACTCCTTGCATTCTTTATCAATATGCATCTTAGATAGGCACTTGCATATCATACTTAAATTAAAAAATACAAAAATATATATGGTGGTCCAGGCCACAACCGGTAAAACCCTTTTTTTTGTTACTTGACCTACGGTAGCTGGACCGCAAACCGGACAGATTCCCTACATCAAACAGCTTCATTCTTATAAATAAAACCCTTGTCAGAATAATCAACCCATAGTTAGCTAACTTAGACATTAATTTAATTATTTTTGTCTTATTTTCCTAGTTCATGTGTCCTACCTTATGCAAGTTGTCATTTTCCTATCCATAGTGGTCAAACTTGCCTATTTTGACTCATGTAGTGCATGGAAAACCTAAAGAAATCAATTATGCTTTATTCCTGGCCTCCTAGGTGCCCTTCTACTTTTTATGCTTTATTGCCTGCTTTTTCAGTGCTTTAAGGCAATTGGGAAAGTTTGACTAGGTGAGGTTAACTAGTTTTTTGTCCTCCACATCCTCCACTCTTTTCTCCTATGAAAAACATGTATGAGTTGTCATTCCATCACTCTTTAGCTTGCCTAAGTGTTTTTGCCAATTCGTGAGCTCCATGACTGATTTGGAAACTACTTTATGCACCTATGGGGGAATTGCTTAATTTTAGTAAGCCTGCTTTTGACTAGATTCGAATTGCCTCCTCATGAATTCGAATCCCTTATGTAATTATTTAATGAAGCAACCTATTATGTTATAGGGTTGGCTATTGTACACTGAGTTAATACAGTTTAGTGTTCAGCTCCATTTTCAGTCTCTTTTGTGAGTGATTTTGCATGATCAATTGATAATTGTTGTGAGTAAAATTGTTCTATCACTGGGTTCAATTTCCACATGGTATCAAAGCCATTGTAGATCGATTTCTATCCTTCAAAATTATTTTGCAGGTTCGACATCAGTGACTGGGAGCCTTCTACTGACAGCCGGGACAAATTTATGAGCTATGGATCAATCTCAGAAGATCATCTTGACTCCCTTCAACTTCTTTGAATGGAAAGCAGAGATGGAGATACTGTTGAGAGAGAAAGGCCTCTACAGGGTGACTATGGCAACAGAAGCAGAGCCCAATGCAGCTGTAGAGAAGATAAAATGGCACAACAGGAGGGATGAGGCCTATGGTCTCTTGTGTCTGAGTATTTCTAGAGACCTCATTTTCCATCTTGATGGATTGACATCACCAAATGAAGTATGGGAGAATATTACTGATCTTTTTGGAAAGATAGATGAGATGAGGGGACATCAAATAAAAAATGAGCTGATTTCCCTGAGTCCCAATAGCTTGGAATCACTGCAACTCTATTTCTCCAAGTTCAAAGCACTTGTTTTGCAGCTAAAACAATGTGGGATCGAAAAGAAGGATAATCAGCTGGTCTTGGCCATTTTCTCAAATCTTGGCCCTAACTATTCAGTGTTTTTTTCGACCTTCTATTCCACAAAGTTGACAGCTCGAACCTGGAAGATGCTTAGCCTTGCAGATTTCATGGAATCTCTCACACAAGAACAAGACAAGCTGGTGATGATGGGAACCATCAAACCATCCAAAGTCCAAGCTCTGGTTGTTGGAGATTCGAAGGTGGATTCAAAAATAAAAAAGAAAGCTAAAAATCCAACTGAGCAAAAGAGAGACAAGAACAAGTCTCCGGAGGAGCCACAAGGTTCCAAGAAGAACTACCAGAAGAATAAGAATAAAGGAGAAATGAGCAAGCGCGCATACTACAATAAGGGCAATCACACTGAAAACTTTTGTATGAAGAAGAAAATAGACATGCTGACCCAACTCCTAGAGAAGAATAGCATCTCCCTTCCAGAAAGCTCAAAGAAGAGAGAAGGAGTATCAAGTTCAGAATACAGAGAGAGAGTTCATGCATTGGTTACTAGCACATCAAGCTCACCTAGTTTCATCATCGATTCTGGATCTTCAAGACAAATGATTTCGACCAAGCATGCATTCTCCTCACTTGACATGTCGAAAGGACCATCTATAGTATTGGGAGATGACTCTCTCACTGAAATTTTGGGCAAAGGGAGGATTGATCTTGATCATGGTTAGTTCAGCAATGTGTTGTATGTGCCTGGTCTTGCCTCCAACCTCTTGTCAGTGTACCAGATGACTCACACTGGGTCTCCAAAGAAATTCATATTCTCCCTTGATGAAGTTGAGATCACAAAGATCTCAAGTGGTAAAGTCATTGCAAAAGGAGTTGCAAATCATGCTTAAAAGGTATACATGTTCTCACACTTCCTACCCTACTCAAAACCCTCCGCTCTTCTGATTCATGCTAATGAAGCAAGCAAGCTTTGGAATGAAATATTTGGCCACCTAAATTACAAGTATCTTTCTGATCTTAGTGAGAAAGACATGGTCATCGGATTTCCAAAGATAAAATTTTCCAAAGGAGTCTGCCAAGGTTGTATCCTAGGAAAACACCCATAGCATAAATTTGAGAGAGCTAGTCATGAGAGAACCTCTGCACCCCTCGAGCTGATCCAAAGTGATGTTGCTGGCCCATTCCCTCATATGTCCATGAGTCAGGACAAATATGCATTGAATTTCATAGATGACTTTTCCAGGTATTGTTGGGTTTACTTCCTGAAACACAAGTCTGAAGTTTTTGGCCTCTTCAAAATCTTTAAGGCTTTGGTTGAGAACCAGTATGGGAGGAAACTCAAGGTCCTCAGATATGAAAATGGTGGTGAGTATTTCAAGTGTGAGTTTATTAATTATTGTGTAGATGCAGGTATTCATATGCAGCATTCTATCCCTTACACACCACAGCAGAATGGTGTTGCTGAGAGGAAGAACAGATCACTGAAGGAGATGGCAACATGCATGATGGAGGCAAAAACTTTGCCACCAAAGTACTGGTCTGAAGCTATCAACTATGCAGCCTATATCCAGAATAGGGTGCCTCATAAAAATCTTGATGGTATGACTCCTTTCAAATCATGGAGTGGGCACAAGCCAGATGTGACCCATTTCAGGATTTTTGGCTCAAGGGCTTGGGCTAGAATTCCAACAGAAAAGAGAAAGTCTTTGCAGCCCCAAATCTAAGAGTGCCTATTTGTTGGGTACTCTAAAGATTCAAAAGGGTACAAGCTGATAAATTTGAGCACAAACAAAGCCTTCATTGAAAGGTGTGTTCAGTTTCAAGAAGAACCCCTTGCAGCAGCAGAAGTTGGAGAAACCTCTTCACCACCCGAACCTCTAAAAGTAAGTGAAGAGTTTGTTGAACATGATCATTCTTGTATGTCTGATAGTGATGAGTTTATTGCAGACCCTAACATACCTACAAGGACAAAATTTGCATCCAATACACTACATGCAGCAGGAGAGCTAGCTGGGGATCCCAATGACCCAAGGAGGACTAGATCTCAATTTGAGAGTGGTCTGTGCATGAAGGATCCTATGTTTGTTGAGAAATTATATTTGATGGTGGAATTAGATCCTCAAACATATGAAGAAGAAGTAGGAGATACAATATGGAAAGTAGCCATGAAGGAATATTTCAGCTCACTTTGGAAGAGCAACACATGGGAGCTAGTGGATCTTCCCCCAGGGAGGAAGTTAGTTCAATGTAAGTGGTTCTACAAGAACACATTTGCTGTTGATGGTTCACCTATAAAGTACAAGGCTATATTGGTATCCAAGTGCTACTCATAGGTTCATGGCATAGATTACAATGAGACCTTTGCACCAGTGGCAAAGATGGATTCCATCAGGCTAGCCTTAGCCATTGCAGCCTCAAAGCAATGGGAGGTACATCACATGGATGTAAAGTGTGCCTTCCTAAATGGATATCTCACTGAAGGGATATATATGCAGAAGCCTCAAGGATTTTCTACTAACCCTTCTCTTGTGTCCAGGTTGAGAAAGTCATTGTATGGGCTAAAGCAAGCCCCCAGGGCTTGGTATGCCAAGATTGATAGCTTCTTGCTATCACTGAATTTTTTTCAGTGAAAATCAGATCCAATTGTATATTTGAAGTTAATTAATGGTTCATTAATGATCATTGTATTATATGTTGATGACCTCCTCATTACAGGAAGCTCAAAGGATGAGATTGCTTCTTTGAAGGGTGCAATGAACCAAGCCTTCTCCATGACAGCCTTAGGGTTCTTAAGACAATTATTGGGGCTTGATATTGCTCAAACCAAAGCTGGAATCAAGGTGCACCAGTCCAAGTATGCCTTTAATTTGCTGAACAAATTCAGAATGAAGGACTGCAAACCTAGCACGACTCCTTTCCTTTCAGTAGTGAAGCTGGAAGAAGCTGATTCTTCACCTATGGTAAACAATACACTGTATAGGCAATTGATTAGATGTTTGTTGTATCTTACACATACTAGACCTGATATTTCTTATGCAGTAAGTGTGGCTTCTAGATACATGGACCAGCCTCATGAGATCCATTGAAAAGCAGCCAAAAGGATCCTTAACTTTGTTCAGGGAGCAAGGACACATGGGATCTTCTATAAAGCAAAATCTGATCTTGATTTGATTGGATTTACTGACAGTTATTGGGCAGGTGATAGTACAGAAAAAAATTCCATGTCAGGATATTTTTTCATGCTTGTAGAAGGGCCAATAAACTGGTCAAGCAAGAAACAGAGTGCCATTGCACTCTCATCTACAGAAGCAGAGTATAGAGGAGTTGTTAATGCAGCAACTCAATGTTTATGGTTGCAGGGTTTACTTGGAGAGTGTGGCTTCGAATCAGAGTACTCAACTACCATATACTATGATAACTAGAGTACCATTTGAATCTACAAAGATCCAGTTCAGAATCAGAGAACGAAACACATTGAGATCCATATGCACTACATCAGAGAGCTTGTGCATGATGGCACCATTCACCTACTCTTCTATTCATCTTTAGAACAAGTAGCTGATATCTTCACCAAATAATTTTGTGAGAAGACCTTCAGCAATCTCAAATCACTACTGGGGATTGCTGATCATGCTGTGAAGCATGAGTGAAGACAATATTTCCAAATTTTGTTTTACAGTCCATGTTTAAGGGAGGATTTTCCCATGTGGTTTTTGCCTCTTTCCTTGTTTAAATGGACATGCAGTATGTAAAGGGTGACTAAGCCTTATTGCTAGGCCCTATAATTTTCTGATATATTACTCATAAGTCAAGCTTAAGGGGGGGTGTTATAATAATCAACCCATAGTTAGCTACCTTAGACATTAATTTAATTATTTTTGTCTTATTTGCCTAGTTCATGTGTCCCACCTTATGCAAGTTGTCATTTTCCTATCCATAGTGGTCAGAATTGCCTATTTTGACTCATGTAGTGCATGGGAAACCTCAAGGAATAAATTCTACTTTATTCCTAGCCTCCTAGGCACCCTTCTTCTTTTTCTTCTTTATTGCCTATTTTTTCAGTGCTTTAAGGCAATTGAGAAAGTTTGACTAGGTGAGGTTAACTACTTTTTTGTCCTCCACATCCTCCACTCTTTTCTCCTATGAAAAGCATGTATGAGTTGTCATTCCATCACTCTTTAGCTTGCCTAAGTGCTTTTTCCAATTTTTGAACTCCATGACTTATTTGGAAACTACTTTATGCACCTATGGGGGAATTGCTTAATTTTAGTAAGCCTGCTTTTGACTAGATTCGAATTGCCTCCTCATGCATTCGAATCCCTTATGTAATTATTTAATGCACCAACCTATTATGTTACAGGGTTGGCTATTGTACACTGATTTAATACAGTTTATTGTTCAGCTCCATTTTCGGTCTCTTTTGTGAGTGATTTTGCATGATCAATTGATAATTGTTGTGAGTAAAATTGTTCTATCACTAGGTTCAATTTACACAACCCTTGCTGCAATAAGAACACTTGGATGTAATACATTTCTTAGTGAATTTATTCATTGAACCTTCATCAGTAGGATTCAATCCTTCATCTTCATTATCTGACCTTGGATTCTTCTCTTTCATTATTTTCTTCTCTTTGAATTTTCATTCTTAATTCCTTGAAATAGAAGAACATGACCCTTATCCTTGGATATCCTAATATATCCCATATGGATCAATTTATCCTTCTCTTTTGTTAGTGAATCAAACAATGTACTCAAAGAAGGCATTTTCGAATTTGAAATAGCAAGCCTAGTAGCATGAAAAGTTGACACAAAAACTGAGTATTTAGGAGCCAAGTTTGATAGGGCAGAAATAATCAATTGATATTCCTTTTTCTCAATTCCACATTGTTTGATCAATATAACATGCGACTTGAATTTGGTGAATAACCCTTCAATGTATTTGAAACTGTTAGGAGTCAACGAGAATAACTCATTCTCCAATAGATGTGTTCTTATATCATCTTGTACTCCAAAGAGAGACTCAAGTTTGGTCCATACATGGTTTGGAATGGTCAAACCATTAATTTTAAAAAATGATAGGGAGAACTTGAGAGACAAATCAATCCATAGGTTTCATCCAACCTATTATGTCACTTATCCTTCTCAACAACAGCATTGGGCTCATTCTCTAATGACAAAGAAAGTATATAGACTCTCTTACTGTGCAATAGAATTCCAATTTTGGCCTTCCATTCATGATAGTTGAAGGGATTCAAGATCATAGCTGAAGAGGAATTCATGCTTAGTATTTATTTCACTCCTCGAGATTCTCTCTGCAACCTGCACAAATATAAACTAGGAGAAATATTTGTAAGCTCAATCCAAGCTCTAGTTCAAAGAGGGACACGATGTTGGATGCACTATGATGTAGAGTACATATATATCCTTAAGTCTGTAGAGCTTGACAATATGAAAAATCTAATATAATTTAGAGTGTGATGGATATAACAAGCTCATGATCTGATACAATGTAGAAATTGAATCTCTAATACCATATGGAAACACAGGATAAAGATCTAGCTACAAAATATTTTTCATAAGCATGCACAAGAAGAATAGAGAGAATAATAATGAGACTGAATCATAAGAGAAGTGGATAATGATCCATAAATATTTCCATGTATTATTGATCAACATAGTGTACATAAATAATACATCCATGATAGGTAAAATCGAGTTTCTAAGGAGACAACTCATGCTATCTCATAATGCAGGCTTACTAAATATGATGTATCCCATAGGTGACTAAGGCACTTTCTAAATCAATCAAGGATATCATGAATTGGATAAAGAATTAGTGAGTTGTCATGGGGGATGGAAAATATTTCTACTCATGGAATCTAGAGAGAAAATCATGGAGGATGGGTTGGACACAAAAGATAGTAGTTTCCTAGTTGACTAGCTTTACCTTATCCACTGAAAAGTAGGAATAAAGTAGTATAAAGACAGAATCTATAGGAAGGTGCAGTTACTAATATGGGAAATCAACAAAGTTGGAATAATCTAGGTAGAATTAGTATAATGGAGTTCCCGGGGTATATATGGAAAGTATTGACAAACTGGTGCAAGTAGATGCCAACTATATAAGCTAATACATTAGAAATTAACAAGAAATAATTAATTATTTTTATCCTAAGTTTGGAGTGAGTTTATAATATTCTAGCAACTGGTAGAAACATGAATCCATATGAGATCTATAAGGGAAGGCCGACATTGGTCAAACATTTTTGACTTTTTGAAAGTAGATATTACATCAAAAGAAAGGATGCGAATATTGTAAAATTTGATTCCATATCTGATGAAGGGATATTTATTGGGTATGCTACAAGAAGTAAAGCATACAAGTGTTACAAATTTAGATTAAATAAGATGGTAGAAATCCCAAATGTAAAAGTAAATGAATAATTAAAGTATAGAAGAACATATGATGATAAATAATAAAAACTATTAGAAGTCTCGGAAGAAGAAGAAAAATCATAAATGGGAACTTATGCCAAGACCCAAGGGAAAAAATGTTATTGGGACCAAATGGGTCTTTAGAACCAAATTAAATGAAGATGTCAGGTGTCATAAATAAGTAAATTTTTGTATGCAATGGATACACACAAGTTGAAAGAATATATTTTCAAGAAACCTTTTCCTAGGTAGCATGAATGGAAGCAATCAAGATGCTTTCGGCATATTCCTACTCCAAAAATATCATGGTATGTCACATGGACGTCAAATCAACATTTATAAATGGAGAACTAGAAGAATAGTATACATAGAAAACATAGAAGGTTTCCCTCTTTCTTTCATGTCCCCAATTAAATAATTTCCAAATAAGACTACTTGCAAATAATGTTTCACCAACTTACTAGTTCCCTAGGTTCAGATAGAGACATAAATTTTGTAATACGGGGATATGGGACACAAAGTTGACTTTAGTTTATAATATTCACATTTAAATGGGTCACATTTGTGATAAATTCTAAGAAAATAAGGTGACATGGATTCATCAAGATACTTGGAAGCTTGTGGATCCTTTAGGTGACTAGAGTTACATCACACTTGGCATGATCTTGATCTAAATTCGAACACATGGGTAATGTAAAAACTTGATGTAATTAGGTGTATTCATTCCCATTATGGGATTCTTTTGTTTCTTCCTCACCAAACTTCTGGTTCCCAAGTGTTGGATTGTTTTCTACTTCCTCTTCATGCTCTGTTGGATATTGTTCGATAATAACATCCTCCATGAGTGATTCTTTGACTAAAGATATTGAATTTGAGGTCCAACCTATTAGCACTATTTTTTGATCCATGTAGGATGATGAAAAGGGTAAGATGGAGCAAGAACAACCTAAAAATGCACAAAATATTTCAGTCATAGGGTGGTAAACAAAACAATTTTAAAAAGGATGGAGTTTCTACGATGGTGATCTAGAGACGAACCAGATGGACAGACGAAATGGTTTTCACGAATACCACAACTGTGATCCAAATTTCCTTTGCATCTTCGCAAAATGACGCTAAAGAGACCATAGGTTCTGAGGACCACGATCGATAGAAGACAAATGAATGGGCGAGATTGATTTCTCCATATCAAAGTGCTCACCGAATTGTTTGTCCTCAGATCTATGAAATGGGTTAAAGGGGAGAAGACATTAAATGGTGCAGATCTCGCTGAAGAGAGATCTACGGGGGATGATTTATCTGCTAGTGGGACATGCACGAGATAAATTGTCTTGGGGACTCGTGAAAAGTGGCATTTCCAGTACATGTGTATAACTGGGAGTGAAGATGTTTCAGATTGAAGGTTCTAAAATGATAGTATTCATCAAAATGTTGTGGAAAGGAGAAGCATTTTTTGAAGATGAAGTGTATGGTTCTGCATACAATCTACTCATTCCAAAAAGACTCTGTCAGTGCGATATCTCGAGACATATGTGCGTAGAGATGAAGTGACAAGTAATCAAATGCCTCGACACTATTGAAGCATGGCTATGATGGAGAAGTCAGCTCCATAATTTAGATATCCTTCCTGAAACTAAAGGCCACTGAATCAATTATGCAAAAATTTGGAAAATATCCCAAAGGTTGAAATTGCAGAGGATGTGGTAAGGTTTCCACATGAGGAAAGGAAATGCTGCGAAGGAAATCCATTTTGATATTTTCACTAGAAATAATGAAAATGTAAGGAACATCAAGTGCATGTGTCATGGTCCAGATGGGTGACGATGAGAGATAGCGCTAAGAGACTTTATCGCAACTAGTATTGTAACATTGTAGCAGAGGAGACGACATGGCTATATTTTTCAGCAAGAAGATGGAATCCCAAACCCATGTTCCTGCACTTGTTTTCATCATGGTACTTGACAGAGAAGTGTGCAAATATGGTGATGGGGCTATTGCCGTTTCCATTTTTTGAACTCTTTATAAACGCCACCCACCAAAGCCACCAAGAGATAGAGACTGAGTGAATTCGAAAGGGAAGCTAAGATGGTTGAGTGTTAGTTTGCTTTAGATTTTGACAAATTCTAGGGAGGGTCTGGAATGGCCATTTGGTTTGAAAATCTTGTCTGTAACAGTGTGCTACTGGTTGGAGAACATAGCTCCACATTAATGCATTTCCCTAGTATTTGTGATGGAAAGATGCTAGTCATCAAGGTAGGGACATTCATTGCAGTAGAAGATTTATTTGAGATCAGCATGGTTAATACAAGGATGTTCATCATAGTAGATGGACCTCCTAGGTTTGGTGAGAAAACTACTGTCATAATAGAATACCACACCCTGGGGAAGGTCGTTCCTGGAATTTTATGTCTAATGGGAATCCCTCCAAATCCTCTGTTGGGAAAAAGGGCAGACCCGTGTTTAAACCTTTAGTGTTGCACCAACAAAAGACCCACAGTGTTGGCCCTTTCGGCAACAACCTGCGCGTAGGTTGTAGTCTCACCCGAAACAGCTATGGGGTGCCGCAGAATCAGGTTTCTGCAAGCCGAGAGGGGGATTACTATACCTTAGCCTCAATAATATTATCAATCAATACTATAAAAACTTTACCATTCATTCACATACAACTTCGTAGATAAATAAATAGTCATTACTTGCTCAACCCACTACAGGGAATTCACAACGAAGCTAAATATTAACAGCGATCTAACTTATCAGATGTATACAGTTATTAATGCATAAAAGATAACAGAAACAGGAACAACACAAGAAACCACAACACTGGATATAACGTGGTTCACCCCCAGTGTAGGGGCTACGTCCACAAACTGTGTTTTATTCAACTTGCTACAAAAACCATATTTTGATCTACGCACTCAGCTGTAGATCCCTTCAATCCTTAAAAGCCGCGCACACAGTAGCAGGCCTCTGCGCACACAACTGCAGATCTTTCTTTCTCTTCTTACAAAAACCCTCTGCGCACACAGCTGCAGAGGTCGTCCACGCACACAGCTGGGACTTAACCTTTCAAAATCAACCTTAGCTTCACCTTATCCTTTCTTACATCATAAAACCTAACCTTTCTTATTTACAAAGATACTTATTTATACATCGTGCTATTACAAAACCATGGCTTCAAACCATGGGCACCCAAAAACCCTAAACCCTGGATTTAAACCACGGGTTTATTACAAAAAATGGGGTTTTGACTTACCCTGACACCCCTAAGACTATTTTGACCCAT
The DNA here is from genome assembly GCA_001517045.1 of Pseudotsuga menziesii. NCBI lineage: Eukaryota > Viridiplantae > Streptophyta > Pinopsida > Pinales > Pinaceae > Pseudotsuga > Pseudotsuga menziesii. Next base: position 317,052 of record LPNX010483677.1, read on the forward strand.
AACTTCGCTTACCAACAGCCGCGAAGTTACCAAAACTAATAATCCTTAGGGTACGCGCCCCAACAGGCCCCTAAGACTCACTAGTGGCCCGTCCCGGGACACTCTGCGAGGACTCTGGTGGGAGAATCTTCTGCATGAGGATCTGGAAGCGACTGGTGAGATTGTGTAGTATATAATCAGTGGCTTTTTCCTTTTCCACCAATTCCTATAATACTGAAGATGAGTCGGTGTCAGCCCTTTCCTGCGCAAAAGTGTCATAGGTCTTCAAAAGTTTGAGTTGGCTTTCCGTAGTATTGCTCAATTCTAACGCTTCATCAACCAGGGGCTGTAACGCATTCTCCAGCAGCGTTACCTTCGTCCTGCAGGACTCGATTTCCTGCTGAAGTTCCTTGCTGTGCTTCAATTTAGCCATCTTCTGCATAGGTGGCAGCATCTTGATTTCTATTATGACTGCATCTAATTCATCCTGGCGCAACTTGATGGTTTCCTGGATCTTACCTACATCTGGATGGTCCTGTAGGTTCGCCCATGCTTCTATGCTATCTTCCATTAGTTTTGTGACGCTGGCCACATTATCTGATATTTTTGCTGCTGAAGCCTTGATATCCTGTTGGCGCTGTTCTCGGACCTCTGGTGGGGTCTCAGGAGGGATGCGTAATTGAAGTTCTGCAATCTGGTGCTGGTGTTCTATCTTCATCCTTGCAACCTCGCTGCGGGACTCCTGGGCATAGTCTTTCAGCTTAGTGATTCTCTGCTCTGGTTCCTCTACTCCCTGTATGTCGGAGTTAGAAAGACTTCGACATGCCTCGTCCAATGCTCGCATCAGCGTAGTTGTTGTATGTTCAGCCTCTTTCTTCCGTTGTGTGATTTCTTCTAGGCGTGCTGCAAAGTTTTTGTTTTGTTTGATGGTGTCCTCCAATTTGATTTGGGACAATTGGGTTCGGGTATCGATCTCCTTTGTAATCGTGAGCTGACAGAGGTGCAACTCTGACATAGACATCTTTGTATAATCAAGCCCCGCGGTTATATCCGTCTGGGGTCGGGAAGCTGTGTCAGGCTGTATCAGAGTTGCGTTTGATACCTGCCCTTGGTGATCTCTGGGTGGCCATTGCCTAATATCCTGTTGCGTGGGTGCTGTAGTGCTACTTGTCGCAGTACTGTGTGCTGATTTTGCTGCTAGCTCTTTTAGCTCTGCTACCCTATTTGTGATACCTGAGAGCCCGGCAAGATGTAGTTCCGCAAACTCTGACCATTTTTTAGTAAGTGCTGTCATAGACTATTCTAGAGCTTGCTCCAGCGCATCCAGTGTGATAGTGGCTTCTTCCTCAATATCTTTGTCCTTCGACGCTTTTGCCTTTTTGCGGGACTGCGGCTTGGTTACCTCGGCTACTTCTGGTGACTTGCGCTTTGTTGGTGGGTTAAGATCTGATATGGTCTTGACCGAATCCTCATCCTGTTCATCCTGTTCATCCTGTCCTCCATCTCCACCCTGGTCGTCGTCATTCATCTGCGAATCACTTAGGTCTTCGCTATCTGCCAATAGGCTTTGCTGCTGCGCTTGACTAGTACCTGCGCCAATATTGGTAGCTGGGGGAACCGGAATAGAGGGTTTTTCCCCTAAATCTTTCAGCCATTCGGCCGGCCAGTTCTGAACTATCCGCCTGATATCTGGTTCGGTGACTACATATGGTAATTTGAAGCATTGCCGTTGTGTATCTGCACGAGCTTCAATGAAAACATGATGCATATCGGCACTAAAGTGCGTGGCGCCCTCGTATTGAGAGAACACTTCATTGGTAAGTCGAGGTGTTCACACAATCTCATAGTGAATACTCATAGCATAGAAGATGAACACAGTGTTCGTCATCTGCTGAGCTTCCTTATCGGAGGATATCCATAGGGAGGCATACCTCGCTGCCCCTGGCGTGACGGGGTTTACTTCTACAAACTGGGCTTCAGTGGGTTTTTTCCACCCAACTAATGCAATAAGGATTAAAAGCCAGGAATAATGAAAAGGTCTACCTTTTTCTTGCGCATCACGAGCATCCTCCAGAAACTCCTTCGCAAGATATGCAGCCCAATTATAAGTATACCCCTCAGCGCAGTTCATAGCAATCCGGATAACCGGAGCAGGTACTTCAGTTGGCCTGCATTTCCGTATGAGTTTGCAGGCTAAGAGTTTAGCTGCAAATCGAATGGGCTGCTCCTGAATAGCAGAAGTGTGATACCCCCATTTCCCTTTTGTCAGGCCAAACTGCTCTTTCATGGTTTGCGCGAGCTTTGTATCATCATGTTTGGATGGAAATTCAATTCTCGGATCAGGTCCTGCCATGGGTAACCCTGTGATCTTATGGATGAGGGCGGCGTCAATAGGAATTTGCTGGTCCCCTATCCATAAATAGCCATCATGCACCAGCGCTAGTAACTGCTTGGCCACTACAGTCACATGTATGCCACGACCGAAATGGGGAATGTTAAGTATCTTGAGTAGGCCAGCTTTGTCCAGGCCCACAGCCCATGGTTGCACTTCCAGTAGTGTGACCCTATGATCCGGGTACTTGACGCGGTGCAAGTATTCTGCTGGTTCAAAATATGGAAACTTGCCATGGTCATTGGTGTCGTGACCACTGTACTTAAGCCGATCAATCTTCCCAGTCATACTTCCTATCAACTGCACTCCCTGTGGGAGCGAGGGTGTGTATAGTGTAAATTGCTTTGTCTTACGGGGTAGCGCGGTACCTGGGCATACAGGTGGTAGATATGGTGGCCGTGGTGGTGGAATATTCTCCCTTCCCCCAGCCAGGGCCTGTGCAGAACCAGAGGGCTCCATAGGATGAGCTGCTGGTGTTTGCCCTGTTTGCCGTTGCGGATCTTGGTTGCGCTTGGTGCGAACTTCAGTTCTAGACTTTTTCCTGGAAGACCGTGTCTGCATCAGCCGTGGTGGTGTTGTGGGAGTGTCTTCACAGTGAGCTAGGGAAGGCGGCCGATTAGAGCAGGTGATCAGACCCTCTTGCTCGAATTCTCTGACCAAAGCGTCAATCTCGCGTTCGGTGGTCATGGGTTCACTCAGGAATCTTGAAGAAATGCAGAATGCAATTTTCCCTAACTTAGGCATCTTCTTATACACGCCATCTAGCACATTGGGAAGGACAGTGCATTGAAGGCACCGAGTCTGATGAAAATCTTGTCCATGTGGAGCATGATTTCCGGTACTGGTCTTAGTACAGTCATTTAAAGTAATTAAAACTCTACTGCCACCAAATTGGCTGCTTCCCAACGGTCGGATTTTGAGCCTCGCTATGTTTTTGGGCCTCAGCAGAATCATGGTTGAAGTTTCAGGGCAATAAGAAACCTCGGCACAATAGTGCCCTTCAACCCGACCTGGTAATAGCCGCGACAGGACTATTAGGTTTGAGGGACTGGCGTCTTGGCTCTGCCCCTTGCTGTGGTATTCAATTCCTAGGCGATCATCATTTGCCTTGTCGTGGTTTGATCGAAAAGCTATATCTAAAACAGGGCGAATTTTTTTAATAGAGAATGTGATCAAAAATCCATCAACAAAATCATCCCCACTTACAGTACCGTGGCAGAGCTCGACCTCCATATGCCCATTTTTCACTATAGGGTCCAAGATATGCACGAACCTATGCACCCACTCCTTGCGAGGTGTGTTTTCCCTTGCTGTAGAGTTCTGCCTCAAATGTCCCTGAAGGCTATTCGGCCCCTTGAACTTACTTCACACCTCTTGAGCTTGGCTTATGAATCTGAGGCGTAGAAATTTCTGGTAGGTTCCCCGACTGGGGTGAGACTTTGTAGGATCGGTCCCCCATGCTGCTGTAGCTTCTAGTGCGATTTCCAGACTCTGGGTGTTCTGTGACTGAGGTACTCGTTCTGACACAGGTGCAATAAATTATCCAGGGTCTGTCATCCCAACATATGCAGGCAACTCTCTAGGCTGTGCACTAAGGCATCTAAGAGACTGAGTGATCTGCGCGCATCTATGGCCATGTAGCTTGTACAGTCAATTCTGCCAATTCTCCAGACCATCGTCTGAATCAGACATGCAGGAGCTATCACATTGCCAATCCATTACGCCATCATCATTAGGCTCGACATAATCTGCGTCCTTGGCTGTGATGTTGTAGATGTGGTCTAGAGTATCCTGCTCCCCTTCATCTCTGAATGGTTCTGTATACCTTTCTCCTTGGGATGGGTCAAGGGGTATAATAACGCGCAGACCATTTCCTTCGAAGTTCATCTGTCTCCTCTTAAGGTTGATGATTGCAGCATTGGCCATGGCCCACTCAATTCCCAACAAGGCTGGATAAGGGTTGCTGTCATCAATGATTTCAATAACTTCAAAATCTGCTAGAGTACTGACCCCATCGATGTCGATGGGAACACTAAGAAGTCTCCCTAGCGGTACAATCCTTTGCTGGTTAGCTAGTCGCAGTTGTATAGGTGACCAAACCAGGGAAGGCTTTCCCATTTGTCCCCAGGTCTGCTTGGGTAGGACATTAATGTCTGATCCAAGATCCAAAATGACATCAGTCATATCATATTCTCCTATCTGAACGTTCAATCTCATTTCCCTTCCCGTTCTTCGGACACGACTAACAATTTTCTCCTGATCAATTCCTCTCTGAGGGTCTATGACAGCAAGAACTTTTTGCAGCTCTTTTAGAGCATTCTGATTCCGCAAGAGTTTCATACAACTCTGCAAAAAAGAGGATAGTGTACTTACTTTATCCGTCGAGGCCTCTTGTGGCTGCGAAGCCTACTGAGGTTGCTGCGCAGGTACTTCTACGGCGCCAGGGTCAACAATATCGCACTAGGCCTCCTGGACTAGTACTTGGTCCTTCACAGGGTCAAGGGCTGGGACTTTCTCGGAGGGCTTATGTGCGCACACCGCGGTAGGTTTCTTTGGCGAATTTTGAGTATGCATCATAGCTCCACTTCGGGTGACCACATTGAGGGATGGGGAAGGCCTTTGGTCAACGGAAATAAACTGAATATTTGGTGTAGGGCCACGGTTGTTTTCCTGAATCTTTGCGAGGAGCTGGGGGCACTGTTCAATCACGTGGTCCACTGCGCAGCAATACCGACAGGTCGTAGTGGGGTTCCAACAGTCGCGAGCCAAGTGACCAACTTGGTTACAATTGTAACACACAACCTGGCCTCTACCTCTTCTGGTCATCCCACCATGGCCGCGACCGCCAAAAGCACCTCTTCCATAAGCACCTCCGTGGTAACCATAGCCATCATTATTCTGGGCTTCATTGTGGACTCGGTAGGCGTCAGAGGTGCACTCTCGCATAAGGTCGTAGCTACGACACTCTTCTTCATTATGCCCTACGGACTTACAGAACTGGCAGTAGGGGTTTTTGGAAACTTGAACATATCTCTAAAGAAGATGGCAGTGCTCATGGCGATGCTGGCCAGTGGTTCGAAAAATCTCACAATATAGAACACCTGCATTGAATTGGTTGGGCGTGCCCGTATTTAGGTAGGTTCTGACCACGGGGCACTGGTCCCTATTGTGACCCTCAGACCGACATTGCGTACACCAGACCTCCTCTCGACTGGTTGTAGCTTTCTTCATGTCACGAAGCTCCAGGGCCATCGCTGCCAGCTACGCTTGGATTTGAGCAATACCAGAATCGTCTCCGACGGGAGTAGTCTCTAGCTTCATTGCGATTTCAAGAGCCTCTTGCTGGTTAGCAACCTTCTGTTGCATGAGCGGAGTTCTGATATGCAGCAATAATGCTGCGATAAACCATTCCTTGTGCTGTGCAGGACTAATGGTGAAGCTGACTTGGTCTAATAGAACTTTGAATCTCTGGTCAAAGTCCCACACGGATTCAGCGTGTCGCTGTTGAATCTCTTTGAGTTTAGTGATGCTCTGCGATTCTTATTTTGGTTTCTTAAATTCCTTAATGATGGCGGCCTTGATTGCATCCAAAGTGGGGTGCTGATTACTGGAGAATTTCATGAACTAGGTCAAATCCCGGTCACGAAAGGAAGTAATGAGCTGCGCGGTTCTCACATCCAGGTCGGTAATACTCTTCGCATTCCAGATGGCCTCACATTAAAACCAGAACTGTTCTGGATCTTCTGATCCCGTTCCTTTGAAGATGGGCAGCTTAATATCATCAGCGAGGTGGGCCATGGTGGTTCTGGGAGGGTTGGGTGGGGAATAGGATGTTGATGGGGTGGGATTTATGAGGGCAGATTGACCTGTGGCTGGAATACTTGGACTTGGTTTCCTGTCACACTGCGACCGAACTTTAGGGGTAACAAAGCGACGCTGGGGGGTGACAGGAGGGTTTCCTACCGAAGGGTTTTCTTTAGGGTCTAGTTGTGGAGGGTTTATAGGGGGAAGTGCGGTGGTCTGTCCTGAGGAGTAGGACTCAAAATATCTTTTGTACCTTTGTTCACTTCGCGGAAACCCACTTTGCGTGTCGAAAATATTCTCACTTGCAAACATATGTTAGTACTACTAAACTAACAGTCTGATTCAAATAATAATATACCCTTTTCAACCAATAGTATTTTAATCTTCAAGCTTAAAGAATTTAAAAACTTACCACGGGGGCCTTTGAAAAACTACTGTTCGGCTTCGCTGAAAGAAGTGCTTGTGTTGATGGCAAACTCTGTCACGAAGGCTTCCAACGTTCGCGTCGTCCAAAAATCGACAGCGCGGGATACCTAGTTGTTCACGTGTGGCACAAGATTGACCCTTGCGGGGGTCCACATAGGAATCCATCGAGCTTGAAAGTTCATCCTCCTCTCTGTTAACCTAGAAAACCACTGGTGCAACTCTATGTGGAAACTACCAAAGAAAATTTCATAAGCATCACAAAAAACATACCTTTGTAAAAAGTCACTTGCGCTTCGACGCGGATTCATATTCTCTTGCTGCGCGAATTTCAGACAAGTCTCAGCAAACCAATCACCTATTTCCTTCACATAGGGCCTCCAGAACATAGCCCCTGAGGTACAAGGTAAACCCCTCTTGAGCAGGTACTAAGTTCAACCGGCAACGGAACCAAATTGTTGGGAAAAAGGGCAGACCCGGGTTTAAACCTTTAGTGTCGCACCAACAAAAGACCCACAGTGTTGGACCTTTCGGCAACAACCTACGCGCAGGTTGCAGTCTCACCCGAAACACCTATGGGGTTCCATAGAATCAGGTTTCTGCAAGCCGAGAGGGGGATTACTGTACCTTAGCCTTTAATAATCTTATTAATCAATACTATAAAAGCTTTACCATTCATTCACATACAACTTCGCAAATAAATAAACAGTTGTTACTTGCTCAACCCACTACAGGGAATTCACAGCGAAGCTAAATATTAACAGCGATCTAACTTATCAGATGTATACAGTTATTAATGCATAAAATATAACAGAAACAGGAACAGCACAAGAAACCACAACACCAGATATAACGTGGTTCACCCCCAGTGTAGGGGCTACGTCCACAAACTGTGTTTTATTCAACTTGCTACAAAAGCCACAGTTTGATCTACGCACTCAGCTGCAAGTCCCTTCAATCCTTAAAAGCCGTGCACACATCAGCAGGCCTCTGTGCACACAGCTGCAAATATTTCTTTCTCTTCTTACAAAAACCCTCTGCGCACACAGCTGCAGAGGTCGTCCACGCACACAGCTGGGACTTAACCTTTCAAAATCAACCTTAGCTTCGCCTTATTCTTTCTTACATCATAAAACCTAACCTTTCTTATTTACAAAGATACCTATTTATACATAGCGCTATTACAAAACCATGGCTTCAAACCATGGGCACCCAAAAACCCTAAACCCTGGATTTAAACCACGGGTTTATTACAAAAAATGGGGTTTTGACTTACCCTGACACCCCTAAGACTATTTTGACCCATAAATCCGCTTACCAACAGCCGCGAAGTTACCAAAACTAATAATCCTTAGGGTACGTGCCCCAACATCCTCCCGATGTTGTCGCTGCCTCAAAATCCCCAACACATGGTGACAATTTCTAGCAGCGAGCTGTTGGAGAAAATGTTCGTATGGGAGGAGAGGGAGTCCAAATTATTCATCGTTTCCTTTGTGAATTCCATGTTCCAACTTTATCTTGAAGGGTGATGATATCGGGAGTGCATTGCGCCATGAAACCTACAGAAGGATCCTCCCCCTAGGAGGATAGAAACACAAGAATGACAGGATTCCTCAAAGACCTATCACTATCACAATCATTGTGAACCTTCTTCAAGTCTCCTAGAATAACAATGTTACCAGGAGATGGGTGGAAGAGGAGGAAGGATAAACATAGAAATAACACAAGCCTTCTTTCCATCTATAGGCCCATGTAGAAAGGTGCCTTTGAGCATAGAATGAACACAAACAGTCCCAAAAGGAAAAGACATGTTGTGGACCCTATAGCAAGTTATATGGTCCGATCCAAGTCACCGACAAGTTACCAAAGGAGATCCTAAGTTGTCATTTTCAAGACAAGCAAGCCCAAAAACTAGAAGTGTTGCACTGTCGTTGAGACCAGCACACACGTTGGCTCCATAATGTTCTGTTTTGTATATGTAAACCATGGATAGTATGCCATGATCTAATTCTATTTGAATTTTGATTGCGATTGTAACCGAATTCTCACCTTGTTTCAAGTTTAACCTCGACATCCTGAAGCACTATAAAAATACTCCATGTCGAGGGAGAAAGGGTTGGTTGGTTTTGAATGTGCAACAGTATTGTGTTTGTAATATTTTTTGAATTAATATAATTACATAGCTGAATTATAGTTATATGAATTGAGGAATTCATGTTTGTTTCTAAATTACAGTCCGTGATTTTCTTTTTAGCATGTGCATGTGATTCATGCTATCTTTTATATTATTCTTTTCTTCATATCATAGAATCGGTGTATAATGGTTATAAATTCATACTCATATTCCCCTGCCATTGTCTCCAATATCCACCAAAAACTTCTTCCAAAACTGGCGTGGAATTCATCCCTATAGTGCTCTACACTAGTATACTGTCATCATTTTGCATTTCCCACTAGACCCCAACCATAACAACCGTGATCGAGGCACTACCTTGCTCCTACAAGCATTTTCCTATGAAAACCGTTATGTTTTCTTGGGATTTTTTATTCAATAACCCGATATATCTTTATTTGTTTCCAACCACCAATATTTGATTTTCATTTTGTGAGATTATGTTTGGCCTTGTTATACATCTGTGAGAGATCCCTCTCTAGAATTGGAGAATCAAACTCCCTTTCGTAAAGTGGTTCTTATGTTACCTCGGGGTCCGCCTTCATGCAACCTTGGGTGTGATTCTAACTGCTAACACAACCCACCATATATTTCAAGATACAAGAAAAAACCAGTACTGTGTCATATTGGATGCCAATGCTTGAAGCCAATTTCTCCATTCTTTTATTACAGGATACCAATATTTCTTCTAAACTTGTGTTCCTTCCCATTTGAGCCTCAATTTTATAGCAATGCTTTGGTTTAGACATGTAATTGCTTCTTGATGAGCATCTATTTTACTAACTAAAGGACTCATAGGAATGAATAGTAAAATGCTTCATCAGAATCCTACTTTAATAGTGTATACCTATAAGTTACGTCTATGCCATAGCCAAGAAACCAAACAATATTTTCATGTTGGACATTGTCGATGCCTCTATTTCCACCCTAGACTCTTTCTCTATTTGTGCTGTGAAACATAGCACAACAAATCAAGTAATTAAGGAAAATGAATCCAAAATACAGTATTTACCTGCATTTTATAATAAAAAAGAATATGATAATGCACACATTATCTCAAGATGAAAGAAGATACAAATTGTTAAAAATCTTATTCCTTAATTGCTCATGGCATCTGCAAATGAGCATAAAACTCATCCTTAAACAATGGATAGTAACCATAATGTATCATATATTTTAAGAATTATAGTCCAAATTTAAATATACATAGGTATCACCAACATTTACCTTGTTAATTAATAACAACAAATCCAAAGAACCTCACAAGTCTACAATCCCCCAAATCCTTCAGAACTCTGATGTTTTTGAGCATGGTCTTCGAGAAAAATGATTTGTTGTTAAGTGTTCGATGGAATCTATAGAATTAATAACTATATAACCAATTTGGACCCTTCACACCTTCAATTACTAGATTTAATTAATTCAACTAGAAATCATTTATATATTTCCTGATACCTTCATTCTTGTTTGTTCTTTTTAAAAATATTAGAATTATACCATAAAAAAACACCAAATAACCATTTTGTTTGGAGTTTTGTTGGTAGAGCAATAAAAGGTTGTATAAAACAGGTGTTTGGGATTGTCTTCTTTTTACTACTCTACACAAAAAAACTCATGAAATAGTTTCCATGTAAATCTTGATAATCCTTTATTACGCAAGGGTAATAAGAAGAACATAATCCTTCATGGGAAAGAAGACACTGGGATGCCTCTCCAAAATATTGTGTAAGCCATGATTTTACAACTCCGCCACTTTAGTATGGGATATGTATAATCATGAAACTGCAATGAAGAAGTCCAACCATGACATATCATTCACACAATCTCAAGAAATATATGAAGCAATTAAAGAAAGAGACATATATTAATTTCACTCTCCAATGATTGTAAAATTATTATATATAAGAGAATTTGTGATAATAGACAATAAAAAGTAGAATGGAAGGTGTCCAAAAATATCTAAGAGACTCTCATAGTGAAGCACTCCACCTCCTACAAGACAAATACAAAAGCACATATTAAAAAGATCTCAAGGAGGTCACCCTTGTCCTAAGATATATATTCTTCCAGAGCTGAAGTATTAGATCCTCTTCTAGAATTCTGCTCTCTTGACATGCATCTAATTTTCCATTTTTCTAAATAAAAAAAAGCTAATAATATGACCACATCTCAAAAGAAATCAAAACCCTGATTTTGACGAAAAGTGAACAAACTTAGATAGTATTTACTATATTTGTTGCATTATCCAAGATTAGCAACAATCTAATGTTTTTTGATAAGAAATAAGATATCTAGTGTTAAATAAAGAGATATAACAAGAGAGGTTTAGCATGCGGGAAACAGAATAACTGGGACCGAATATAAATGTAAATATATAAACAAAAGAAAAACCTTTATTATGGAAAACAAACACAACACACCAATATCCATATATGAAAATTATGAGACAATTATTCTTAGAAGCACATTACGTCTATTTAGTTTAGAAAGGATGAAAAAGTGCAAAATATAGGCCAAGAGTTCTAGTTCATGACAATTTTCTCAACCAAACATTTAAAAATAAATCATCTTAAGAGAAGAGAGAGAGAAAGATAGCATGCTTGTTCTAGGATAATTATATGTATTCATAATCAACGAAAATTCCTTTGAGCTTATGCATGAGAGTCATTGTTTTTCTTATAGATATATTATAATATTATCAATCCCCATTGTTATTGTCCCTTTCCTTGGAAAGGTCTAGAATAATTCAAGGATGAATGAGATATCATGCTTATACTGCTCATATGCAATTTCTATTAGTTGTGGAAGTAGCTATTGAAGAAGTGTTTTGATCAAAATGCAACATATATCTTTTCCATCTGATTCCAATATGAAATGGAAGGCATGTTCATAGGATAATGTTGTCTCTATATACATAAGAATGATTTACAAACATTCTTCCACCTATACATCAGAGAGCACAATGAGCAATGGAAACAACCACTAGTGGAAAATGAGAGATTAGTGACTAGGAGACCAAAAATTTTGGTCACCACAGTTTTTTTCAAGGGATAAATGACCAAAATTGATGAATCTAAGTGAGATAACTAAAAAAGACCAAGATAAATTACCACTTTTGGTCATGGGATAAAAACCAACTAAAAACAACCAAGATAAATGACCAAATTTGGTCACGAGATATCTAGACTAAAAATGATCACATAACAACTAGTCATTTATTTGATCATTTTTAGTTGTCACTCTAGCAATGAATTTTGACAATAAATTTGTACATTTTACTAAATTCTAACATTTCATATGGATTCATAGGCCCCAAAGGGGTCTTTGGGGTCTCTGAATCTATCTACACTATTAGAATTTACTAAATTCTAACATATATAAAATATATATTTACACGTCCATATATTAACAAAATTGAATTAATGAAGCTCAAATATATTATGTTAATTTGGACATGACCTTGGCATATATAAAATCCCACTAAACCTTTAAACCCACTAAAACTTGGCATATAATGTTAATTAAGCTATTTGATATGCTTGGCCTAAAAAAAACAACACTAATAGGCATAGTCATTACCTCTTTTTGAATGGTGGCATAATATCACTTAACATGATGCTACCAAAATGACACCATATGACACGGTATATGGTGATCACTATTTTTTTTAGGACTTTTAGGGGAAACCTTGAATCCACATTGTACTTATGAATTTCCTTACTAGAGGAAGGGGGAGTACTTGACTTCCAATGTTCAAGGTTTTATTTGGAATTCCCTCAATATTGATGGGATCTTTCATCATAACACAACATGTTATCTCAAAATGATCTTGTTCAGAACAAACCCAACATGTGGATTTACATAATACTCATTACAAAATGCCTTGCTTTAGGGTAATATTTTTAGGCATGGGATAGCTGAAAACCATATCTATGATCTTATCAAACCTTGATAGCTAAAATCTCATACACAATATCACTCTATTAAGGAACAAGCACCCTCCTTCAAAATTCACATTCATTTATTCTCAAAGAGAAAAAATCTCTAGAAAATATCCTCTACCAAAGATAGAAAACTAAACCTAAACATTGCCACTAACCTTATAGTTTTCCATAATCTAACACCCAATAGTTCTCTCCGCTAGCCATATACCCACAAATTTACAATTTTACATTACCAAATTACCTTGGCCAAAATAATAATAATAAATGTTTTTTTTAATGATTCAAAGCTTAGGTTGTCTTCATTCCTATTTTATTGAATGGAAAACCATATGAAACTAGAGAAGCAGGACCGGAAAAGGGAAAAAGAGTGGAATCACACAAATTTACAATTTTACATTACCGAATTACCCTACCCAAAATAATAATAAAAAAAAACATTAATGATTCAAAGCTTAGGCTGTCTTCATTCCTATTTATTGAATGGAAAACCATATGCAACTAGAGAAGCAATGTCAAAACCGCATATTTTCGGAAAAATTTAAAATTTTTAAAGTTTATAAATAATTAACATAAATGCAGTTAACTAATCTTTTAACTAGTTATGAGTTACCATACTATCAATTGAATTTGTCTATTGGATTGTGTTTAGTGTTAGAATAGTTCTTTTCAATTTACTGACATGTTTTCCTCTTGCGACCACAAGGTGGGCTATCATACAAGTACCGGGCTTACTTGTATCAGTACTAATCCTACCCAACATATGCACTATACTTTCCTTCTACAACAATTTACGAAACTTATTTCTTTTAAGCTTGTAAGAGTTAAAAGACATATTAGTCACTCCCTAATGGAAAGGTCATGAATAAGCCCAATTCATAAAGGGTTTAACCCTAAAGGAATACTCATATAAATATTTATTTTATGCCTTCTAAGTTTATATATAAGATCATATTATGCACTTACTACTCTAGTTATAGTATACTCTTGATCAAAAGTTATTAGGTAAAAGAATCATGTTACAAGGTTCTAGATTTCAAATTCAAATACCTCCATGATGAATATAGGGTTATATCCCGAATTACATTGCATGGATTATAATCTATCGTAACATATTGTAATGAATTATTAAATTCTTGCATCGGTGGTAAGTTCCATGTATAAGTTATGTATTAACAATTTTTCTTTGTTATTATACTCCAATAATAGGTTGACTTCGGCTGGGTCTAAAGTATAACCTTCGCGACATCCCGAATGATTGACAACATCGTCCCCCATGATCTGTTCCTCGATGACTATGGAAATAATACCCACCGTGAGTAATAATTTGAATGGATACGTGTCTTCGTCCTGGCCAAGCATTGTAAGGTTAAAAGGGTCCTTTCCAACCCTAACTCATTAGTCTTCCCTCGCCTTCGGGCACTCGTCCATCTGCTGCGAAGAACTTGGTCACTCTATCCCCTGAGTGGTGCTGCTACTGTCTTCGGCTTTCTCCTTCCTGGTTAGTTTTCCTATTGAACAAAAGTGAAGGCCATGCCAAGTATTTCTATTTGCCTGCGTTATTTGTTCTCCTTGTCGATTCTCGTTGCTTCACCAGCTAAACCTGAACCCTTGACTGCAACTGTCCTTACCCTTCTCCTTCAATTTAACAATACGCGAAGGGTTCTTCTTGTTGGAGTGTTGTGGCTTGAGTTTCACCGTTTACTAAGTGCTATGGAAAAGAGTAATAGCACGGCTTAGGGTTTTTACCCTGTCAACTGAATGATTGGGGGTTCTCCACTGTCAGTGATTGATGGAGTATTGTAACGTCGTTCTTTTGCAGCTGAATGACAGACTTCTTACTCGAGCTGGTCGGTGGTCACTACATTGCTGGTTAACGGTTTTTAAGTGCTAAGGTAAGAATATCATTTGTTTTCTTTCTTTAATGTTATCGTATCTTTCCTTATTTATAAACTATTCTTATTTACCAAATCTTATTTAACAATAAGGTGTGATAACCGTGCAAGTGCGACTCATCTCTCTTCTGTGGCTATGCAGGGAGTACAAGGTTGCAGCGACATGCATGCCACGGTAAGCCCTGGACTTACCATGGCTATTCTACCTTGTCCAAACCCTTATGGAGTATTAAGGGTTGGTCATTACGACCTGAAATATCCTCATGGGTTTTGGTTGTTTGGTTATTTACTTCACTATTTTTAGGGTTTGATAAGACCCTCTCTTACCGCAGGGTTTTTCAGCTTCGACTGTGAGTGTTCATTACGTTTTTGTATAAAATACTGCGTTTAAAGTAAAGGAACAGGCTGTAAAAACCTTCCTGTGTAAATTTGTAATACGGCCGTGAGCCAAGAATACTGAATTGGGTTTTATAATTATTAACTTTGTATAACTTGGGATGTATAGGGTTTTTACCCTAAAACCATTACCATAGTTGTTATACTATTTTCCTTTCAATATTCTTGGTTTATGTTATAGCACTGAAATTTATATAGTTGTTTACATTATAATTAATCATTGAAGCTCGGCAGTGACATAATATTTACTGCATTTTTCCTTTTTCTTATAATATGCCTCTCTCCAATTATGAGGCTATATAGATTTTACTGAAGCTTAATAATATTGAGCATTTGGTCACTTTGTTAAATTAGTGGTAGTGCATTAGTATACTTAATTGTGTTTTCAGTTATTTTATAGAATCTGTCAAGGTTATTATATAAAATTTACTAAAGGATAAAATAAAACAATTGAAGTCCTAAATGGAGTACTTCAGTAACTAACAGTGACTTCTCTTCTTACATGTATAGAAGTTACAGTTTATTTCTTAATACTGAATCTAGAATGATATTGTTTCTGTAATTAGTACATAATCTGCCTGCTTAGTCCATACAACATCTATAATAGAAGGAACATAATATAATAGAGAAGATATATGGTATAAGACTATTGTCTTACCTATGTGTGATGTAGCTTCTATTATTACTTATAGTTAGTTTATTTTATATAAAAGAATTGTGAGTGTTATTATAAAACTAGTACTCTTATCATATGTTTATTGATAATCATAAATAAACTTAGTATTTTATTACTAAATTAATATTATATTTACTGTTCTAAATATTTTGTAGACATATTATCGATGTCCCATATTATCTGGTTTAAATTACATTAATAAGAAGGTAAGTGAACTAGCTAAGTCCTACACTGTTAACATCTTAAAAATATAAACTAGCATTTGTATAATTTGTTAAATCTTAACTAAATAGAACAGAGATAAATAAAGAAATTATATTACTTTCCAAATTAAATTCTACTAGTAACCAGTACTTGTAAAAATAAATAGAGATTATAGCTATTATTTATTCCATTCAATAAGGTACTTGCAATGATTTAATTTGTAGATAAGTAATCTGTACAGCATCTTCTCTGACTTTACTCTACTTTAGTGAACTTTTTTACTCTTCTTCGAACATACTACTATAAATAGGCCATACAGATTATTTCTCTGTTTCTAAATAACTTGTCAGTCTTCATTAAAGGTTAATACCACTCCTAATACAAAATATATTCCTTCTAAACCCATACAAATAATTACTCTGAAATTCCATTCATAATCTATTTTGTATTATCATCATACCATCTTTCCTTATAGTTTTTACCACTGCGCTGGAGTACGGTATGGTGAACCCACATGTGGAAAAACACAGTGGGTCTTTAATTTTCATCAAGCGATTCTATTACTGTTAAACTAAAACATTTACATCACTAAATCTGAACTTATCAGTAAGTTCACCTAGCTAACAAGCTGTAATAAACCAAGTTACTACAACATTCCTCTCAAACAACTTCCTTACTATTTTCCCATTTTCCCCAATGAATTTCCTGAATAGCATTCCACCTGAATGTTTCTTCTCTAGAAATTATCTGAGCACCCTCAGATCTATTCATTGGGTACTTTTAAAAGATTTCCTAGGTCTTTTTTGGGTTAGTTGTCATTTAATAAGCCACCTGCTCTGATCCCACTTTCTTGGGGGATCATGACCCTAAATATAGGGAAGTTGCCACCTGCAACTTAGGAAGTGTTTGAGGATGCTGCCACTTGTAGTTTTCCCTCCACCTAGTTCCATCCACCAGTTTGACCAGTAACCTCTTTTTAACAGCTATCCCATGTTGTTGTCTCCAATTTTTATTTATTAATAATAAAATATTCTGAATTACATTCCACTTCTGTTGAGTCTGCTGAGTCATCAGTTCCTACTTAGCATTAAATTTAACATAATGTCTTAGGAAATATAATTAAAACAATTACATTATTTTACAAAAATTGGGGTATGTGACATACACACCCCCTTAAAATATAACATCGTCCTCGATGTTACTTATTCTTCATCCTCTGCAACCTCCTGGAATAGATTCGGGTATGCTTCCCGCATATTACTTTCCAGTTTCCAGGTAGCCTCTTTAGGACTAAGGTGCTTCCATTGCACCTTCACCTGCCCAATGGTGTGGTTCCGCAAAGTAATTTCCCTCCTCTCGAGGATACAGTCTGGTTCCACTAGGATTTCTCCTTCTGGTTCCACCTGTACAACATTCCAATCAATCACATGAGTAGCATAATGAACATACTTTTTTCAGAACAGAAATATGAAAAACATTATGCACTTTCAAGTTAGGTGGTAATGCTAGGTGATATGCAACTTGACCAATTCTGGATAAAATTTCAAATGGACAACAGTAACGTGGTGATAGCTTTGCACAAGTTCCCAGTCTTAGGGATCTTTTCTTTGGTATTACCTTTATAAATATGTGCTCACGTACCTAGAACTCTTTGGGAGTTCTTTTCAAATCTGCTTGGCTCTTTTACTGATCCTGTGCCGCCTTCAAAATTTCCTGCACTTGTTTTACAATCTATTGCATTTCCTTCAATAATTCTAGTCCTAACACTAATCTATCTACTGGATTATTCCAAGAGATAGGAGTGTTGCATTTACTCCCATACAAAATTTCAAATGGACTGAAGTTAGCTAATGACTAATAGTTATTGCTATATGCAAACTTTGCTAAATGCAAGTAGTCTTCCCATTTACGTGGCTGATCTTTAACATACATCCTTAACAAATCTTCCAGCACTTGATTCACTCTTTCTGTCTATCCATCTGTCTGAGGATGGAAGGAGGTGCTGAAATTCAGTGTTGTATTTAATCCTTTAAACAAGGATTTCCAGAAATTCCCTATGAATTTAGGATCCCTGTCTTAAATGATAACCTTCGGTACACCATGTAACTGAAAAATATGCTTTAAGAATATGTCAGCTATGTTGGTAGCCTTGTAAGTAGTTTTTACAGGAATAAAATGTGTTTCTTTACTTAATTTATCTACCACCACCATAATTGAATCATTCTGATTCTGATTTCGGGGCAAACCAGTAATAAAATCTAAGCTGATTACTTCCCGTTTCCAACTAGGGATAGGCAACGATTGCAGTAAACCAGCTGGATGTTGGTGTTTGGTTTTCACTTGTTGACAATCCAAACATCTAGCTATGTATTCAGCTACTTCAGATTTCATATTAGGCCAGAAATATTCTTTTCTTAGCATGGTTACAGTCTTTTGGTAACCTAGATGCCCTGAGTAAGGTGTTTTATGAACTTCGTCCAGAATCAACAACTTGACCTTAGGCACATTAGGAGCATACAGTTTGTCCTTAAATAAAATAATCCATCTTTATTTAGACTATAACCTTTTATTAAGATTTCTGTTGGTTCTTCTTTAGCTGTAATTTGTAATTTTTGATAAATGTCATCCAATTTTACCCCTTCAGCAAGCTATTCATTTAAATCAGAAGCATAAATGCTGATTACTGCTGTAAAGTTCATCTTTTCATTTCTACTTAAAGCATCAGCCACCTTATCTTCTTTTCCTTTTATGTGTTGAATTTTGAAATCATATTCACTCAAGAAGGCTAACCATATTGCTTGTCTTGCATTTAAGTTGGGCTGATCTAAAAGGTATTTCAAACCTTTATTATGAGTCATTAAAATAAACTTTCTGCCTATTAAGTGGTGTCGCCACATTTTTAAGGCATGTATAACAGCAGCAAGTTCTAAGTCATAATTTGCATAATTCTTTTCATGAATTTTTAACTTTCTAGACTCATAGGCAATAACATGCCCATCTTGAGTCAGCACACCGCATAAACCATCATTACAGGCATCCGTGCATACCACGAAATCCTTATTAGGATCTGCTATTCTTAGAATAGGTGCACTTGTTAATAAGGTTTTTAATTTCTTAAAAATTTCTTCACATTTTAAGTTCCAATCAAATTTCTTGCCTTTCTTTTGCAAGGAAGTGATTGGATTAGCTATTTTTGAAAAGCCTTCAATAAATATTTGGTAATAACCTGTAATTCCCATAAATGACCTAACATATGTTACGTCTTTTGGAACTGGCCAATCTTCGATTACCCGAATCTTTTTAGGATCAACTAAAATCCCTTCCTTAGTCACTACGTGACCTAAGTATTGGATTTCATCCTTAAAGAAGTCATACTTGCTGAACTTTGCAAAGAGTTGTTGCTCTTGCAGCTCTTGTAAAACTATCCGTAAGTGTTCCTTATCTTCCGCTTCATTTTTAGAATAAATTAAGATGTCATCGATAAACACGACGGCAAATTTATCTAAGTATTTATGCATTATATTATTCATTAGGCACATAAATATAGCTGGGGCATTGGTAAGCCCAAATGGCATTACGACAAATTCGTAATGTCCATACCTTGTTCTAAAGGTTGTCTTGAAAATGTCCTCGTCTTTAATTCTTACCTGATGATATCCTGATCTCAAGCCTATCTTTGAGAACACCGTAGCTCCACGTAGCTGATCAAACATATTATCTAAGCGGGGCAATGGATATCTATTTTTAATGGTCATCTTATTTAGTTGATGGTAGTCTATGCATAATCACATATTTTTGTCTTTCTTTTTGACAAAGATGACTGGTGCTCCCCAAGGGGACACACTGGGTTGAATGTACTTCTTATCTATTAACTCTTTTAACTGTGATTTTAGTTAATTAAGTTCTAAAATATTCATATGATACAGAGCTTTCGAGCTAGGTACTGCACTTGGCACCAGCTCAATAGTGAAATCCAGTTCCCTCCTGGGAGGTAATCCTGGAATTTCCTCTGGGAAAACATCAGTAAATTCATTTAAAATAGGAATATCCTCTATTTTTAATTTATCTTTTTTATATTTACGTGCCTCATCTATAATAGTTACATCATAGGTCTTCCACCCTTTTCTAACTGCTCTTTTAAGTTGTAACGCAGAAATCTGCCTGATTACAGTTTTCCTAGGAATCCCCTTTCCCTAGGAATACACACATAAATGTTTTTTCGTAACAATTTAAAACTACCTTATGCTGCTATAACCAATCCATACCAATCAGTAAATCATACGAGCCAAGTGGTAGAACATTAAGCTTAACTGTAGTTTTAAAATTATTCATAAGTAAAGCACATTCTTTCAAATAACAGATTACTTTTTTCTTTGCCCCTTTGGCTAATTGAACTAACCAGGGATTATCAAACTTTTAAACAGACAATTTACACTTTTCCAACACCTGAGGTGCAATGTAACTAAGACTAGCTCCTGGATCAATTAAAATCGTTACAGGGATTTGGTTAACCATACTTTCCACTTCCACCATGGAAGTCTAATAGTCAGCATGGCGGGTCTCCAATGCTGCATTTATTCTTGACATAGTCCTTGCAAGTTCTCCAACAGTCATTTCATCCTGCACAGTGTGAATATTGTTGTTTGACTTTTTCCGATTTGGGTAGACCAAGGCATAGTGCGGGCCATTTCATTCCCAGCACTTAACAGGCTCCTTTCATTCAAAATTCTTAGTGAAATTTCCATGATTGTTTGCAGCTTCCTTGCCTTTAAAGTGACTGGAATTATTAGAATTATTGGAAGCACCATTTCTATTTCCCTGGAAATTCTTACTATTAGAATAATTTTTGTTCTTATTATTCTTAAAATTCTTCTGGGGTACAAATTCCTTTTTCTTAAACTTAGGCTGACTATTGTTTTTCTTAGCCTTCCAGTTGGCTATACCTTCTTTCTTCTTATTTTGCTCAAAACAGAAAATTGCCTTCCTCGTGGCTTCTTCCAGAGTCTTTGGGTTATCATACTCAATTATGTCCTTGATGTGGTATGGTAGACAGCTGAGAAACTACTGCACCTTAGGTTTCTCATCTACCAAGTAAGGTACATACCTCAGCAAGCTTAAGAATTTACTGTTCAAATCCCTCATAGTCATTGAACCTAAATTTAATTCGTAAAATTCTTTAGCTCTATCTTCATAATATTGTTCGGACAGAAATTTCTTCTTGAAGTACCTTTTAAAAGTACTCCAATTAACATATTTTTCCCTGATACCTTTGACTCTCTTCAGATCTTGCCACCATATATCTGCTTTTCCAGAAAGATTATAGATTTCCATTCTTGCCTTCAGCTGATTTGAATAGTTGTATATCTGAAAATACTTCTTCATCCCGGATAACCAGGATTCTGCTTCTTCCCCTTTTTTGGTCTCTCCGTTGAAAGTTAGGGGCTTTATCTTTTTAAACTCCCCGGAAATATCTTCATAGGGTCTATACTTCTTCTTTCTATTATACAACTCAGCCTCACTACTATCGCTAGTAGAGTGATAGCTTTGTTGTTCTCCGACCCCTTCAGATGATGAACTGATGTCATTTTTCACCAGCTTCACATTTTTAAACTTTCTTGGATGACTAGCCTCCTCTAATTCTGATCTTTTGCTCCTTCCTTCAGTCTCGAACTTTTCAATCAAGATTTGGTTTAACTCTTCCTGAGTCTTCAAAATCCTCTTATTGTCCTTCTTGACTGATTCCATTTCAGTCTTCAAATCCTTTATAGTTTGCATCAGCTCTGAGGAGTGAGCAGTTACCTCTTCTAGCACAGGTTCTCTGGACAATTTTCTTGTCTTGGTGTTTGGAGACTCCTCCTGAGAATATTCTCTTAGATTCTCCATCTCTGCCTGTTAAATTCAGAAAAAGAAAGAATTTTCTGTTCTTTACATAAAATAGAATATAGGTTACTATATTATTTTTATTGTTCTACAGAAACTAGTTGGGCTGCATTAAGGCCTAGTATTTGAACCATGATCTGATACCACATGTCAAAACCCCATATTTTCTGAAAAATTTAAAATTTTTAAAGTTTATAAATCATTAAAATCAATGCAGTTAACTAATCCTTTAACTAGTTATGAGTTACCATACTGTCAATTGAATTTGTCTATTGGATTTTGTTTAGTGTTAGAATAGTTCTTTTCAGTTTACTGACATGTTTTCCTGTTGCAACCACAAGGTGGGCTGTCATACAAGTACCAGGCTTACTTAGATTTGGAGCTAATGCAGACGTTTTCCTGTTCTTACAAACTATAGGTAAGAAGTTCGGTTGGCAGCTTGTCGAAATTCTAAAGTGTTTAAAAATACTAGTACATTGCAAAAATAAAAGTTCAAAAGGAAGATAAATGCTAAACCATTTTCAATACTTACTGAGGTACAATTCCATAACTGTCCATCATTCTCATGGAAGTAACTTTATGATTCTTAAATATTACTGAGCTATTCGATATTTATCATAGATTCCCAGTATTAAAAGACTTCAATAAAACTCTGTGCAACATAAAGTAGAAAAAGGTAAACTTATAGGATTTACAGTTTACCTTCCATGTGCACACATACACTTACATTGTAATGTTCATTATAAGGCCTTACATATTACTGTTTCGAAAACTAAGTTTATTTCTTAGTCAGTTAGATGACTTACTATAACAGGTTTTGATTTTAAACCTTTCATATCAAATAAGTGGACCTGTACTTAGTGGCTACTATCTTAAAAGAATGCAAAACTGAATTATTTAATGGTCTAACATTTACGATGATAAAATATTAAATGAAGAGTTTAAAAGCTAACTCTTGTATGTCACCATTGTTTGGTTAAGAACCTTTATTCTAGGCAAACAATATCAAAGTATATGTTATTATTTTCTCTCTATTACATACCAATTTCCATTCTTAGAAAATTATGGTAAGAACTAAGGGTTAACATTACTATATTGTACACTTACCGTGGTTGATTTTTGCAACACCCTTGATCTCATCCCTTAGTATATTTGATAATTAGATTATAGAGGTTGAGTAAAATACTTGTATCAGTACTAATCCTACCCAACATATGCACTATACTTTCCTTCTACAACAATTTACGAAACTTATTTCTTTTAAGCTTGTAAGATTTAAAAGACATATTAGCCACTCCCTAATGGAAAGGTCATGAATAAGACCAATTCATAAAGGGTTTAACACTAAAGGAATACTCATATAAATCTTTATTTTATACCTTCCAAGTTTATATATAAGATCATATTATGCACTTACTACTCTAGATATAGTATACTCTTGATCAAATGTTATTAGGTAAAAGCATCATGTTACAAGGTTCTAGATTTCAAATTCAAATACCTCCGCGGTGAATATAGGGTTATATCCCGAATTGGATTGCATGGATGATAATCTATCGTAACATATTGTAATGAATTATAAAGTCTTGCATTGGTGGTAAGTTCCATGTATAAGTTATGTATTAACCATTTTTCTTTGTTATTATACTCCAATAATAGGTTGACTTCGGCTGGGTCTAAAGTATAAGCTTCGCGACATCCCGAATGATTGACAACATCGTCCCTCATGATCTGTTCCTCGATGACTATGGAAATAATACCCATTGTGAGCAATAATTTGCATGGATACGTGTCTTCGTCCTGGCAAAGCATTGCAAGATTAAAAGGTTCCTTTCCAACCCTAACTCATTAGTCTTCCCTTGCCTTTGGGCACTCGTCCATCTTCTGCGAAGAACTCAGTCACTCTGTCCCTTGAGTGGTGCTGCTACTCTCTTCGGATTTCTCCTTCGTGGTTAGTTTTCCTATTGAACAAAAGTGAAGGTCGTGCCAAGTATTTCTATTCTCCTGCAATATTTGTTCTCATTTTTTATTCTTGTTGCTTCACCAGCTAAACCCGAACCCTTGACTGCAACTGTCCTTACCCTTCTCCTTCAGTTTAACAATACGAGAAGGGTTGCTCTTGTTGGAGTGCTGTGGCTTGAGTTTCACCGTTTACTAAGTGCTGTTGGAAAAGAGTAACAGCACGGCTTAGGGTTTTTACCCTGTTAGCTGAATGATTGGGGGTTCTCTGCTGTCAGTGATCGATGGAGTATTGTAACGCCATTATTTTGCAGCAGAATGACAGACTTCTTACTCGAGCTGGTCGCCGGTCACCGCATTGCTGGTTAATGGTTTTTAAGTGCTAAGGTAAGAATATCATTTTGTTTTCTTTATTTGATGTTATCGTATCTTTCCTTATTTATAAACTGTTCTTATTTACCAAATCTTATGTAACAGTAAGGTGTGATAACCGTGTAGGTGCGACTCGTCTCTCTTCTGTGGCTGCGCAGGGAGTGCAAGGTTGCGGCGACATGATTGCCACGGTAAGCCCTGGACTTACCATGGATATTCTACCTTGTGCAAACCCTTATGGACTATTAAGGGTTGGTCTTTGCGACCTGAAAGACCCTCATGGGTTTTGGTTGTTTGGTTATTTACTTCATTGTTTTTAGGGTTTGATAATACCCTCGTTTACCGCACGGTTTTTCGGCTTCAGTCGTGAGTGTTCATTTTGTTTTTGTATAAAATACTGCATTTAAAGTAAAGGAACAGGCTGTAAAAACCTTCCTGTGTAAATTTGTAATACAGTCGTGAGCCAAGAATACTGAATTGGTTTTTATAATTATTAACTTTGTATAATTTGGGATGTATAGGGTTTTTACCCTAAAACCATTGCCATAGTTGTTATACTATTTTCCTTTCAATATTCTTGGTTTATGTTATAGCACTGAAATTTATATAGTTGCTTACATTATAATTAATCATTGAAGCTCGGCAATGACATAATATTTACTGCATTTATCCTTTTTCTTATAATATGGCTCTGTTCGATTATGAGGCTATATATATTTTACCGAGGCTTAATAATATTGAACATTTGGTCACTCTGTTAAATTAGTGACAGTGCATTAGTATACTTAATTGTGTTTTCAGTTATTTTATAGAATCTGTCAAGGTTATTATATAAAATTTACTAAAGGATAAAATAAAAGACTTAAAGTCCTAGATGGAGTACTTCAACAACTAACAGTGACTTCTCTTCTTACAGGTATAGAAGTTACAGTTTATTTCTTAATACTGAATCTAGAATGATATTGTTTCTGTAATTAGTACATAATCTACCTGCTTAGTCCATACAACATCTATAATAGAAGGAACATAATATAATAGAGAAGATATATGGTATAAGATTATTGTCTTACCTATGTGTGCTGTAGCTTCTATTACTACTTATACTTAGTTTATTTTCTTGAAATAATTGTGAGTGTTATTATAAAACTGGTACTCTTATCCTATGTTTATTCATAATCATAAATAAACTTAGTATTTTATTACTAAATTAATATTATATTTACTGTTCTAAATATTTCGTAGACATATTCTCTATGTCCCATATTATCTGGTTTAAATTACATTAATAAGAACGTAAGTGAACTAGCTAAGTCCTACACTGTTAACATCTTAAAAATATAAATTAGCATTTGTATAATTCGTTAAAGCTTAACTAAATAGAACAGAGATAAATAAAGAAATTATATTACTTTCCAAAGTAAATTCTGCTAGTAACTAGTACCTGTAAAAATAAATAGAGGTTATAGCTGTTATTTATTCCATTGAATAAGGTACTTGCAATGATTTAATTTGTAGATAAGTAATATGTACAACATCTTCTCTGACTTTACTCTACTTTAGTGAACTATTTTACTCTTCTTCGAACATACTACTATAAATAGACCATACCAATTATTTCTCTGTTTCTAAATAACTTGTCAGTATTCATTACAGGTTAATACCACTCCTAATACAAAAGATATTCCTTCTAAACCCATACAAATAATTACTCTGAAATTCCATTCATAATATATTTTGTATTATCATCATACCATCTTTCCTTATAGTTTTTACCCCTGTGCTGGAGTACGGTCTGGTGAACCCAGATGTGGAAAAACATAGTGGGTCTTTAATTTTCATCAAGCGATTCTATTATTGTTAAAATAAAACATTTACATCACTAAAGCAGCTAAATCTTATATCATAAACTACAAACATAACATTCAACCCTTCATAATTTTTAACAAAGACAGCTAAGGGATAGAACCTATTCGAACTGGGACAACAACAGCAATGGGAGGTCGTTCCTCCCTACCAACTCCTGGAGAGTGCTCAAACAGCGACTCCTCAGGACCCCCGAGCTTGCTCTGGTCTCCCTGGCTGAAACTAGGTGCAGCATTAGTCAAATACTAGTCTTCAACCTCAGTACCAAATCTGAACTTATCAATAAGTTCACCCAGCTAACAAGCTGTAATAAACCAAGTTACTACAGCATTCCTCTCAAACAACTTCCTTACTATTTTCCCCCTTTCCCCAATGAATTTCCTAAATAGCATTCCACCTGAATGTTTCTTCTCTGGAAATTATCTGAGCGGCGTCAAGCTCTATTCATTGGGTACTTTTAAAAAATTGCCTAGGTCTTTTTTTGGTTATTTGTCATTTAATAAGCCACCTGCTCTGATCCCACTTTCTTGGGGGATCATGACCCCAAATATAGGGAAGTTTTGACCTACAACTTAGGAAGTGTTTGAGGATGCTGCCACTTGTCTTTTACCCTCCACCTAGTTACATCCACCGGTTTGACCAATAACCTCTTTTTAATAGCTCTCCGATGATGTTGTCTCCAATTTTTATTTATTAATAATAAAATATTCTGAATTACATTCCACTTATGTTGACTCTGCTGAGTCATCAGTTCCTACTTAGCATTAAATTTAACATAATGTCTTAGGAAATATAATTAAAGCAATTACATTATTTTACAAAAAATGGGGTATTTGACATACACACCCCCTTAAAATGTAACATCGTCCTCGATGTTACTTATTCTTCATCCTCTGCAACCTCCTGGAACAGATTCGGGTATGATTCCCGCATCTTACTTTCCAGTTCCCAGGTAGCCTCTTCAAGACTAAGATGCTTCCATTGCACCTTCACCTGTCCAATGGTGCGGTTTCGTAGAGTAATTTCCCTCCTCCGGAGGATACAGTCTGGTTCCACTAGGATTTCTCATTCTGGTTCCACCTGTACAACATTCCAATCAATCACATGAGTAGCATCATGAACATACTTTTTCAGAACAGAAATATGAAAAAAATTATGCACTTTCAAGTGATGTGGTAATGCTAGCTGATATGCAACTTCACCAATCCTGGATAAAATTTCAAACGGACCACAATAACGTGGTGCTAGCTTTGCACAAATTCCCAGTCTTAGGGAGATTTTCTTTGGTACTACCTTTATAAATACGTGCTCACCTACCTGGAACTCTTTGGGATTTCTTTTCAAATCTGCTTGGCTCTTTTGCCGATCCTGTGCCACCTTCAAATTTTCCTGCACTTTTTTTACAATCTGTTCCATTTCCTTCAATAATTCTTGTCCTAACACTAATCTATCTACTGGATTATTCCAGGAGATAGGAGCGTTGCATTTACACCCATACAAAATTTCAAATGGACTAAACTTAGCTGATGACTGATAGTTATTGTTATATGCAAACTTTGCTAAATGCAAGTAGTCTCCCCATTTACGTGGCTGATCTTTAACATACATCCTTAACAAATCTTCCAGCACTTGATTCACTCTTTCTGTCTGTCCATCTGTCTGAGGATGGAAGGAGGTGCTGAAATTCAGTGTTGTATTTAATCCTTTAAACAAGGATTTCCAGAAATTCCCTGTGAATTTAGGATCCCTGTCTGAAATGAGAACCTTTGGTACACCATGTAACCGAAAAATATACTTTAAGAATATGTCAGCTATGTTGGCAGCCTTGTAAGTAGTTTTTACAGGAATAAAATGTGTTGCTTTACTTAATTTATCTACCACCACCATAATTGAATCATTATGATTCTGATTTCGGGGTAATCCAGTAATAAAATAAAAGCTGATTACTTCCCATTTCCAACTAGGGATAGGCAAAGGTTGCAATAAACCAGCTGGATGTTGGTGTTTGGTTTTCAATTGTTGACAATCCAAACATCTAGCTATGTATTGAGCTACTTCAGATTTCATATTAGGCCAGAAATATTCTTTTCTTAGCATGGTTACAGTCTTTTGGTAACCTGGATGCCCTGAGTAAGGTGTTTTATGAACTTCGTCTAGAATCAGCAACTTGACATTATGCACATATAGTTTTTCCTTAAATAATAATAATCCATCTTTATTTAGACTATAACCTTTTATTAAGCTTTCTGTAGGTTCTCCTTTAGCTATAATTTGTAATTTTTGATAAATTTCATCCAATTTTACTCCTTCAGTAAGTTGTTCATTTAAATCAGAAGCATAAATGCTAATTGCTACTGTAAAGTTCATCTTTGCATTTCTTCTTAAAGCATTAGCCACCTTATTTTCTTTTCCTTTTATGTGTTGAATTTCGAAATCATATTCACTCAAGAAGCCTAACCACCTTACTTGTCTTGCATTTAAGTTGGGCTGATCTAAAAGGTATTTCAGACCTTTATTATCGGTCATTAAAATAAACTTTCTGCCTATTAAGTGGTGTCGCCACATTTTTAAGGAATGTATAACATTAGCAAGTTCTAAGTCATAAGTTGTGTAATTCTTTTCGTGAATTTTTAACTTTCTAGACTCATAGGCAATAACATGCCCATCTTGAGTCAGTACACTGCCTAAACCATCATTACAGGCATCTGTGCATACCACGAAATCCTTATTAGGATCTGTTATTCTTAGAATAGGTGCACTTATTAAGAAGGTTTTTAATTTCTTAAAACTTTCTTCACATTTTAAGTTCCAATTGAATTTCTTGCCTTTCTTTTGCAAGGAAGTGATTGGATTAGCTATTTTTCAAAAGCCTTCAATAAATCTTTGGTAATAACCTGTAATTGCCATAAATGACCTAACAT
The DNA here is from genome assembly GCA_001517045.1 of Pseudotsuga menziesii. Lineage (NCBI taxonomy): Eukaryota > Viridiplantae > Streptophyta > Pinopsida > Pinales > Pinaceae > Pseudotsuga > Pseudotsuga menziesii. The sequence goes on from LPNX010483677.1 coordinate 345,930, forward strand.
CTGTTACGTCTTTTGGAGCTGGCTAATCTTCGATTGCTCGAATCTTTTCAGGAACAACTAAAATCCCTTCCTTAGTCACTACGTGACCTAAGTACTAGATTTCATCCTTAAAGAAGTCACACTTGTTGAACTTCGCAAAGAGCTGTTGCTCTCGCAGCTCTTGTTAACTATCCGTAAGTGTTCCTTATGTTCCGCTTCATTTTTAGAATAAATTAAGATGTCATCGATAAATACGAAGACAAATTTATCTAAGTATTTATGCATTATATTATTCATTAGGCACATAAAGACAGCTGGGGCATTGGTAAGCCCAAATGGCATTACGACAAATTCGTAATGTCCATACCTTGTTCTAAAGGCTGTCTTGAAAATTTCCTCATCTATAATTCTTACCTGATGATATCCTAATCTCAGGTCTATCTTTGAGAACACCGTAGCTCCACGTAGCTGATCAAACAGATCATCTATGCGGGGCAACGGATATCTATTTGTAATGGTCATCTTGTTTAGTTGATGGTAGTCTATGCATAATCGCATAGTTCCATCTTTATTTTTGACAAAGATGACTGGTGCTCGCCAAGGGGACACATTGGGTTGAATGTACTTCTTATCTATTCACTCTTTTAACTGTGATTTTAGTTCATTAAGTTCTAAAATATTCATATGATACGGAGCTTTCGAGCTGGGTACTGCACATGGCACCAGCTCAATAGTGAAATCCAGTTCCCTCCTGGGAGATAATCCTGGAAATTCCTCTAGGAAAACATCAGTAAATTCGTTTAAAACAGGAATATCCTCTATTTTTAATTTATTTTTTTTAGATTTACTGGCCTCATCTGTAATAGTTACAGCATAGGCTTTGCACCCTTTTCTAACTGCTCTTTTAAGTTGTAAGGCAGAAATCTTCCTGATTATAGTTTTCCTAGGAATACCCTTAATTGTTACTGGTTGTTCATTACTATTTACGCACGTAAAGGTTTTGTCATAACAATTTAAAACTACCTTATGCTGCTCTAACCAATCCATACCAATCAGTAAATCATACGAGGCAAGTGGCAGAACATTAAGCTTAACTGTAGTTTTAAAATCATTCATACGTAAAGCACATTATTTCACATAACAGATTACTTTCCTTTTTGCCCCTGTGGCTAATTGAACTAACCAGGGATTATCAAACTTTTCAACAAACAATTTACACTTTTCCACCACCTGAGGTGCAATGTAACTAAGACTAGCTCATGGATCAATTAAAATGGTTACAGGGGTTTGGTTAACCATACCTTCATCTTCCACCATGGAATTCTGATAGTCAGCTTGGTGATTCTCCAATGCTGCATTTATTCTGGGCATAGTCCTTGCAAGTTATTCAATAGTCATTTCATCCTGCACAGTGTGAATATTGTTGTTTGACTTTTTCCAATTTGGGCAGACCGAGGCATAGTGCGGGCCATTGCATTCCCAACACTTAACAAGCTCCTTTCATTCAAAATTCTTAGTGAAATTTCCATGATTGTTTGCAGCTTCCTTGCGTTTAAAGTTACTGGAATTATTAGAATTATTGGAAGCACCATTTCTATTTCCTTGGAAATTCTTACTATTAGAATAATTTATGTCCTTATTATTCTTAAAATTCTTCTGGGGTACAAATTCCTTTTTCTTGAACTCAGGCTGACTGTTGTTTTTCTTAGCCTTCCAGTTCGCTATACCTTCTTTCTTCTTGTTCTGCTCAAAATAGAAAATTTCCTTTCTTATGGCTTCTTCCAGAGTCTTTGGGTTATCATACTCAATTCTGTCCTTGATGTGGTATGGTAGACAGCTGAGAAACCACTGCACCTTAGTTTTCTCGTCTACCAAGTAAGGTACATACCTCTGTAAGCTTAAGAATTTACTGTTGAAATCCTTCATAGTCATTGAACCTAACATTAATTCGTAAAATTCTTTAGCTCTATCTTCATAATATTGTTCGGACAACAATTTATTCTTGAAGTACCTTTTAAAAGTACTCCAATTAACATTTTTTTCCCTGATACCTTTGACTCTCTTCAGATCTTGCCACCATATATCTACTTTTCCAAAAAGATTATAGATTGCCATTCTTGCCTTCAGCTGATTTGAAAGTTGGGGGCTTTATCTTTTTAAACTCCACAGAAATATCTTCATAGGGTCTATACTTCTTCTTTCTGTTATACAACTCAGCCTCACTACTATCACTAGTAGAGTGATAGCTTTGTTGTTCTCCGACCCCTTTAGATGATGAACTACTGTCAGTTTTCACCAGCTTCACCTTTTTAAACTTTCTTGGATGACTAGCCCCTCTGATTCTGATCTTTTGCTCCTTCCTTCAGTCTAGAACTTTTCCATCAAGATTTGGTTTAACTCTTCTTGAGTCTTCAAAATTCTCTCATTGTCCTTCTTGACTGATTCCATTTCAGTCTTCAAATCCTTTATAGTCTGCATCAGCTCTGAGGAGTGAGCAGTTACCTCTTCTAACACAGGTTCTCTGGACAATTGTCTTGTCTCGGTGTTTGGAGACTCCTCCTAAGAATATTCTCTTAGATTGTCCATCTCTGCCTGTTAAATTCAGAAAAAGAAAGAATTTTCTGTTCTTTACATAAAATAGAATATAGGTTACTATATTATTTTTACTGTTCTACAGAAACTAGTTGGGATGCATTAAGGCCTAGTATTTGAACCATGCTCTGATACCACATGTCAAAACCCCATATTTTCTGAAAAATTTAAAATTTTTAAAGTTTATAAATCATTAAAATCAATGCAGTTAACCAATCCTTTAACTAGTTATGAGTTACCATATTGTCTATTGAATTTGTCTATTAGATTGTGTTTAGTGTTAGAATAGTTCTTTTCAGTTTACTGACATGTTTTCCTATTGCGACCACAAGGTGGGCTGTCATACAAGTACCGGGATTACTTAGATTTCGAGCTAATGTAGACGTTTTCCTGTTCTTACAAACTATAGGTAAGAAGTTCGGTTGGCAGCTTGTCGAAATTCTAAAGTGTTTATAAATACCAGTACATTGCAAAAATAAAAGTTCAAAAGGAAGATAAATGCTAAACCATTTTCAATACTTACTCAGGTAAAATTCCATAACTGTCCATCATTCTTGTGGAAGTAACTTTATGATTCTTAAATATTACTATGCTATTCGATATTTATCATAGATGCCCAGTATTAAAAGACTTCAATAAAACTCTTTGCAACATAAAGTAGAAAAAGGTAAAGTTATAGGATTTACAGTTTACCTTCCATGTGCACACATACACTTACATTGTAATGTTCATTATAAGGGGTTACGTATTACTGTTTCGAAAACTAAGTTTATTTCTTAGTCAGTTAGATGACTTACTATAACAAGTTTTGATTTTAAACCTTTCATATCAAATAAGTGGACCTATACTTAGTGGCTACTATCTTAAAAGAATGCAAAACTGAATTATTTAATGGTCTAACATTTACGATGATCAAATCTTAAATGAAGAGTTTAAAAGATTAACTCTTGTATGTCACCATTGTTTTGTTAAGAACCTTTATTCTAGGCAAACAATATCAAAGTATATGTTATTATTTTCTCTGCATTACATACCAATTTCCATTCTTAGAAAATTATGGTAAGAACTAACGGTTAACATTTCTATCTTGTACACTTACCGTGGTTGATTTTTGCAACACCCTTGATATCATCCATTAGTATATTTGATAATTAGATTATAGAGGTTGAGTAAAATACTTGTATGAGTACTAATTCTACCCAACATATGCACTATACTTTCCTTCTACAGCAATTTACGAAACTTATTTCTTTTAAGCTTGTAAGAGTTAAAAGACATATTAGTTACTCCCTAATGGAAAGGTCATGAATAACACCAATTCATAAAGGTTTTAACCCAAAAGGAATACTAATATAAATCTTTATTTTATGGCTTCCAAGTTTATATATAAGATCATATTATGCACTTACTATTCTAGATATAGTATACTCTTGATCAAATGTTATTAGGTAAAAGCATCATGTTACAAGGTTCTAGATTTCAAAGTCAAATACCTCCACGATGAATATAGAGTTATATCCCGAATTGCATTGCATGGATGATAATCCATCGTAACATATTGTAATGAATTATTAAAGTCTTGCATCAGTGGTAAGTTCCATGTATAAGTTATGTATTAACAATTTTTCTTTGTTATTATACTCCAATAATAGGTTGACTTCGGATGGGTCTAAAGTATAACCTTCGTGTCATCCTGAATGATTGACAACATGGTCCCTCATGATCTGTTCCTCGATGACTATGGAAATAATACCCACCGTGAGCAATAAAGTTACATGGATATGTGTCTTCATCGTGGCCAAGAATTGCAAGGTTAAAATGGTCCTTTCCAACCCTAAGTCATTATTCTTCCCTCGCCTTCGAGCACTCATCCATCTTCTGTGAATAACTTGGTCACTCTGTCCCCTGAGTGGTGCTGCTACTGTCTTTGGCTTTCTCCTTCCTGGTTAGTTTTCCTAGTGAACAAAAGTGAAGGTCGTGCCAAGTATTTCTATTCGCCTGCGTTATTTGTTCTCCTTTTTTATTCTTGTTGTTTCATTAGCTGAACCCGAACCCTTGACTACAACTGTCCTTACCCTTCTCCTTCAGTTTAACAATACGGGAAGGGTTCCTCTTGTTGGAGTGGTGTGGCTTGAGTTTCACCGTTTACTAAGTGTTGTTGGAAAAGAGTAACAGCACAGCTTAGGGTTTTTACCCTGTGAGCTGAATGATTGGGGGTTATCTGCTATCAGTGATTGATGGAGTATTGTAACGCCGTTCTTTTGCAGCTGAATGACAGACTTCTTACACGAGCTGGTCGTCGGTCACTGCATTGCTAGTTAACGGTTTTTAAGTGCTAAGGTAAGAATATCATTTGTTTTCTTTCTTTCATTTTATCGTATTCTTCCTTATTTATAAACTGTTCTTATTTACCAAATCTTATTTAACAGTAAGGTGTGATAACCATGTAGGTGTGACTCGTCTCTCTTCTGTGGCTGCAGAGGGAGTACAAGGTTGCAGCGACATGCATGCCACGATAAGCCCTGGGATTACCATGGCTATTCTACCTTGTGAAAACCCATATGGAGTATTAAGGGTTGGTCGTTGCGACCTGAGAGACCCTCACGGGTCTTGGTTGTTTGCTTCTTTACTTCACTGTTTTTAGGGTTTGATAAGACCCTCGCTTACCGCAGGGTTTTCCGGCGTCGACCGTGAGTGTTGATTTTGTTTTGTATAAAATACTACGTCTAAAGTAAAGGAACAGGCTATAAAAACCTTGCTTTGTAAATTTGTAATACGGCTGTGAGCCAAGAATACTGAACTGGGTTTTATAATTATTAACTTTGTATAATTTGGGATGTATAGGGCTTTTAACCTAAAACCATTACCATAGTTGTCATACTATTTTCCTTTCAATATTCTTGGTTTACGTTATAGCACTGAAATTTATATAGTTGTTTACATTATAATTAACCATTGAAGCTCGACAGTGACATAATATTTACTGCATTTATCCTTTTTCTTATAATATGCCTCTATTCGATTATGAGGCTATATAGATTTTACTGAAGCTTAATAATATTGAACATTTGGTCACTCTGTTAAATTAGTGACAGTGCATTAGTATACTTAATTGTGTTTTCAGTTATTTTATAGAATATGTCAAGGTTATTATATAAAATTTACTAAAGGATAAAATAAAACACTTAAAGTCCTAAATGGAGTACTTCAATAACTAACAGTGACTTCTCTTCTTACAGGTATAGAAGTTACAGTTTATTTCTTAATACTGAATCTAGAATGATATTGTTTCTGTAATTAGTACATAATCTGCCTGCTTAGTCCATACAACATCTATAATAGAAGGAACATAATATAATAGAGAAGATATATGGCATAATACTATTGTCTTACCTATGTGTGCTATAGCTTCTATTATTACTTATACTAAGTTTATTTTATATGAAAGAATTGTGAGTGTTATTATAAAACTGGTACCCTTATCCTATGTTTATTCATAATCATAAATAAACTTAGTATTTTATTACTAAATTAATATTATATTTACTGTTCTAAATATTTCGTAGACATATTCTCTATGTCCCATATTATCTGCTTTAAATTACATTAATAAGAAGGTAAATGAACTAGCTAAGTCCTACACTGTTAACATCTTAAAAATATAAACTAGCATTTGTATAATTTGATAAAGCTTAACTAAATAGAACAGAGATAAATAAATACATTATATTACTTTCCAAAGTAAATTATGCTAGTAACTAGTACCTGCAAAAATAAATAGAGGTTATAGCTATTATTTATTCCATTGAATAAGGTACTTGCAATGATTTAATTTGTAGATAAGTAATATGTACAGCATCTTCTCTGACTTTACTCTAGTTTAGTGAACTATTTTACTCTTCTTCGAACATACTACTATAAATAGAGCATACCAATTATTTCTCTGTTTCTAAATAACTTGTCAGTCTTCATTACAGGTTAATACCACTCCTAATACAAAATATATTCCTTCTAAACCCATACAAATAATTACTCTGAAATTCCATTCATAATCTATTTTGTATTATCATCATACCATCTTTCCTGATAGTTTTTACCCCTGTGCTAGAGTACGGTCTGGTGAACCCAGATGTGGAAAAACACAGTGGGTCTTTAATTTTCATCAAGTGATTCTATTACTGTTAAACTAAAACATTTACATCACTAAACCAGCTAAATATTATATCATAAACTACAAACATAACATTCACCCCTTCATAATTTTTAACAAAGACAGTTAAGTGACAGAACCTATTCGAACTGGGACAACAACAGCAATGGGAGGCCGTTCCTCCCTACCAAGTCCTGGAGAGAGCTCAAACAGCGACTCCTCAGGACCCTTGAGCTTGCTCTGGTCTCCCTGGCTGGAACTAGGTGGAGCAGTAGTCAAATACTAGTCTTCAACCTCAGTACCAAATATGAACTTATTAGTAAGTTCACCCAGATAACAAGCTATAATAAACCAAGTTACTACAACATTCCTCTCAAACAACTTCCTTACTATTTTCCCCTTTTCCCCAATGAATTTCCTGAATAGCATTCCACCTGAATGTTTTTTCTCTGGAAATTATCTGAGCAGCCTCAGCTCTATTCATTGGGTACATTTTAAAGATTGCCTAGGTATTTTTTGGGTTAGTTGTCATTTAATAAGCCACCTGCTCTGATCCCACTTTCTTGGGGGATCATGACCCCACATATAGGGAAGTTTCCACCTACAACTTAGGAAGTGTTTGAGGATGTTGCCACTTGTGTTTTTCCCTCCACCTAGTTCCATCCACCAGTTTGACTAGTAACCTCTTTTTAACAGCTCTCCCATGTTGTTGTCTCCAATTTTTATTTATTAATAATAAAATATTCTGAATTACATTCCACTTCTGTTGACTCTGCTGAGTCATCAGTTCCTACTTAGCTTTAAATTTAACATAATGTCTTAGGAGATATAATTAAAACAATTACATTATTTTACAAATATTGGGGTATGTGACATACACACCTCCTTAAAATGTAACATCGTCCTCAATGTTACTTATTCTTCATCCTCTGTAACCTCCTGGAACAGATTCAAGTATGTTTCCCACATCTTACTTTCCAGTTCCCAGGTAGCCTCTTCAGGACTAAGGTGCTTCCATTGCACCTTCACCTGTCCAATGGTGCGGTTCCGCAGAGTAATTTCCGTCCTCCCGAGGATACAGTCTACTTCCACTAGGATTTCTCCTTCTGGTTCCACCTGTACAACATTCCAATAAATCACATGAGTAGCATCATGAACATACTTTTTCAGAACAGAAATATGAAAAACATTATGCACTTTCAGGTTATGTGGTAATGATAGCTGATATGCAACTTGACCAATCCTGGATAAAATTTCAAATGGACCACAGTAACGTGGTGCTATCTTTTCACAACTTCCCAGTGTTAGGGAGCTTTTATTTGGTCTTACCTTTATAAATACGTGCTCACCTACCTGGAACTCTTTGGGAGTTCTTTTCAAATCTGCTTGGCTCTTTTGTTGATCCTATGCCACCTTCAAATTTTCCTGCACTTGTTTTACAATCTGTTCCATTTCCTTCAATAATTCTTGTCCTAACACTAATATATCTACTAGATTATTCCAGGAGATAGGAGTGTTGCATTTACGCCCATACAAAATTTCAAATGTACTGAACTTAGCTGATGACTGATAGTTATTGTTATATGCAAACTCTGCTAAATGCAAGTAGTCTTCCCATTTATGTGGCTGATCTTTAACATACATCCTTAACAAATCCTCCAGCACTTGATTCACTCTTTCTATCTGTCCATCTGTCTGAGGATGGAAGGAGCTGTTGAAATTCAGTGTTGTATTTAATCCTTTAAACAAGGATTTCCAGAAATTCCCTATGAATTTAGGATCCCTGTCTGAAATGATAACCTTCGGTACACCATGTAACCAAAAAATCTGCTTTAAGAATATTTCAGCTATGTTGGCAGCCTTGTAAGTAGTTTTTACAGGAATAAAATGTGCCACTTTACTTAATTTATCTACCACCACCATAATTGAATCATTCTGATTCTAATTTCGAGGAAATCCAGTAATAAAATGTAAGCTGATTACTTCCCATTTCCAACTAGGGATAGGCAAAGGTTGCAGTAAACCAGTTGGATGTTGGTGTTCGGTTTTCAATTGTTGACAATCCAAACATCTAGCTATGTATTGAGCTACTTCAGATTTCATATTAGGCCAGAAATATTCTTTTCTTAGCATGGTTACAGTATTTTGGTAACATGGATGCCCTGAGTAAGGTGTTTTATGAACTTTGTCCAGAATTAGCAACTTGACCTTAGGCACATTAGGCACATACATTTTGTCCTTAAATAATAATAATCCATATTTATTTAGACTATAACCTTTTATTAAGCTTTCTGTAGGTTCTTCTTTAGCTGTAATTTGTAATTTTTGATAAATTTCATCCAATTTTACCCCTTCAGTAAGTTCTTCATTTAAATCAGAAGCATAAATGCTGATTGCTGCTGTAAAGTTCAGCTTTGCATTTCTTCTTAAAGCATCAACCACCTTATTTTCTTTTCCTTTTATGTGTTGAATTTCGAAATCATATTCACTCAAGAAGGATAACCACCTTGCTTGTCTTGCATTTAGGTTGGGCTGATCTAAAAGGTATTTTAGACCTTTATTATCAGTCATTAAAATAAACTTTATGCCTATTAAGTGGTGTCACCACATTTTTAAGGTATGTATAACATCACCAAATTCTAAGTCATAAGTTGTGTAATTCTTCTCGTGAATTTTTAACTTTCTAGACTCATAGGCAATAACATGCCCATCTTGAGTCAGCACATCACCTAAACCATCATTACAGGCATCTGTGCATACCATAAAATCATTATTAGGATCTACTATTCTTAGAATAGGCGCACTTATTAATAAGGTTTTTAATTTCTTAAAAATTTCTTCACATTTTAAGTTCCAATTGAATTTCTTTCCTTTCTTTTGCAAGGAGGTGATTGGATTAGCTATTTTTGAAAAGCCTTCAATAAATATTCGGTAATAACTTGTAATTCTCATAAATGACCTAACATCTATTACTTCTTTTGGAACTGGTCAATATTTGATTGCCCGAATCTTTTCAGGATCAACTAAAATCCATTCCTTAGTCACTACGTGACCTAAGTACTGGATTTCATCCTTAAAGAAGTCACACTTGCTGAACTTCACAAAGAGCTCTTGCTCTCGCAGCTCTTGTAAAACTATCCGTAAGTGTTCCTTATGTTCCACTTCATTTTTAGAATAAATTAGTACGTCATCGATAAACACGACGACAAATTTATCTAAGTATTTATGCATTATATTATTCATTAGGCACATAAAGACAGCTGGGGCGTTGGTAAGCCCAAATGGCATTATGACAAATTCGTAATGTCCATACCTTGTTCTAAAGGCTGTCTTGAAAATGTCCTCATATTTAATTCTTACCTGATGATATCCTGATCTCAGGTCAATATTTGAGAACACCATAGCTCCACGTAGCTGATCAAACAGATCATCTATGCGGGGCAACGGATATCTATTTGTAATGGTCATCTTTATTAGTTGATGATAGTCTATGCATAATCGCATAGTCCATCTTTCTTTTTGAAAAAGATGACGGGTGCTCCCCAAGGGGACACACTGGGTTGAATGTACTTCTTATATATTAACTCTTTTAACTGTGATTTTAGTTCATTAAGTTCTAAAATATTCATACGATACGGAGCTTTTGAGCTGGGTACTGCACTTGGCACCAGCTCAATAGTGAAATCCAGTTCCCTCCTGGGAGGTAATCCTGGAATTTCCTCTAGGAAAACATTAGTAAATTCGTTTAAAACAGGAATATCCTCTATTTTTAATTTATCTTTTTCAGATTTACTTGCCTCATCTGTAATAGTTACAGCATAGGCGTTGCACCCTTTTCTAACTGCTCTTTTAAGTTGTAAGGTAGAAATCTGCCTGATTACAGTTTTCCGAGGAATACTCTTAACTGTTACTGGTTGTTCATTACTATTTACGCACATAAAGGTTTTGTCGTAACAATTTAAAACTACCTTATGCTTCTCTAACCAATCCATACCAATCAGTAAATCATACGAGCCAAGTGGCAGAAGATTAAGCTTAACTGTAGTTTTAAAATCATTCATAAGTAAAGCACATTCTTTCACATAACAGATTAATTTCCTTTTCCCCCCTGTGGCTAATTGAACTAACCAGGGATTATCAAACTTTTCAATAGACAATTTACACTTTTTCACCACCTGAGGTGCAATGTAACTAAGACTAGCTCTTGGATCAATTAAAATGGTTACAGGGGTTTGGTTAACCATACCTTCCACTTCCACCATGGAAGTTTGATAGTCAGCTCGGTGGTTCTCCAATGCTGCATTTATTCTGGGCATAGTCCTTGCAAGTTCTCCAACAGTCATTTCATCCTACACAGTGTGAATATTGTGTTTGACTTTTTCTGATTTGGGAAGACTAAGGCATAGTGCGGGCCATTGCATTCCCAACACTTAACAGGCTCCTTTCATTCAAAATTCTTAGTGAAATTCCCATGATTGTTTGCAGCTTCCTTGCCTTTAAAGTTACTGGAATTATTAGAATTATTTGAAGCACCATTTCTATTTCCTTGGAAATTCTTACTATTAGAATAATTTCTGTTCTTATTATTCTTAAAATTCTTCTAGGGTACAAATTCTTTTTTCTTGAACTCAGGCTGACTGTATTTTTTCTTAGCCTTCCAGTTGGCTATACCTTCTTTCTTCTTGTTCTGCTCAAAATAGAAATTTTCCTTCCTCATGGCTTCTTCAAGAGTCTTTGGGTTATCATACTCAATTCTGTCCTTGATGTGGTATGGTAGACAACTGAGAAACCGCTGCACCTTAGGTTTCTCGTCTACCAAGTAAGGTACATACCTCAGCAAGCTTAAGAATTTACTGTTCAAATCCTTCATATTCATTGAACCTAACTTTAATTCATAAAATTCTTTAGCTCTATCTTCATAATATTGTTCGGACATAAATTTCTTCTTGAAGTACCTTCTAAAAGTACTCCAATTAAGATCTTTTTCCCTGATACCTTTGACTCTCTTTACATCTTGCCACCATATATCTACTTTTCCAGAAAGATTATAGATTTCCATTCTTGCCTTCAGCTCATTTGAATAGTTGTATATCTGAAAATACTTCTTCATCCCGGATAACCAGGATTCTGCTTCTTCCCCTTTTTTGGTCTCTCCATTGAAAGTTGGGGGATTTATCTTTTTAAACTCCCTGGAAATCTCTTCATAGGGTCTGTACTTATTCTTTCTATTATCCAACTCAGCCTCACTACTATCACTAGTAGAGTGATAGCTTTGTTGTTCTTCGACCCCTACAGATGATGAACTATTGTCATTTTTCACCAACTTCACCTTTTTAAACTTTGTTGGATGACTAGCCTCGTCTGATTCTGATATTTTGCTCCTTCCTTCAGTTTGGAACTTTTCCATCAAGATTTGCTTTAACTCTTCCTGAGCCTTCAAATGCCTCTCTTTGTCCTTCTTGACTGATTCCATTTCAGTGTTTAAATCCTTTATAGTCTGCATCAGCTCTGAGGAGTGAGCAGTTACCTCTTCTAACATAGGTTCTCTGGACAATTGTCTTGTCTCGGTGTTTGGATACTCATCCTGAGCATATTCTCTTAGCTTCTCCATCTCTGCCTGTTAAATTTAGAAAAAGAAAGAATTTTCTGTTCTTTACATAAAACAGAATATAGGCTACTATATTATTTTTACTGTTCTACAGAAACTAGTTGGGCTGCATTAAGGCCTAGTATTTGAACCATGCTCTGATACCACATGTCAAAACCCCATATTTTCTGAAAAATTTAAAATTTTTAAATTTTATAAATCATTAACATAAATGCAGTTAACTAATCCTTTAACTAGTTATGAGTTACCATACTGTCAATTGAATTTGTCTATTGGATTGTGTTTAGTGTTAGAATAGTTCTTTTCAGTTTACTGACATGTTTTCCTGCTGTGACCACAAGGTGGGATGTCATACAAGTACCAGGATTACTTAGCTTTTGAGCTACTGCAGATGTTTTCCTATTCTTACAGACTACAGGTAAGAAGTTCAGTTGGCAGCTTGTCTAAATTCTAAAGTCTTTATAAATACCAGTACATTGCAAAAATAAAAGTTCAAAAGGAAGATAAATGCTAAAACATTTTCAATACTTACTGAGGTAAAATTTCATAACTGTCCATCATTCTCATGGAAGTAACTTTATGATTCTTAAAGATTACTGTGCTATTCGATATTTATCATAGATGCCCAGTATTAAAAGACTTCAATAAAACTCTTTGCAACATAAAGTAGAAAAAGGTAAAATTATAGGATTTACAGTTTACCTTCCATGTGCACACATACACTTACATTGTAATGTTCATTATAAGGGGTTACGTATTATTGTTTCCAAAACTAAGTTTATTTCTTAGTCAGTTAGATGACTTACTATAATAGGTTTTGATTTTAAACCTTTCATATCAAATAAGTGGACCTGTACTTAGTGGCTACTATCTTAAAATAATGCAAAACTGAATTATTTAATGGTCTAACATTTACGATGATAAAATCTTAAATGAAGAGTTTAAAATCTTAACTCTTGTATGTCACCATTGTTTGGTTAAGAACCTTTATTCTAGGCAAACAATATCAAAGTATATGTTATTATTTTCTCTGTATTACATACCAATTTCCATTCTTTGAAAATTATGGTAAGAACTAAGGGTTAACATTACTATCTTGTAGACTTACCGTGGTTGATTTTTGTAACACCCTTGATATCATCCATTAGTATATTTGATAATTATATTATAGAGGTTGAATAAAATACTTGTATGAGTACTAATCCTACCCAACATATGCACTATACTTTCCTTCTACAGCAATTTACGAAACTTATTTCTTTTAAGCTTGTAAGAGTTAAAAGGCATATTAGTCACTCCCTAATGGAAAGGTCATGAATAAGACCAATTCATAAAGGGTTTAACCCTAAAGGAATACTCATATAAATCTTTATTTTATGCCTTCCAAGTTTATATATAAGATCATATTATGCACTTACTACTCTAGATATAGTATACTCTTGATCAAATGTTATTCGGTAAAATCATCATGTTACAAGGTTCTAGATTTCAAAGTCAAATACCTCCATGATGAATATAGGGTTATATCCCGAATTGCATTGCATGGATGATAATCTATCGTAACATATTGTAATGAATTATTAAAGTCTTGCATCGGTGGTAATTTCCATGTATAAGTTATGTATTAACAATTTTTCTTTGTTATTATACTCCAATAATAGGTTGACTTCGGCTGGGTCTAAACTATAACCTTTGCGACATCCCGAATGATTGACAACATCGTCCCTCATGATCTGTTCCTCGATGACTATGGAAATAATACCCACCGTGAGAAATTATTTTCATGGATATGTGTCTTCGTCCTGGCCAAGCATTGCAAGGTTAAAAGGGTCCTTTCCAACCCTAACTCATTATTCTTCCCTCGCCTTCGAGCACTCATCCATCTGCTCCGAAGAGCTCGTCACTCTGTCCCCTGAGTGGTGCTGCTACTGTATTCGGCTTTCTCCTTCCTAGTTAGTTTTCCTATTGAAGAAAAGTGAAGGCCGTGGCAAGTATTTCTATTCCCCTGCGTTATTTGTTCTCCTTTCTTATTCTCATTGCTTCACCAGCTGAGCCTGAACCCTGGACTGCAACTATCCTTACCCTTCTCCTTCAGTTTAACAATATGGGAAGGGTTCCTCCTGTTGGAGTGTTGTTGCTTGAGTTTCACCGTTTACTAAGTGTTTTTGGAAAAGAGTAACAGCACGGCTTAGGGTTTTTACCGTGTCAGCTAAATGATTGGGTGTTCTTTGCTGTCAGTGATTAATGGAGTATTGTAACGCCATTCTTTTGTTGCTGAATGACAGACTTCTTACTCGAGCTGGTCGTCGGTCATTGCATTGCTGGTTAACGGTTTTTAAGTGCTAAGGTAAGAATATAATTTGTTTTCTTTCTTTAATGTTATCGTATCTTTCCTTATTTATAAACTGTTCTTATTTACCAAATCTTATTTAACAATTAGGTGTGATAACCATGCAGGTGTGACTCGTCTCTGTTCTGTGGCTGCGCAAGGATTACAAGGTTGCGGCGACATGCATGCCACGGTAAGCCCTGGACTTACCATGGCTATTCTACCTTGTGCAAACCCTTATGGACTATTAAGGGTTGGTCGTTGCGACCTGAAAGACCCTCACGGGTTTTGGTTGTTTGGTTACTTACTTCGCTGTTTTTAGGGTTTGATAAGACCCTCGCTTACCGCAGGGTTTTTCGGCTTCGGCCGTGAGTGTTCATTTTTTTTTTGTATAAAATACTGCGTTTAAAGTAAAGGAACAGACTATAAAAACCTTCCTGTGTAAATTTGTAATACGACCGTGAGCCAAGAATACTGAACTGGGTTTTATAATTATTAACTTTGTATAATTTGGGATGTATAGGGTTTTTACCCTAAAACCATTACCATAGTTGTTATACTATTTTCCTTTCAATATTCTTGGTTTATGTTATAGCACTGAAATTTATATAGTTGTTTACATTATATATAATCATTGAAGCTCGGCAGTGACATAATATTTACTGCATTTATCCTTTTTCTTATAATATGCCTCTGTTCGATTAGGAGGCTATATAGATTTTACTGAAGCTTAATAATATTGAACATTTGGTCACTCTGTTAAATTAGTGACAGTGCATTAGTATACTTAATTGTATTTTCAGTTATTTTATAGAATCTGTCAAGGTTATTATATAAAATTTACTAAAAGATAAAATAAAACACTTAAAGTCCTAAATCGAGTACTTCAGTAACTAACAGTGACTTCTCTTCTTATAGGTATAGAAGTTACAGTTTATTTCTTAATACTGAATCTAGAATGATATTGTTTCTGTAATTAGTACATAATCTGCCTGCTTAGTCCATACAACATCTATAGCAGAAGGAACATAATATAATAGAGAAGATATATGGTATAAGACTATTGTCTTACCTATGTGTGCTGTAGCTTCAATTATTACTT
The DNA here is from genome assembly GCA_001517045.1 of Pseudotsuga menziesii. Taxonomy (NCBI): domain Eukaryota; kingdom Viridiplantae; phylum Streptophyta; class Pinopsida; order Pinales; family Pinaceae; genus Pseudotsuga; species Pseudotsuga menziesii. The sequence continues at coordinate 361,690 of LPNX010483677.1, forward strand.
ATACTTAGTTTATTTTATATAAAAGAATTGTGAGTGTTATTATAAAACTGGTACTTTTATCCTATGTTTATTCATAATCATAAATAAACTTAGTATTTTATTGCTAAATTAATATTATATTTACTGTTCTAAATATTTAGTAGACATATTCTCTATGTCCCATATTATCTGGTTTAAATTACATTAATAAGAAGGTAAGTGAACTAGCTAAGTCCTACACTGTTAACATCTTAAAAATATAAACTAGCATTTGTATAATTTGTTAAAGCTTAACTAAATAGAACAGAGATAAATAAAAAAATTATATTACTTTCCAAAGTAAATTCTGCTAGTAACTAGTACCTGTAAAAATAAATAGAGATTATAGCTATTATTTATTCCATTGAATAAGGTACTTGCAATGATTTAATTTGTAGATAAGTAATCTGTACAACATCTTCTCTAACTTTACTCTGCTTTAGTGAACTATTTTACTCTTCTTCGAACATACTACTATAAGTAGACACTACCAATTATTTCGTTGTTTCTAAATAACTTGTCAGTCTTCATTACAGGTTAATACCACTCCTAATACAAAATATATTCCTTCTAAACCCATACAAAGAATTACTCTGAAATTCCATTCATAATCTATTTTGTATTATCATCATACCATCTTTCCTTATAGTTTTTACCCCTGTGCTGGAGTACGGTCTGGTGAACCCAGATGTGGGAAAACACAGTGGGTCTTTAGTTTTCATCAAGCGATTCTATTACTGTTAAACTAAAACATTTACATCACTAAACCAGATAAATCTTCTATCATAAACTACAAACATAACATTAAACCCTTCATCATTTTTAACAAAGACAGTTAAGTGACAGAACCTGTTCGAACTGGGACAGCAACAGCAATGGGATGCCGTTCCTCCCTACCAACTCCTGGAGAGCGCTCAAACAATGACTCTTCAGGACCCCCGAGCTTGCTCTAGTCTCCCTGGATGGAACTAGGTACAGCAGTAGTCAAATACTAGTATTCAACCTTAGTACCAAATCTGAACTTATCAGTAAGTTCACCCAGCTAACAAGCTGTAATAAACCAAGTTACTGCAGCATTCCTCTCAAAAAACTTCCTTACTATTTTCCCCTTTTCCCCAATGAATTTCCTGAATAGCATTCCACCTGAATGTTTCTTCTCTGGAAATTATCTGAGCAGCCTCAGCTCTATTCATTGGGTAGTTTTAAAAGATTGCCTAGGTCTTTTTTGGGTTAGTTGTCATTTCATAAGCCACCTTCTCTAATCCCACTTTCTTGGGGGATCATGACCCCAAATATAGGGAAGTTTCCACCTGCAACTTAGGAAGTGTTTGGGGATGCTTCCACTTGTCTTTTTCCCTCCACCTAGTTCCATCCACCAGTTTGACCAGTAACCTCTTTTTAACAGCTCTCCCATGCTGTTGTCTCCTATTTTTATTTATTAATAATAAAATATTCTGAATTACATTCCACTTTTGTTGACTCTGCTGAGTCATCAGTTCCTACTTAGCATTAAATTTAACATAATGTCTTAGGAAATATAATTAAAACAGTTACATTATTTTACAAAAATTGGGGTATGTGACAAGAAAGACCGGAAAAGAGAAAAAGAGTGGAATCGCACAAATTTACAATTTTACATTACCGAATTACCCTGCCCAAAATAATAATAATAAAGGTTTTTTTGAATGATTCGAAACTTAGGTTGTCTTCATTCCTGTTTTATTGAATGGAAAACCATATGCAACCAGAGAAGAAAGACCAGAAAAGGTAAAAAGAGTCGAATCAAATTAAATCAACTCTCGGACCAATCGCGATGGATTTTGTAGATATTTGGGTGAGGTTCAGGTCAGGGCTAGCAGGAGCTATGTTCAATGTCACGTGGTGGATTTGAGTCAATGCTGTAGTCTACAACTTTGTCAAAATCCCTTCCTCTATTACCTGCGAGGTATTTTGTTCCCACATCCTTGAACTTATAATTGCATTCCATTGTCCATCCACACATCATTGGTGAAATTTCATCTACCATCATGTTTCCATCCTTATTCATTTTCCCTTGTATTCTAGGTTTGTAATTTTTTAGGCGGAGGGGGTTTGAAAAGAGTAAGGGTTGTTAGCAGAGTAGATTGCAATGAATGAATGAAAACAAACATATTTCCATATAGATTGATCTTGGTTGTTAGGATAGATGTTGTGTTGTCGTTTCCTTTATTTTCAACTACATATTCAGCTTCAACTTGCCTTGCTAAACGATGGCAAAGAATGAGTGTGGCAATCCAATTGGTGTATGTATTTTGTTTTTTGAAGGGTGTTTTCTTGTGAATCCCTTTTATTTTGATTGATTTTGAGGATGTGCTCTCTAAACATAGTTTCAAACATGATTGTCTCTACCTTGATATATGCGTGTCCTTTGGATTATCATATACAGATAGACAATACCTTTCTCTCGTGTTGTTAAAGGGGGATAAACTAAGTTTAGCACCATGAATAAGGAATATTTTCATGGTGAATCATCAAACACTTTGAAATGAGAAAGGGAATACTTTGAGAAAAATCAGATTTTAGCAGAAGCACCAGTTTCTTTAGGTTTCTTAAGACAAGGTTCACATAGGCACAAAATGAACTTAAGATGAAATTTGAGTTAAATGCACCATATCATAGTGAGTAAGAAAAAAATCCCTTCAAAAGGGTCAAATTAGCGAAAGAGGAGAGTGAAAGTGAAGGGCATGAGTAGGGTATACATAATTCTGAGCTAGCATTGATTGTATCGGTTAAAGTTGAAGCTAAAATTTTCATATTATATGATAGTGTTAACGAGAAATACAACGAAAAGGAAATGCACCTTCTATTTAATCTTAAGCATAGAAACAACCCTGAGTTAAGAGCATGTGTTGTTTAAGGTGAAATTTCCCCTGAGCGTTTTTGTTGCATAATTGCAGAGCAATTAGTATCCAAGGAATTGTCACAATGGAGAATTGCCAAAGCAAAGGAGCTTTCTTATATCATAGTTCTACCTGAATTAGATAGGTTAGTTAAGAAAACATAAAACAAAGAATTTCTAGTGGAAGTTGATGAGGATGATGTACCTACAGAAGTAGTTGCTGGTGGAGGATGCCATCTCCAACCTAAAAAGGGGCATACTCAAATCAATGAAGTCCCAAATGTGGATGAAGTTGTTGCAAATTTTCCTGGTGCTTTTCCATCATGTACATCATCTGGTCAAATATTTGAGGTAAATGCATCAAACATGAGTGCAGCCAAAATTGTTATTGAAGAGATAAATAAGGAACAAAAGGAACTTCTTGAAACAATGCCTCTTGATGAGTATATAGGTTTAAGGGGAGATCAATTACAGTATGGACCCTCGGAGATATATTCACTGACATGATATATGTAACTCTGGTATTAACTAACTCCATCAAATAGGGTAGGAATCCTACATAGTATGCATATGAGTGCCATCCCTCAAATCAATTTCTCAATGGATGGAGCGACCTAGTATAATGTACATGAGTGATAGAAAATCCTACGAAGATAAGTATAAAATCTCCTCAAACTATGTGCTATTATGTGAACAATTTGCAAATTCCAAGAAAACCTCTCTAAAACCAAGGGTAATAATGTGGAGCGACCTTGAAGAAGGTGCATGTAAGGTCCCTATGCCTCAGAATTTAAAATATGTGCAATAATGATAAACATGGAGGGTTCTCCACTCGATCAAGTGATCAACCACTCCAAAGATGCCAAAACAATGCCAAACTGTCCATATCCTTTAGGGAATTCCATTACCAATCCCAAAAAATCATGGAAAATCATCAAAACTAACCATTGGAAGGCCAATTCTACTAGGAACATGTGCACAATGGAACTGCTACATCAATTCAACTATGAACCACCATTTCTAAAGATATTCTAAAATTCCCAAAGGTTAAATTTTTTCGGCCTGAATGTAAAATAAAATTTATTTTCAAGGAACCCTAATTTGTATCCTGATTAGGGACAAACTTCCTCCATTATGCAGTGTGGAAGGGTGGAAATGCAACATGAGTAATGTAGTAAGAAGAAAAGACATTAATGAGTTAGAATATCATGTTTTTTACCAAAAAACAATATGAGCTCTCCTAGCTATTAATAGAACGCATTAGTACCAAGTTGCTATGGTGGCAATTACATCTAATTTATGGGAGCCATGGATATTTTTTCTTCATCCTAAATATGTGATTTGGTCTTCCTCATAATGCAGAGCAACCTGTTCAAACCTCCTATTTTTTTATAATTGTTATTGAGGCATTATTAACCAGGAAGCTGGATTTGAAGTGATGTTGTTAGAGAGTTGCACCTTTTCCTGCTACCTTATTTATTTTTATGAAATGGACATTTCCTAAAAAACAACAATAACGTCCTAACCTTCTGTACCTCTTGATTATCATTGGAAAATGATTTTAAATAGCCAATTAAGGTCATGCATTATCTTGTTGTTCTTAATCCCGTAAGGGACATTGTCTCTTCATGTATGAGTTTAAACTTTATAGTGGGATGGATGACAACTCTTAACAGTACTACCAATTGTTTTTTGGGTATGTGTTGTACTTGATTGCAATTTATCCTATAGAATATGTGTCATGACATTTTTTCATTGCTTCATAACATTATGTTAGTGAAGATAATCATGCAATCATGGGATTCCAGATAACAATGACCACATAACATCATGATGCTGAATATCATTGCATAGTGCTTGTAACATTGTAAGTGAAGGGATATTCAATCATTTTGGTTTGCATAAACATATTTTTTACTATTAATTGTCTTGTTTCTTTTAATGCTAGCTTGTAAGTCTTCCTCTAACAAGGAAATATGCATTTAATCATATCTTGTCTAACAACAATGTGACTGATCATGATGCCTTTGACTACAAATGGTCTATGGAATATTCTTTTTTATTTTTATTTTAAAAAAAACGGTTATGTTATAATAAATAATTCAGCAATTGGTTTGCTGAAAAAACTCGATACAACAATCTACCAAATCTGCACATCCTCCAGTCGGGTAGCCTATCATAAATCTAAGGAGTTACTTCAAAACTTACACTCAAGTTAACCACAAGATCATTATATCCTATCGCTATCGATTTGTTGGCTGCAATATCCGCCAGAAAATTCAGCTCCCTTAGGATATGATAGAAAGTGACCTTCCTGAACAATCTAGCCTTGGATCTAATCTTATTGATCAGTCTTGCTGTGCATTCATTCTTGCCCCTTCCACCCCCATTCAAGGCTTGAATAACTAACCTAGAATCACCAAAGACCATAACATCTTCCACTCCTTTATTCTATAACTGTTTGAGCCCTTTCTAGAGCCCATAAGCCTCAACCATATTATTGGAATTATAGCCTATATTCCAATAGTATTCCTTCATGACTTTCCCACCTGGCTCAATAATGACTCCCCCTCCTCCTGCTCTTCCCGGGTTCCCTTTGGACACCCCATAAAAAAAGAGTTTAAAAATCTTCCATTAGAGGAATTGTGGGGTCTAAAATGGGCCTCCTAAGGAAAATAATAAAATAATAGTTAAAATAATAAAATAATATTGATTAATTTTGGAGGAAGAAAGAAAAAAACTACTTTTGTGTTCGTATTTTTGACATATCTCCCTGTGTTTTTACTCAAATTTCGATCGGGAGAGCTCGTTGGATGTGAAATTTGATTCTATATCCAACGAGTACCCACACTGCATACTTTTGATGGACCCTGCTACCCCAAAAATAAGAAATACCTGAACAACATGATGATGACATCATCATCACATTTTTTTAGGTATTTCTTGTTTTTGGGGTAGTGGGGTCCATCAAAAGTATGTAGTGTGGGTACTCGTTGGATGCGGAATCAAATTACGCATCCAACAAGCTCTCCCCATCGAAATTTGAGTAAAAACACAATGAGATATGTTGAAAATACGAACAAAAAAAAGTAGTTTTGTTTAATGACAAATATGTCAATTCAACCATTATGGTTGACTTATTTTATTGAAATTATATTGGTTCTTGAATTCCAACTCACAAAAACTTATTTTGGCACGTTTTCTTATAAGGCCCATTTTAGACCCCAAATTTCCTCTAATGCTTTCTCTTAGCCAGTTCTCAAACTGGGACTTGTCCATCCTGATATCCCATTTCTCCAATTTACTTGCTACCACCGTACTTACTACCTTGGTGTTTAGAATTTGCATCCATATTTCCTCATTAGCAGTCAGATTTCCTTTGTTGCTAGGTATCTTTGAATTGCTAACAATCTCCCCAAGCAATGCATTTACTTTTGCAACTATCTTCTATGCTGGATGAAATTTGTCTTGAAAAATTCGGTGGTTTCTTTCATTCCAGATGCACCAACAAGTTAACTTGGGGAGCTTCATCCAACATGCTCTCACTCCATTTTTGTTTGATAGATCTCCTTCATAAAGATTGTCCCAGTATAAGAAGCAGGCCTGGATACTGTCTGGGATGTGATTATCCTCTCCCCATCGTTTCAGCACTTCACTCCAGACAGAGGTAGCAAAAAGGCACTTAAAAAAGAGACGACTGATATTTTTTGAGTCTTCAGCACAGAGTGGACAGAGGAAGGGACCAGCAAACCCCCTTTTCTCCAAATTCTCGCCAGTGAGCACTTTCTCATTCATCAATGTCCAGGAAAACATCTCAATCATTGGTAGGGTGCTGTAATTCCACAAATTGTTCCAGATTCTTGGGTTGACAGGCATGTTATAGTTGGCAGAAAAATGTTAGTACCCTTCAGCAGTTGAATACTTGCTAGACTGCCTTCCCCAGCCACGTTTGTATTTTTTAGATTTATTAATTGGAGTGAGACCTACTAGATGCTATAGCAGCAGGATGCTTTCATATTTTAATTCGACTGGGCAATCCGACAGTGCCCAGTGTCCCCAATTGTTTGGCTTGAAAGCCTCCCATTCAGTGATGTCCCAGATCATGACCAGCACTTTTTATGTCATCCAGGCTTGCAGATGTGGGAGGTGAGGTGGAGGATGTCCTAGGATCACATCATGCCAAATGTTGGTCGATTTCCCACTACCTGGTATAAAAAATAATTCATCTTTGAAGTAAGGCAGCGCTTTTTAGTAGACTTTGTAAATAGAAGAGCCATTCTTGACCATGTGATCTCCATCCAAGAACCTGAGCATTGGCCCGGGGAATTATTTCCTCTTCAGCACCCTGCTACTCCAGGAGGATTTGGACTCAACCAAATTCCATAGCAGCTTGGCTCCCATGGAGAAATTTTGGTTTTTTAAGTCTTTGATTTGAAGACCACCCTCCGAACGAGGCAGTTTTATGGTTTTCCAACTGACCAAGGTGAATTTTTTTCTCCCCCCATTGATCCCACCATGCCAAAGAAAGTTTCTTATCAGGCCTTCAATCTAGTTTAAGATAGTGACCGGATTGAGGAGAAGGGAGCATTGGTAGAGCAGAAAGATATTCAATATAGCTTTGATTAGCACTACCTTCCCAGCCAAATTGAGCCAGATCGTCCCCTAGTTCATGATTTTCCTTTTGATTTTCTCCACGATGGGATTCTAGGCTGAGCTCTTAGGCTTGGATTTGAAGATAGGTACTCCAAGATAGTTGAAGGACTCCCACATAACAACCCCATCCATGTCGAGTATCCGGGAGATATCAAGCATTTCCTTGGGATTTAGGTTCCATCCAAAGATCTGAATTTTCCCTAAATTGATTTTGCTTCCGGAGGCATGACAATAACGGTTCATTTCCAGCTTGAAGCAGCGAGCTATAATCTGGATGGCTCCTCCAAGTAGGATAGTATCATCCGTGAATAGTGCGTGGTTGATGTCTTAGTGCCTCTATCCATCCTGATTCCTAAGAGCTCTTGATCTTTTTTGGAAGATTCCAGTTGGAGGCTAAGGACAGAGGCCTAGATGGCATAGAGCAGAGGGGATAGTGGGTATCCTTACCTCAGACCTCTTGATGTTTGAAAGAAGGGGGCATCTCTACCATTGAAAAGTGGGGCTATCCAAGGCTTGCTGATACAGGTATTAACCCGAGAGATGAATTCAGGAGCAAAGCCAAATATCCTCATTACCTGATAGAGAAATGAGTGGCTGACTCTATCAAAAGCATTGGCTAGATCCAGCTTCACCACCATTCCCTTGTCTCCATTCTTCTGACTGGAATGTATAGCCTCTTGAACTAAAATTATGTTGTCCCAAATCTTCCTACCTTTGAGAAAGCCACCTTGGTTTTCAGGGATGAGATAAGGCAGGATGTATTTTAGTCTATTGGCCATTATCTTAGTGATGATTTTGTAGCCTATGTTACACAAGGATATAGGCCGGAACCTGTCAAAGGATTTAGCTCCCTTTTCTTTGGGTATGAGTGCCATGAAGGAAGAGTTTGTGTTGACTCCTATTTTACTGCACCTTTGGGATTTACTGACCATTTTAAGCAAGTCGATTTTGATAATCTCCCAGCAAATTTTTATGAAATTTGCATTGAAGCCATCAGGACCCGGAGCCCTATCATCCTCCATAATGTCAACAACCTTCTTGATTTCCTCCAGCGTGATCACCTGCTTCAGGGCATTGTTGTCTTTATTTTTTATGGCATTAGGCACCAGGTTCAGGAGCTCGACGTATTCAATTATAGGCTGGGCTGTGTACAAATCCTCAAAATGCTTGGATGCTTCGATTTTAATGTCTTCAAAGCTATTCATTACCTTGTCGTGGGACCAGATCTCGATCACAGAGTTGAAATTTCTCCTAGCTATGGCCTTCTTGTGAAAAAATCCAGTGTTCTTGTCTCCATCTTTTAGCCACTTACAACGCGATTTTATCCTCCACCACTCGGCTTCTTGCCTGCATGCTATGTGGAGGTTCGATTGGAGATTTATCTCTGTCTGAATGTCTGAATTGTTCACCATTTTTTCTTCCATACCAGCTTGCTGAGACTCTAGCGCAAGGGCAGACTAGATATTTTTATAATTTGGAGAGGGAATCATCTTGGACCAAGACTTTAGCTCTTTCTTCAGCCGTCTCAGCTTCTCCTCCTAGATGTAGAAGGGGGACCCAGTTACTGGGGGGGACCAAGAATCTGCTACCATCTTTAGAAACTCAGGTTAGTGGCCCACATTGGATTGAATCTGAAGGGGATCGGTCCCAAATTTTTGTTCATCTCCATCTCAAGAAGAATAGTCTTGTGATCCGATCCTCCAAATAGAAGGATTTTGGAAGACAGATTTAGTCCCAGGAGGAGGAAGGAGTCCTGGACCATAAAGCAGTCAAGCCTGGCAGCAATGTGCTCGGGACCGGTCCTCTTGTTACTCCAAGTATATTTTCCTATGGATGGCTTGATATCCATGAGGTCCCACTCCAAAATGATATTGTCAACAATTTCTCTTATGGGCTCTCTGACTAGGGAGCCCCCTCTTTTTTCATCCTGGATGAGGATGAAATTAAGATCCCCCCACCAGGATTACATTTCCTTGCTGATTACTTCTTTCCTCACAAAGGAGGTTCCAACAAAAATTTTTATCAGCGTAAGAATTAGGAGTATAAATATTGAATATTCTTACCAGAGTATTGGTGTCTTTTTGCCTCAGCAGGGTGAGCATCTAGTTAGGGTTGTACTTGATGTCAACAGCCTCGAATTTCTTGTCATCCCATAGAGTTCCAATGCCTCCGGATGCGCCCCTTGAACTAATAGCAGCTTTACCTCTTTTTTTACAAAATTTAAGACTTACTTGGAGAAATGCGGCTTCCTCCATCTTGGTCTCCTGGATCAAGAAGATGTCCGGTTGGTAAAGAGAGATTAAATCCCTCGTAGATTCTTCCTGGCTTTTGCTACCAAGACCTCTGCAGTTCTAGGAGAGGAACTTCATTACTTACTTTTGGAGGTCGTAGGAATCCCTTTCTGGGCATGCCCTTGTTGATGGGTATTTCAGGTGTTCTTCAATAGCTTTTCCAAGGTTAGCTGGGATCCTTGCAACTTATCCTTATAAGTATCTTGTTCCTTTACCTCTTTCTTGGATTTCCTGCCTTTAGTTTTAGCCAGTCTTGGAGTGGTAAGTTCTATATCCCCTTCTTCCTCTTCTTATCTTCTGATTCAAATTATTCCTCTGATTTCCCCCGAGGTTCTCCATCTTTTGTCATATCAGCACCTTCTTCTTGATCTTCCACTTGCTGATCGGGTGGGCCTACTTCTGATTCTTCACTCTCTTCATTGCTAGATTTCTCTACGGCTTCAGTGGACTCATTCCTTAATTCATTGGGTTCATTTGTCTTGGATGTTTCTTGGGATCCTTCACCCTTCTTAGAAGCTCCACCACCTTGATTTTTGAGTTTGGATCTATTCACCCTTTGCCATCCTTTTGCCTTGTCCTGGTGTGATTCAGGTTTTTTAGGGCAGTTTCGGATGAAGTGCCCATATTCTTGGCAGCCCCTGCACTTGAAGGGGAGTTATTCATAGTTGATCTTTTGGAAGTGGGACCAATTCCCTATAGTTAGCTTTATGGCCTCTGGAAATCCTGCTTTGAGGTCCACCTCAACGCATATGCGGGCACAGGCGTATTGGTCCTTTGGGCTCGCCATGTCAATGTATTTCCCCAGGACAGTCCCGGTCGCTTGGAGAGATTTAGGGTTCCAGCAATGCATAGGGAGGTTAGGGAGTCTGACCTAGACTGGCATGACTTTGGGGATGTCAGCGTCGGGATCGAAGTCCAGGGTCCACCCATTGAGATAGAGGCCTCGCGGCCCCATGAAGTAGGGTCTATTCCTGAATATTAGATCTTTGTCTTCTTTGGATTCGAAGTAGAACAGAAAGTAACCCCTTCCAACGGAGTATGAAGATACGTTTTTGGAGACTACGGGTCTCCAGTTTCTTTGGACCCAGTTGTCGATAGTTTTTGGGGAGGGCCAGAGCCCCGTGAATTTCCTGATTAGGGATCAATCTACCAGGGAGATAGCTACCTACATAGTTTCTTCCGGAGGGAGGGTGACTTCGGGCACATCTTCAATTCTCTTGACAAAATTCAGTGGATCTCTTAGTCCCGATCTCCTGTTTTGAGGGCCAATTAGCCGATCAAAGGAAACAGATCTCATGTCTGGAGGCAGACACTCCACCCCAGCCATTTGGTTTCTCCAATCACCAGACACTCAACTCATGGGTCTTACAGCCAAAAAATCAGAAAGAGCAGCCTCCTAGCTCGTGGCCTGGCAAGTTTAGCTCTCGTAGGGCCCTACAGACCTCCACAATGGCTTAGCAGCGACCAACAGCCAGCATGTCAGCCTACCAGTGTAGCCTGCATGCGTTCTCCTGATCCGAGGTAGTGTGACGTGAAGATCCAGCCAGCCTGCATGCGCTCTCAGCAATCAGGTTCAGTTTCGTGCACATTAATTCATTTACATGACCGGTCTATGGAATATTCTTAAGTCACATAGATATTTCCTATTAGAATTATCTTCCAAAATATCCTACTCTTAGTTTTGGGACCATTGAACACATTCATATGGAATTTCACATGTCAGATGGCTAGATATTTCCTGTTATATAGTTATGAGGTCCATCCTTATAAACTTTGGTTGGAAATTGAATATTTCATTCATGACCTTCCTAGTGGAAACTTATGTTTTCTAAGGTGTATTGAGATTATAGATATTGTAAAGAATAATGAGTGGAGTGCTTATTATGATAAAACAAAGCAACTACCAGCAAACCAACCACAATCCCATAAGAACCAGAGATTCTGGTGTTAGATACTGGTAGAGTCCAGTTAGATACAAGGTTTGAAAGAGGTTGTGACATATCCGATGTAACCACTGAAGCCTTGATGCATTTTGTCATTGCATATGAAATTTCTGAAGAATGTTATTGTAGATATGGCACAACATTAAAAAACAGTAAAGAACCCTAGATATTTATATTGGAGGCTTTTTCTGAACAACGACTGAGACACGCAGTTAAAGAAACGCAAGTTCACTCAATAGAGAGAGGTTAGATTCGATGTGGTTCTCATCTTGACTAGTTCTAGTACTAAACCTTTACCCAAAGGCCATCACTTTCTATAGTAATGAAATATCAGTAGCAGGTTAATTGTGACATTATATACAAAGTAACTTTCTTGTCTCTTCTATCGCCTTTTTTTTCTTCTAAACTACTATCAGAGATTGGTAAGTAAGCCAACCATATGTTTTTGGTTCTTAATTCTTCTCCAAGGAGGGGACCCACCACCTCTACAACCATTTTGGTGATGCGTAAGATATAAAGTCCTTCCAAGGCATTTCTTATTGTTTCTAAGTAGATTGAGTTCCTACAAATATTTTTATCACTATTGTTGAGTCGGACAAGCGTTCCATAAGATGCTTTGATACCCCAGAAGCTGTTGGGGAGGTTCTTTCTCTTAAATATGCTTTCATGATTGACAGGAGGATGTTACTCTAACTCCTCTACATATATCTATGTGGATTCAATTGGGATACCTGACATCAATGTGGTGAACCTTTCTCTACCTTTGAACTGCTCACTTCCATCTTGTGTGGAATTTGGTATTGATGGAGATGGGGTCACCATTAACAACACCAGCAATGTGGTTGTTTTTCCAATTCCACCATGGTTTTCCTCCAACTCTTCTTGAAAATTTGCCTTTATTATCTACTACCATTCACAATTAAATTTTCCATTATTCCATACAAGGATAATTTTTTAGTGTCTTAGCCCCATCGTTGGAGATGTGCAAAGTTGTGCTATTACCCCAGAATACCTTCGTGAAAAGTCTTAAAACATTTCCATCTAGTTAACCAACCTAAATTTTGGGTTTGTTTTTTGTTGATTTGGTCACATATTGTAGCAGGGGATTTTCTAGGTTAAATTCCCCTTTGACTATTGCTTTTGAAATAGAATTTATGTTTCTCTAATGCCTTTCTTCTTCTCTTTCACTATAATAAGAATGACTGAGTTTTGTTCAATGCTAGCATTTCTAAAGGCTAAAGAAGAGAAGATGGAGAAAATAAATATTAAATAGAAAAAAATGGTAAAAGGCACTAACAGGATTCATGACAATTGTTCCAACCTTGCACCACGCTCTTTCAATCCTCTAGACAACAATTCCAATCTCCAACTTACATTCCTCTCCTTCAAATATTTTACTTGAAAAAATGCCAATAAACTCTCCTGTAATTTTAATCTGTTTTTCCTTACTTTTGTTTGGGGTGGGATTTTTTGTATGTTTTCCAGGTTTCTAGATGGACGGGACATAGGAGATGACCAATTGTCCCCTGTAGTATCAAAGGATACACCAATTCCCCCAGCTTGCAAAGGCCATATAGAATTTTTCCTTAATCCATCCCTTTCAAATCTAGGATAGCTAGAGTCATTTTTGAGGTGGCCCCCATCCCCAAACAACAAAATGCATAAAGCATGCCCTACATCTCCAGGGACATGTTCCCCTGAAACTTTTCCTCTCTCTCATGGTTAGAAACATCCTCATTCATACAAGAAGGGTCTCTACAAAAATATATGCCAGATCAACATAGATAATTTTCGAATGAACTTATACATATTTTAGTCTTTGAAATCTTAAACACATTACCTGTCCAAAATTTGTACTCCAAAGTCCATCAAATCGGCTATGGTTTTTTTCCCGTCTCTAATGAACTCCATTACTTGTTCAAGTTTTATTGTCATTACAATGCTAAGAATTTACATAACCATTGTTTATACTGCATAAAAGAGATTTCTTAGCCAATTACATTTAAACTGTCACTAACTCTATCAAATTCATAATATTATCATCATAAAATTGAACCCCTGCCTCTTTCCTTCTTACTTTTTGAATTTGTATACATCACAAACACCATAACCAATTCGTCAATTTATTTTTGTCCATCAAACCATGATACTTCTTGAATTGTAAACTGGTCATAGTACTGGTGCTTGCATTTCTTCCTAGCTATAGGTGCTTTCTAAAAGTGATTCATTAATATAGGGATTTTGTGCTGAGAAAAGAACTTTAAAAGTACAATGAACTTCCTTTAAATAATGGGATTTTAGGACAATACCGGGAGAGAATGGAATGATGTGGGAAAATGATAATGAAGGTCCCAGTGAACCTTCATGAACATTTAGTGCTCATATCAAGTATCTGAATCATGGTGAAGTCTTGTAAATAAACCCTGCAGCTTTCAAAGCCCCTGTTATGGGTGTAAGACCTATCTTCACCTCTATAATATCTAATATTGATCGATTCTCTCTAGTCTAGATCTCAAGAGAAGGTGTTCACATTTACACGGACTCTTCGCTACAATGAAAGGAACAAAACAGGCCTACACAAGGACATAGAAGTTACAAGAAAGAGAGAAGGATGCTCAGATTCCTTAAATCTTGTCAATCTATCTACCATTGGAGAGAAACTACTCTCAATATGAAATCCATTTTTGAACAGAAACATGCAATGTGGCATTGAATCTTGTTTTTCTTTGCAGATTTGTCCATTGTTAGAGTGTTCTTTATCACATGAACTCACAATGTGGAGAAAGGTTTGATGAATGAAAAACACACCATGAATGGAATTTAGACTCAATTATCAATGAGGTGTATCCATGGTTATTGTATTCAGACATAAAAAATTTCTAAGGTGTAGTTCAGAAATTAGAAAATTTAGAGCCATACAATATGGAATTTCTCTATAATAAATATAATACTCTCCTTTAATCATGTTCCAAAATGGAAGGTGAAAATAAAAGATTAATATGTAGAATTCTCGTATCCTAACTCGAGCATCATCCTTGGAATATAGAAGTAAAAATTATTGTGGCTTTGTTGGCAATTATTGTTTATTGACATGGCATTGAATAATGAGTGGAGTGCTTATTATGATATAACAAAACAACTACCAACAAAGCAACCACAATCCCATAAGAACTAGATATTCTAGAGTTACATACTGTTAGATTCCAGTTACATACAATGTTTGAAAGAGGTTGTGACGTATTCGATGCGACCACTGAAGCCTTAATTCATTTTGTGATTGCATATGCAATTTCTGAAAAATGTCATTGTAGATATGGAACAACATTACAAAATTGTAAAGAACCTTAGATATTCATCTTGGAGGATTTTTCTCAACAATGGCTCAGACACACAATTAAAGAAAGGCAAGTTCACTGAATAGAGAGAGGTTAGATTTGATGTGGTTCTCATCTTGACTATTTCTAATACTCAACCTCACCCCAAAGACCATCCCTTTCTACAGTAATGGAAGATCAGTAGCAAGTTAAATGTGACATTATATACAAAGTAAATTTCTTGTCTCTTCTATCACATTCCTTTTCTTCTAAAGTACTATCAAAGATTGGTAAGTAAGTCAATGATATGTTTTTGGTGCTTAATTCTTCTCCAAGGAGGGGACCCACCACCTCTACAACTATTCTGGTGATGCATAAGATATCAAGTCCTTCCAAGGCATTTCTTATTGTTTCTAAGCATATTGAGTTCCTACAAAGACTTTTATCACTACTGTTGAGTGGGCCAAGCTTTCCATAAGATGCCTTGATAACCCAGAAGCTATTGAGGAGGTGCTTTCTCTTAAAGATGCTTTCATCATTGACTAGAGGATGTTACACTAACTCCTTTGCATATATTTATGTGGATTGAATTGGGATACCTGACGTCAATGTGGTGAGCCTTTCTCTACCTTTGAACTACTCACTTCCCTCTTGTGTGGAATGTGGTATTGATGGACATGGGGTCACCATTAAGAACATGAGAAATGTGGTTGTTGTTCCAATTCCACCATGGTTTTCCTCCAACTCTGCTTGAAAATTTTCCTTTATTATCTACTACCATTCACAATCAACTTTTCCATTATTCCATGCAAGGATAACGTTTTACTGTCTTAAGCCCCTCGCTGGAGATGTGAAAAGTTGTACTGTTACACCAGAATACCTTCCTAAAAAGTTTTAAAACATTTCTATCTATGTAACCAACCTAAATTTTGGGTTTGTTTTTTGTTGATTTGGTCACATATTGTAGCTGGGGATTTTCTAGGTTAAATCCCCCCTTGGCTATTGCTTTTGAAATAGAATTTTTGTTTCTCTAATTCCTTTCGTCTTCTCTTTCACTATTATAAGAATTACTGAGTTTTGTTCAATGCTGGAATTTCTAAAGGCTAAAGAAGAGAAGATGGAGACAAAAATATTAAACAGACAAAAATGGTAAAAGGCACTCACAGGATTCGTAACAATTGTTCCAACCTTGCACCACACTCTTTCAATCCTCTACACAACAATTCCAAGCTCCAACATACATCCCTCTCCTTCAAAGCTGTTACTTGAAAAAAATCCAATCAACTCTCCTGTAATTTTAATCAATTTTTCCTTACTTTTGTTTGGGGTGGTAAATTTTGTATGTTTTCCAGGTATCTAGATGGATGGGACATAGGGGATGACCAATTGTCTCCTGTAGGATCAAAGGATACAACAATACCCCCAGCTTGCAAAGGCCATATATAAGTTTTCCTTAAGCCATCCCTTGCAAATCAAGGATAGCCAGAGGCATTTTTGAGGTGGCCCCCATCCCTAAACAACAAAATGCAAAGAGCATGCCCTACATCTCCAGGGACATGCTCCCATGAAACTTTGCATCTCCCCATGAAACTTTGCATCTCTCTCATGGTTAGAAACATCCTCATTTATACAAGAAGGGTCTCTACAAAAATATATGCCAACTCAACATAAATCATTTTCGAATGAACTTATATAGATTTTAGTCTTTGAAATCTTAAACACATTACCTACCCAAAATTTGTATTCCCAAGTCCATCAGCTCGACTATGGTTTTTTTCCAATCTCTAATGAATTTCATTACCTGTTCATGTTTTATTGTCATTACAATGCTAATAATTTACATAACCATTTTTTATACTGCATAAAAGATATTTCTTAGCCAATTACATTTAAACTAGCGCTAACTCTATCAAATTCATAATATTATCATCGTCAAAATGAACCCCTGCCTCTTTCCTTCTTACTTTTTCAATTTGTATGCATCACAAACACCATAACCAATTCCTCAATTTATTTTTGTCCATCAAGCCATGATACTTCTTGAATTGTAAACTGGTCCCAGTATTGGTGCTTGCATTTATTCCTAGTTGTAGGTGGTTTCTAAAAGTGATTCATTAATATAGGGATTTTGTGCTGAGAAAAGAACTTTAAAAGTACACTAAAATTCCTCTAAATAATGGGATTTTAGAACAAAACCGGGAGAGAATGGCATAAGGTGGGATAATGATAATGAAGGTCCCAGTGAACCTTCATGAACATTTAGTGCTCATATCAAGTATCCGAATCATGGTGAAGCCTTGTAAATAAACCCTAGAGCTGTCAAATCCCTCATTAGGGGTATAGGACCTATCCTCACCTCTATAATATCTAATATTGATCGGTTCTCTCTAGTCTAGAGATCAGGAGAGGGTGTTCCCATTTACACGTGCTCTTCGCTACAATGGAAGAAACAAAACATGCCTACACAAGGATAGAGAAGTTGCAATCAAGAGAGAAGGATGTTTAGATTCCTTAAATCTTGTCAATCTATCTACCATTTGAGAGAAACTACCCTCAACATGAAATCCATCTTTGAACATAAACATGCAATGCAGCATTAAACCTTGTTTTTCTTTGCAAATATGTCCATTGTTAGAGTGTTGTAACCCATAAGACAGGAGCCCAATTTGTAGACTGAAAAAACAACTTGGTTGTCCAATTAAAATGGACCTGTAGTTACATAGATCACACCAAATCTACATCACCCAATTTTTATTTCAGATTAACCCATTCTTGGAGTGTTGAAAACTGCAGAACAGAAGCCCAATCCACAGATGAACAAAACAACTTGGCTCTCAAATGGGAATGAATGCGCCTCTTCATTCCTATTGTGCCATTCTTCAGAAATTCCATATGCAATCACAAAATGCACCAAGGATTCAGTGGTTTCATCGAATATGTCACAACCTCTTTCAAACCTTGTATCTAACTATAACAAAGAAACCATAATCCCATTGGTAGTCCCCCTCCACTTCATCTCAACATCATATTAGAGTTCTAAAATTGATCTTTAACTCTCCATCAAGAATTGAAGCTGAAGATGAAACCAAGAAAATTGTAGAAGGCTCGAAAATTGTATATTTGGTACTATATTGCTTGCATACTCAGCTGACCTACTCGTCCAAACATTGCATAAAAAAACAACTTCTTGCAGCATGATAATCAGTCTGTTACAAATAAAATCTGTAATCTTTGGCAATTAAAGATCAGTGTTACAGATCCAAATCGGGATACGTATTAATGGAATCACAGTGTTATTGAATATATTCACAACTGTCATTTCCAGTCGGATACTCAGTGTTCGAGTTCCACTTTATTGTTCAAATTGCCACTTTATTGTTTTACAAGAAAATTGCTTACAATTATATTCTTTGATGCTTGGATGTCAGAGTTTGCAATATTAGGAACCAAAAGATTTGTCTTAGTCCTACCGAAGGCATTGTTGGCTCTCACACCATATTTCATACTCTAGACCATTGCTTGATGTTTAATTTGTATTGAGCTAAGAGTGCTAAAAAAAAATTAGGACACTTCTTTCTTAACTATTACATAATGTAAATTCAATCAAGATAGTATACATCCAATCATGATTAATATTGTCAAGTGATTTTTTTGTTATAGTTATAATTACAATGTTATTTGAAGGTCTAGCTTCTTTTTATATCATTAAGAATTGTATCTAAACAACTTACATTCTTCCTGAATATGTGCATATATGTTGCAATTGGAAATTAGCCTTTCTTGTCTCGATAGAATGCCTAGATCTGAATAATACTTTTCTTGCTCTACAAAATATTAACAAGGTTCTTTTCAAAGTAGGTTTAGCAGACCAAATTAAAGTTATTGTACCTCTTAATGCAGATATTGAAAGGCAAGGAAATATAAGAATCCTTCACAAGTGAGAAGCTCTAGGTATTCAAATTTCATGTCTTTCATTGTCCTGTATATATTCATATTCCTTATGAGAAGAAGACTAAATTTTAACCCTTGAGCATCAAGTTTATTTTTTGGCTATAGTGAGACCTCCAAGGCTTACCAAATGTATATTCCAACACAATAGAAAAAGTTGGTGAACAGAGATGTTAGGTTTGTTGAGGATGCATGGTCCTTTAAGTCTTAGGATCCAAAGGTTGAGGAGGGAGAAATGCTTCTTGTCCCAAAATATAATAAGGAAAAATACAAAACATATAAAGATCAGCAAGGTTCCACTAAAGGCACAAGAGCCTCTTTAGTATCTAGTTCACCTAAGAAGATAATATGGCTTACCAAGACTTTGCAGGGGGGCACATGAACAAGTGGAAGAACCAAAATATCATTTTTCAAGTGAGTCATCACACTAATAAATTTCCTACTTATGTTGCACTAATGTCTTATCTCATTGATACATATTTTTACTTCTTTTATAACGAAAATGTATATCAGGTGTGGTAGGGTCCCATGACTGAGGAGCATGACTTCATCTTGAACAATGATGTTTGAGAGGTTGCTCCAAGAAATGTGGAAAATTCTATGATAGATTCCAGAATGTTGTTCAAAATCAAACATCTAGCTATTGGAAACATGGAAAAGTACAAGGACAAATCTATGGTGGGATAATTCTTTGAGAAAAAGAGATGTACTGTAAGGATACTTTGTTTCCAATTGCAAGGAAAACTCCTAATAGAGTCTTTATGTGTTTTCCATTAATTTTTGGTTGGCCTGTATGCCTTTATAATGTAAGACTACTTTATTTGAATGGTATGATTTAAGAGGAAATGCAAACTAATCAACTGAAGGGTTTTGAGGTGCATGAGCAACATACTCATATGTGCAGGTTGAAGAAGGTTCTTTATGGGTTGAAGTAGGAACCACATGCATGGTACTTAAGGATTAACAAGTTCTTACTAAATTTGGGTTTTACTAACTCTTCTATAAATCCTAACCTTTATTTCAATTCCTTGTCATATCTGGATCTTAGATTTTCTAAGATCTCGAAAATATTTATCCAGATCCATATCCAAATCCTGGTAACTAAATTTATATTAAAGAGAATAGGTGAGTGGTTCATATCTTGAGTAACATAACTTCATTGGTAGTATGGTACATATAGAACTTCCTTGTATGGAATTTCTAATGCAATTATCATATATGTTATTTCGTTTCAATTTCTTTTGGTCTTATCTTATGTATCTTTTAGTTTACAAGCATATAGCAGATATACTATTCATGTATTCTTTGAGGCGAGCAACTAATAGGAAAGACTATTGCATAGATATTTCCTCTGCAATTTCAATGGCCTAGACCCCATATTTTTTGATATCTTGAGTTCTAAAAAAATACAGACCAGTTCATAGGTATAGTGACAACAAGAGGAAGGAGAAAACCCAACTATTTTTGTTTCTGGAAAATACAATTGTTTCTTGAGCAGAGACTTTGTGATTCTATTGTATTTTATTCTAAGTGTAAATTAAAAAAAACCTATAAGTCAGGGATCTCTTGGAACCTAGTACCATTTGCTGGGGACTTTAAAGAAAATATTCATTAACCCATAAAGCAAACTGTGACATTTCTGAATGATAATGGAACACACTTTACGGTAAATATCTATGTGTTTTTAAGCATATATCTTGATGATAACTTCCCCATGGAATTTCCTTATTTGATGGTGATAGTTAGCAGGTAGTTAATGGGACTATCCAATATACCAATGTCTTTTGATGTGAATCTTGATACATTAGTTTGGTCTCTATAGAAGGTAGGGGTCCCTAATATGACAATTGTTGTTGGAGAAGTGGGTTTGACCATAGATGGTGATAAGCATACCACTGTCACATCTGCTTGTACAGACTCATGGGAAACTACAGCAAAGGAATGAATATGGCCCCTTCAAACTATAAGTATAGAAATTCAAAGGATCTGAATTAGATATGAAACAAAAATGTGGTATAGCTATCACTTAGGTAGTGTAGTTGATTTATATGTATCTATCAATGAACTACGATTTTGGTCCCTTGTCAACCTATAAATAGTCCCAGAAAATATGTTGAAGGATGTTTTCTGGTGAAGAGTTTGTAGCTATGGATTTGTCTTGTTCAATCCTGGGTGGCAGCTAAGGTGCTGTTGATAAGAAAGACATATTTATCCTATAATCTAAGACTGGTCTCCTTTGCAAAGAACTAAAGAAGCCATTGATGTTTGATGTCGTATGATATAGAATTATATAACATGCACGCACTAATGGGTGATCATATGGCATACGGATGAACAGATTGACTAATAGCCTATTGGGTTCTTGTGTGATTGATTTATCTGCTTCTTCTCATGCCTTTTGTAGTTAAGGATCCATCCTTGATGTTAAACAATGCCTATTCTTTTTAAACTTGTAATTTCAGGTGGATGTGACTGAAGAACTTAGAATGTTTTTTTATTTATGTTTGCACAGATGGGCTCAGGTCAGGATTAATTGGACATTATGGAAACCATTTGTGGGGCAGCTGATCAGGCTCTCTCAAACAGATGGGGTTTCCAACTAGTGGATTATATCATGTTTAACCCAGGTTTTCTATCAACCTTCAAATTCATAATATTTTGGCATTTCGTTTACTTACCTACCTCGATTGCTGTCATAAAATGCGTTATACTTGTTTTGGGATTTGTGATTGAGTCCTTTTGCCAAACCAGAAATGTCACTTCAAGTTTCCCTGTCTTCATTGAACCTCTGTTTTGGAGCTGTGGTTGTTCCATTCTTCCTGTATTCACTAGGGATTATGTTTTATGTGATCTATTTGAATTGTAATTGGATATAGCCACAAAGCCAACTTTTAAATCCTAGAGGCATGAACGATTATAACAAGGCACATGCCCATTACGAAAGAAAATTTAAAGATTAGTTAGAATAAAGGCCTAGCATAAACAATTCCAATGTATATCTAGCTTCACATCCAAGAGTAAGGTTTCTTTTAAGCATGGCAATAATGTCACACGTGTTTTTTTTCTTTCAGAAAATATGTTGAACCAAAGTACATGAAATAATATGTTTTCACCAAAGGAGTCTAAAGCATAAAAGTTCAATCAACCTAAATCAAGGTATAAGAGTATGCATACATTTGAAGTCTCCTATAGAAATACATGGTAATACCACAAGGATTTTGGTGTGAATGAATTTGAAGTACTCAAAAGTTTAGAGCCAAATGTAAATATAGGAGGCTGTAGGAAGAAGGGGGGTGCTTCCTTTCTAACCTCTATTCAGCAACAATCAAGGGATAACGTTTTGAAAAATTGAGTGTAAAAACTTTATTATGGTCATTCAGTCGATTGGGTACCAAACCAGTATTACAAAAACTGAACTCTGTCATCCTGAACCAAATTATCTATTAATGTGGGTTTCTCAAGGCCAAGCATCTATATGCATAAGTTCTCTTTTGAATTTGTTTGACTATAAATATGGGAGGTTATATATCTACCTATTTATGAATTTTTCCATCTAGCTGTTGTTTTTCAGACCATGGTAAGCAGATTCTACACTCAATGAATAATCCTAAAAACCCTTGGTATCTTGAAAGCTCAAAACCCATCAAAACAACAATGTTCGAATCCTAGAATTTAAAAACACATACTGCAGAAAAGCAATAACAACAATTCGCAGATATGAACTCTCATTCACATCTATGTTATATTAAGTAAGGAAAGAAGAAAATAGGTTGAAACAGCTCAAACAAAAACTCACCAAGAAACATCGGTGTGCCTTGCATCTCCTTTATAGAATAGGAAGACGAGGGAAGATACAATACCTCTGATCACATGCATGAAGTGGTCAAGATGACTCAAACCTAACCTTAGTCTGATTACCTAGTGTGCCCTAGCTGCATCGATCATTTTTCCAGATAAGTGTGCCTCGAATGGAAGACAGTATGGAACATGCAAGCATCCATCCTCTTCCTTGAGAACTATAACCTCAACCTAAAATGGAATCTTACCCATGCAAGGAAACTTAGGGATTTGCGCCCTCTCTAAGAATAGATTATGCATGTGTTGTAAAATTGACGTGAACTTAAGCAAATTGAAAATTGCTAAATATGGAATAGTAGTAAACTGTATTTAACTGAAGGTGGAAAACTGAAAATATACTAAGATTGACAGATGCATGTTGAAGGCATGCATGCACTTTCTACTCTTGTACATAATTGTGCTTCCCTAACACTTTGTTGTGTGTAAGAACCAAGGAAAGATGCCACCGTACTGCTGCTATATGGACCTACAACAAATGCACTCTTACTACTGATGTACTTGATGTCCGAGTGCAACTTAATACCTTGGAGAATATTGTTGGAGCTAAACAAGGTAAAAATCTAACACTCCCTCTTAGCAAGGAAAGTGTACTCCATCAAAGCAGTCTCTTCCTAAACATCTTGAGATTACCCTTTTCCAAGGGCTTAGTCAAGATATCTACAACTTGATGATCTATTTGAGACTCTAAACCTACTCTAAAGCCACTACTCCCTTTTGACCTTATATCAGAGAAAGTGGTACTTGATGTCAATGTGCTTGGAGCCTTAGAGTGGTCATGGAATACTAGATTCTTAGAGATTCTGACAACTTTTATTATTATAGTAGAATACAATAGGCTTAGACATCACACCTATAGACTCTGAATCCATGAAGTCATATGTCTTCATAACTAGCAATGCTAGCTACCATGTACTGTGCCTCTATTGAACTCAATGTTACTGATGCCTGATTCCTACTAAACCAATATATCACTCTTGAATCCAACAAAAGCAGTGAGCTGAAGTAATCTCGTTGTCACTAACACCCCATTCCAAGTTAGCAACAAACCCATGAAACATCAATTCTCCATCCCCTACATACCCCATACCATAAAGTATTGTTCCCTTCAAGTAATATAGCACATGTTTTGTAGCTACCTAGTGAATTCCTCATCTCAACCATACACCGACTCAAGGAGTTCATTACAAAACATATATAAGATCTGGTATTAACCCAAGACATGAATGATCCAACTATTTATACATCAAAGAATCTAGCAAATCTGAATCCAAATCAGCATGCAACTTCAGATTTAGTAACATAGGATTCGGATTCAGATTTATACTTTTGAGAAGGAGGATGCAGTTACTATCCATGGTTCACATAAGTCACTTTCTAGGCTAGCTTGTCACCTTCCTAGCTAGCATAGCTAGCAAATTGGTGAAGAAATTTTAAATGGAAAAAGGTAATATTTTTACGACTCTTGCTCAAAGATTTGTAGGTTACCCATCCTCCCATTTTTGAATAATCCTTTAAGTTATTCTGCCTTGCTTAAAGAACCTAACTTCAACTAACATTGGAGGATTGTAGTTCTGAAATTAAAGAGTACCGATGGAACAATACGAAAAAAGGTAATACCCACATGTGGACCAAACAAGCATTAAATTTTGTCATTTTTAAGTTCAAATCCACATAGTAGGAGCCTAGATGAAGTGCATTAAACTCAAAAAAGAACCAGACAATCCAAATTTATGATTTTGAAAGACATTTTCCCTACTACAAGTTGAGTCAATTATTGTTTTTGAGCTCAAGAATTTGTTCAATCATTGCAGGACTTCAAACCAAGGTTTCCAGTCTCAAACTTGGGAATGACTCAACATGACAACCACTGAAGAGTGACCTGGAAAGGTATCCACTCAGCAATTTGGAAAATGAAACACCATAGTGTGGATTAACTTGGCTAATAACTCAGAGTAACTCACCAAGTAACTTGGAATATGTTTGCAACAAAATTTCCATTCAACCAAGTCACAATTGAACTCGGTGGGTAATTGAATTGGAACTAGACATGGCAGGTCAGTTGACTTGCGAAACTTGAGGGTCATTCAGGATGACTTGCAGAGTATGATAACCTTTCTTCAAACATATTGAAGTTGTGCCTAATTCCTATAACCCTACAAAGCATTCTTGTTAAGCGAGAACCCTGGTTTAGAGGTATGTGGTTTTGGAGTCAACAACTTGAAGAAATAAAGAATCTGTCACATCAGGTCAAGAAGATATCAAAATCAGGCCAAAAGTGGTTCATAGGTCATTTTTATGAATAATTCCAAAATATTTTGGTGGCCTATGTTAATATGGTGATCTGTTGTCCCAAATTTACCATGTATTCATAGTCTATATTAATTTAAGAGCAAGGATTCAAGGTTGCAATTGCCATACATGCTTAAAATTATCACCAAGAATGAAGTAGTATTGATGGTAAAACAAATATTGAAGCAGAGTTAGCAGTGCAGATTTCAGTCAGAAATGGAATTTTTAAAAAGATGTACGGTCTCTTGAGAAATGAGCTAAAGTGGATATGCTGGTTCTCCTTGTCCATGGAGTAAGGGGTAGTTTGTCATAGTTACTATAATTGCAAGTACTAGTGAATATGCTGAAAAAGTAGAAATTTAAAAAATAATTCAACCTTTAATGCAACTTCAGAAATTTGACCTCATTACTAGAGGTTTCTAGGATTTAGTCCCTGTGAATTTAGAACCTTAGGGATGAGCTAAAATATAATAAAACAACAACAAGCAATGGTCTATATTTCATTTGTAAACAACTCCAATCCACTAGGCTGTTCAAGAGAAAATATACCAAAATTTATGCCACAGGTTTCAGCCCTCTAGGGAAATCTTCTCATGCATAAACCAGATTTGAAAATCACTTTATGGAAGCAATAATTACAGAGGAAAATTTTGTCATGTTGTCTTGAATGTCAATTTTAAACCCTTAAACAATTTCAACCTCAATTTATGTCAAATCAACAAGACAAATAAGTGCTGGAAAGTACAAAATCATGAAGACAACGATAGTTAAAAATCAAATCTACAATAAGACCATTTTGGACAGCTGAAAACTTCATATATATAGATAAGAGATGAATTTCAAATATATACTCTTAGCTTAATATAAGTTGGTACAACCCTCCAAGCTCTTTAAAATCCTAGTAAGTGGATTAAATATATGGATATAAACTCATTGTTTTTTAAACTATTGTAAGTATGAGTTTAGAACATTTCCTTTCCTATAGGATGCACCTCATTTGGATCAAGTATATAGTTATAAATTCCTTTTCTTTCTTGTAAGTATAATAACCGTTTCCTTTTGTTCCCTTCACCTAAGAATGTGGATTTTTGATCCAATGATGATATTCTGCCTTGAAATCAGGAAGTTAACTTAATAGTTCTACCAAATATAAATGTGAAGATACAACTTGAATAATGGAGATGCAAGTTCTTGCTATCATGCTATTATAGTTTGGGTATGCTACTAGTTTAAATTGAAACAACCCAGTCATTTAAATGTCTCATTATCAAAACAACACTACTCTTGAAGGTAGATTGTTGTTAGAAGGTAGGTTGTTGTTTTCTGTTTGTTTAGATTGATTTTCTTCACTGATCACATAGATCTGCTTGGGAAAAAATGACTACATCACTCCCTTGGCTGTTGATCATTGTGAATGAGGATACCATAGGTTGTAGTACCCTCCAACAAATAAACCTCTTATGCTCACCATATCTGATGCAAACAAAATTCTTTTACATCTTTCAACACAACTAAGGGTTTAGGATTTTGGTTCTGAAGTAAATGAGGTATGCATGCATGTATTTGTGTATATATTTACATATTTATTGATTAGATAATTCCTATGTTCTTTGCCAAGTGCAGGTTTATTATCACTTGTTTTGTTGGACAAAAGTAATGGCCTATGCAGATTATTATAATGAATGGGATTTGACAAATGGTGTTCTCAACATCCAAATATGTGATGAGCCCTGGGATCATGATTTATATGCTTCCCTGAGAAGCTGGACTGGAACTTATAAGGTTGCTACCTATCATGGTTGGGGTGCAAAATATGATTCATTCTAGTGTTTTTATGGTACAGGTAATATTTTGTAACTATAGTCAAGTGGCTAGTTGAATTTTTAAATGAATTCTGTTGTAGTGCACTCAAATTTGTGTCTAGTTAGTGAGGTTTGGTAATCCAAACACCTACATTGACAATTTGAATTATTTGAAAGCTATAATTAAGCATGATTATTGTAATTTAATGTAGTAAACTAAATTGTACCATTGCACTTAGTTGTACTTAAAATATACCAATGCATAATGGTTTTTTTATTTCTCATACACCAAACAATTGTGAAATTACTATGTACATTGTTCAGTTATTTGTTTTCACTTTTTAGTGAGCAACAAAATTTATTGCTTAACTCGTGTTGTTTGTAGGTAACCTTACTCGCAAGATTTATAACAACACCAGGAGGAAGGATGCTACAGTGCGGATACAGAAGCACGTGTGCAAATATAAAGCTCTGAATGCTCAAAAGCATGTGCAGTGTGGATACAGAAGCACATGCACAGATAGAAAGCTCAGAAAGTGGGCCATTGAGTATGAAGAGCATGTTGCTTAGAATTTTCGATTGAGTATGAAGAATCTGTTGCTGAGAGTTTCAAGCTGCTAAGTATGGTTTTGAATATGCTGTGGGATCTAAGTATGGCTTAGCAACCAAGTACAAGTGGGATGGTTTAGCGATTGTAATATTTTGAAAATTCATCGATGTACTAAATTATTTTCATGTAAATTCATCGATGTATTCATATTTATTGTAATACTTGAGATTTCATATAATATAATTTGCACGGTTTAAAACTTCTATGGTTGTACTTTATATTTTTTATAAGTGTTTCAATTAACTAATTAATGTGACATTGCATAATTCACATGTTTATTAGATGATGATAAATAATGTATGATTCTTTTTTTTAAATTTAGACATAATATCATATTAAAAATTTATATTGATTAATAATGGACACCATTAAAACTACTAAAATATAATAAACACATAAAACGACTAAAAATGACTAAATTAGTGACCATTAAATGAGATTAATAACCAAAATTCGCATATAAAATGACAAAAAATTGAGAGATACATGACCAAACAATGAGATATAAATGACCAAAAAAACGACCAAAATTCGCATATCAATGACCAAAAAACAGTTTTGGTGGCTAATTTACGGTCTTTTATTACGTGGACAAATTTGGTCATATTCTAGTTTTTCATGTGGTCATTGATTCAAATAGATGACCAAATTAATGACCAAATTAATGACCAACTGACAAGCTATAAATGACCAAAATAAAAATGACCAATTTTGGTCACATAATAAAAGACCGTAAATTAGCCACCAGCGATCGCCAAACCAAAAGTGGTCATTGATATGCGGATTTTGGTCTTTTTTTTGTCACTAATCTCTCATTTTCCACTAGTGAACAATGCTCATACCATTGGGACACCTAAGTTCTGACCTTGTGGAAAACATGTAGAAAGTGGAGGAAGATGTGTGACGAGAGACATAAGAGATCCAAAAAATATTCTAATATTTTCAAGGTCATGTTGGAACACGTAAAGAGATGGAAGAATAGATTTGTGTGGCTCAGGATGAGCCACATTTGAGTGTTGGGGGCTTGGTTGGACTAGGGAGATATAGGAAGAATCTTATTAGAATTATTCCCAAGGAAGGAAAAGAGTGAGGTCGCAGGAAGTAAAAGTATCGGCAACAAGAGTATAGAAGGAAGAACAAAAGAAGGACAGAAGGAAAAGGAGTTGCAACAGAAGACCCCGTGGAAGGAAGGAAGACTATGTAGAAGAAGTAGCAAGAAGGAAAGATGCAATAGGAGAGGAAAAAAATAGACATATAAGAAAGACATAAGGAAAGATGAAGCTAAAGAGGAATATATGATAGAGAATATGAGAGTTCGTGATAGAAGATAGTCTACAACAAAAGAGGAACAATGACATAAGAAAAGGCTGTGACAAGGAAGGATGCAACCGATTTAACCATGTCAGAATACGTGCATCGACGCAATGAATAGAAAGCGGTGGTTTAGAAAGATCATATGTACAAGGACAACTAGAGTTGGTGGAATTTTCACATATGAAAGCATATTTGTAAGTCCATTCGTTAGTTCCTACTGACATTTGTTGATAAAATAGGAAAGACAACTTAATGGCTAACTGTATGAAGTCAACTAAGAGCGACATGTAAGATTCTATAAAATGACGAATCTAAGATGTATGCATGTTAGCCACTAGAGGGTCTATTCATGCTAGTCTCAGTAGCATCTGGTCATTTAGTTACAGTTTGGTTGTATTTTCTCTTAGCGTGTTGAGTCGTAGAGAGGATTTGAAGAACCTACAACTTAGTGCATGGTAGTGTAGAAGAAAGTGATTTTATCCATTTTGGTCAGGGATATGTTGTGGAATCCAAGGAAGGATGAAATCCAAGAATGGTTGTCTTTCAAATCTTTAGAGTTTTCACTAGAAGAGAATAAAGCATCTCGGTTAAACCCTACATAGTTGTTGGGATTATATATGTACACAAATATTCATAAAATTTTCTTTTCCAAATTTCCTATTGTATTGCATGAGTGGTTTTCAAAGTTGGAAACCCAACAAATAAACCTTCAAGAAGGAGAAATCACTAAGGGAAATCCTCAGTTGATTTCGTGAGTGAAAAGTGTGAGAAACCCTATATCAAGGGCTATTGATTTTTCGGTGGATAACATTTTGAAAGGATATATTACTTAGTTTGATGTCAACAAAATAACCTCATATGGTGAGGCGAAGAGTATTTTTTTTCAAGGACCACATGGAAGATATTTGTTATCCTTGAAAACATGGATAAATATGCTCATATGTGAGAAAGGAGTTATACAGATGTAATAGTTGATAAATGTGCAAAGAAGGCTGGATATGTTGCAACAGAACTATCTGAAAATTGGTACAAACTATGTTGAGATGTTCCATGGAAATAACATAAGTGAAGTAGCATGGCTGGTTATTTAAGAAGTGGAAGAATATTTAGGTCAAGAAAGAAAAGAAGGATTTTCATAGGAAGTGGAAGTTATAGTACGGCTAAAGGAGAACACTACGAGGTTGCATCGCACATGGATGAAGAAGAAGAATATCAGTTGATAACCAAAGGATAATAAGAATAAGGAGAATAAACAAAAAATCCAACCCCAGAACATGAGTACGTCACACGTACAATGCCACATACATAACCAGAGGTAAGATCTAGAAACTCATCTCCACGTGGTTTTGTAAATATAAATAGTGCTAACATTGTAAATAGTGCACAAGGGAGTCCCACTACTCAAAATTTGCATACACGTGTATGATGAGCCAACATAATGGCTGGAACAAACATTAAGTTGCCAATATTTAATGGAAATGGATTTAAAGACCCAAGGAAACATTGGTCTCTGTGAAGTCATATGGTCTCTATGACAAATCCAAGATGAAGACATAAAGAAAAAATAGATGGCCAGGACTCTACAAGGTTGTGTTCTAGACTGGTACATGAAGTTTTCTATAGTACTAGTATGATTTTTTCATAAAACACTCAACCATATTTAAATCGGAATGATAGATGAGTTCAGAAAGCTGAATATTGTGTTGCAATGTATTACAGAGATTAAAGAAATCAAGAAATTACCTACAGTGTTTTCCTAGGACTTTGACTAGAGATTCAATATATTAATGGCCAAAGTAAGCTTCCAAATGTTGGATGTACATCATAAGGAATAGTTCATTTCCGCACTATTACTGCACATCAGGGTTCCATTGATGGAAACGAAGATTGTGTCACAAACAAAAGATTTAGAAATATCCATGAACCTATAATCCTCCTCGATTGGAGATACTGACGAAGAAATGATGCAGATTTAGTCACAACTGGACAATCTTACGGTGCAGCTTCAAGACATCAAGAAAGGGAAAGAGGTTCAAGAATAACTATGGTGTACAAGATGTAAAATAGAAGGACACCATAAAGATAGTTATTCGACACGCATGAAGTATGTCACAGGAGGAGTGCCAAACCCGATAAACACCCAAGGGATTCCTTGGTGTAGAATATTCTAGAGTAGAGGCCATCGGTAAAAAAAATGCGTGTATTTGTAGAAGATTCTCAGCACATAAGCTAGTTTGTATTGTAAATTTTGTAAATTCATAGGACGCAATGAGAACTATTGCAGAGCATTCTAGTTACTGCAAGAGAATACAGTGGATACCTACTTGATGAAGAATGAAGAACAAATCCAATTTGAATGAGTGCAATATCAGTACCATGCTGCTCAATATCCACGAATACAATTTCAACAAAATTTTGGAGGGAAACAACCTTCTCACCTTTTTATCTTGTTTTAATGAATAAAATGGTGAATAACATATATATTTATGATTTCTTTAGAAATTTATAAAGATTTCCTTCAAAATCGGTGATTCTGAAGGTACTCTTAATCTTGAAACATCTATTACGTTAGCAAAAATCACTTGAAAGCATATTGTAATGTATTGTTCAAGTTATCATTGAAAATTCATTTAGCAGCTCCTAAATAAATTCTTCATATAATCATTTTTTTTCATTGAATTTTGATTATAACATCCTAATATCATTTTGTAGCTTAGATATGTCTTGCATTTATGATTTTCAATTATGTATAGTTTTCTCACGATTAAATAGGTTCATTTCGTTAGGGTTTCATTAATTTGATTTATAATGGTTAGGAAGAATATTAACAATCCACTTCATGTTTTATATATTGATATTAATTTGCTATAAATTAAAATATGAAATTTATTTAAACTATGCCTAAACATTAGACATTAAAATACTATGATAACTATGCTTAAATGAGTCACCATTCGGATCATACCCTAACTGATATGACAAATGTGCAAACTAAAAACTATGCCTAACATCATTCGTGTAAATCAAACTATGTTTAAACCTATATTTAAATCAATAATCATAAACCTATTCAAATTACACCTTGGATTCATGGAAGTTTAGATTATGTAAACATTTGGTATCTATCCTAGCTCAGATTTGATACATGAATCATTACATTCATGGAAACTTGTTAATTAGAGTACATAATTGTGTCGTTTCATCACATCTACGAATATTTGAAAGGTTATCATCATTTATGATACATGTACTAGGTTATGATTTCACTCTTTGTATCATTATGGTCTTGTTCTTGTCACCATTTGTCTTCTTATCAAAACCATAGATTGGAGTTAGTTGTGTTTTGGTTGTGCAGGGTATCCAAATTAGGGTTTTTATGGGAGGAATAGTTGGCTTGGTGCATAATATCGATTAGAAAATATGCTTAACATTATTTTTTCTTAGTACAGTCACAATGGCACCCTTATGCAGGTTCGATCCAGTTGGCAATGAGTTACTTCATATTGAGCCAGAAGATTCTCGGCTAATTAATAAGGTTGGATGCGAAAAAAAATTTAGAAGCTTCAATGGGAATAACATTGAGGTAACTCGTCAATTCGCTTTATCCCTTAAGGAAAACGTAGCACAAATTGGATATTTGAACTTCATTATCTCTGATGGTTTCGTAGCCAAAGCAACATAGTTACGTTAGGATGGAGAAAAATGGTTCAAAAGAGGGGAAATAAATAAGGCCAAGTGGAAACAATTTTTATTACCCTTTCCTGCAAATTCTGATCACGAATTTGGGTTTCCTACAAAATTTTTAAAACCTAAATGGAGACCCTTGCTCCAATTAATTATTAGGTACATAACCTGCGATGGTCATTTCTCATCTTTGCATTTTTATCATTTGAGGTTCTTAATGGAATTTAGAGGGTCTAAATAGAATCAGCCTTTATTTATGTTAAATAGTCTCAAAAAAATGACACATACACTTTAGAGTACTATAGGGAATCGAGATCATAGTTTATTTCATCATGGATTATTTAAAATGTTTGTTCAATATCAATTTTTGTTAACTAGAAGAAATTGGGATCAATTTCTAGCTGAGAATGGTTTTGGTCCAACCAAGTTTTGGTCTCCTATTGTATCTAGATCTCATCCAAAGAGAAGAAAATTCTATGAAAGTGAATCCTATGTATTAAAACCTTATGCCAACCCTATAGAGTTAAAAGACAATTAACCGACCATGTCGGAATATTTGAGTGTTAATGTGACAAAGGGTAATCATATGACAATGGGTGGAAGCTACGTTGTTTCGCAGCCTATTAAAATTAATGAAGTACATATCCAAAACCATGATATGTTTTTTCAAATCCAAAATTCAGACTCTATCATATTCGATAAACTCAAACCTAAGCAAACAGATTCAGTCTCTGTAACTTCTTAAAGGTTCATTAGCAGTATGGCTGCAATAGTAACTCCTGCAACCTTTCAACAACACAAGGAAACACCATTAGTTGAAATTGATAGGGAAAATGAAAATATGTTTCCAAACCATGAAATCAATGAGGATGATGAATATATTGAAATAATTGTAAAGAAAACGATCCTATGGTTGATCCGCTCGATGAAGGTTTGGATAGGGAATCTCAAGGTATGCATATTTCTAAACCATCATCTATAGGAAATTATTCACTTTCTAGAAGCAATAATAGTCTTCAAAGAACATTTAAACATTACTTTAGAAGTAGGATATATCAATTAGAAGCTTAGGTTGAATAATTGCATGCCAATGCATTAATTAAGGATGAAGAAATCAAAATGTTTAAAGGAGAATTGATGGCTTGGATAAATAGGTGGTAGGACTTAAAATTGAAGAAAGATAAATATAAAGTTGTTAAAAGATATTTGAATGTATCTCATGAACGATTACCAAAAAAGTACGTGGACCTTACTACCAGATGTCATGTTTTGCAATGATTTTGATAACATGTGTCTTTACTGGATGTGTTCCAATTTTGATGTTGTTACTCTCATAAAGAATTTTTTACTAGATAATGGAACAACTCACCTTTTCAAGGATCTAGATGCCAGGTGTTGATCATGTCTAAGTCCTACATGGATCAATTTCAATTCCGTGGATGATGTTACTATGAATCTTGATAGCAGTTGTTAAGAAGATTACTCACTACAACGATTTAGATGCTATAATGCATGTATTTGAGAAATTTTGAGTCAAACAAAATGCTTATGTTGATCGTTTGATTTGATTGCTTAACAATTATTAGAAGTTCGATGTCTATTTTTAGAGATTAGTTGCATAAAATACTAAAAGTAGTTAATTAGTTTTTATTATACAAACTACAAAGAATCACCTGAAAATAGGATTTAAGTACAATTAAGGAGACTATGCATTGGAGTAATAAAACAGAAAGTGTGCTACAAGTTTATCAGAACTTTTACTCTTGTGATTTTGTCCAGCATTGGTTCCCTTACTGGTATCATATTTTTTATTCAACTTTTATGAATTTATATATATATATATATATTATCTATATTAATATTCTTCTCTTGATTCATTTACAGTTATCCTATGATATAATTGTATCGATTATGTTGAGTGACTTCAATAAAAATTACATTTTTTGTTTCATTTAAATATTATATCTGTCATTTTATTAATTTTTCATTAATAACTTGACTGAGTGATATTACATATATATTATATTGTTAGTTGATTAACCTATATTCCTACAGGTATTGAATTGATCAGATAAACATCCTTAAATTCAAATATTAAAATGTTAAATGTTAATTGCTCATTGACAATCTATGTTTTAAAACCGTAAATAATTTCTTATTTATAGTTCTTTTATTATAAAATGATTATTCAATAGAAATTCATTATCTTATTAAGTGTGATAGTTTTACTTTAATAGCTATTTTTAACTTTCTATTACTTAAATGGTCAATAAATTCTTAACATAGTTATAATTTTATCTTGGAGAAGATAGGCTTAGGTAGCTTAGATAAAAAAAATATTTTTTAGTTTAATTTTTCTATTTCTGATTTAGCAGATGTTAAATAGATTTTTCATTTAGTTAGTTATTTTTCATCTTTTAAGTAGTTTCTTTTAAAATATTTCAAAAGATCAAAACATAGAGTTTCCTTAAGAGCAAAAAACTCAGATTGGACATAAACAGTGAATTTTGATTTACTAGTTGTTAAATAGCAATTATAGATAGATTAATACAGTTTGTAGATAAGTAATTAGTTTTAGTTTAGTTTTTTTAATTAGGATTTATGTTGGCAAGGGGTTGGGGCGAGTGATTTGTGCAGTGTCGTGGTAGCTACGCAAGCTCACGTGATATCGTGCAAGGGCCTTTTAGTGCGATAAGCGGAGAAGTAACCACTTTTTGAAAATTTTATGTATATGTAGGCCCAATTTTGTTGTAATAGGTGAGTAGCGGTTATAAATTAGTTAATATTGGACCCTTGAGGTGAACGTGTAGGACTATTTATAGATCCATTTTTGTAATGATAAACATACATGTTTTTGGCATCGCAACTAGCCCACTCTGTGCTATGGATTGTTCTGTATCCACTGCGATTTTGTCTGGGTTTCTTTTGATGCACTGTCCGATTTTGGAGAAGGATGGTGTAATGTGGTGTATTTGTGCAAGATTAACATAAGACATGCTAAGTATGGTTCAATCTTTATCTGTTGTCTATTATAATGATGCAATACCACTTTTGTTATAATGATGCAATGTGATTTATATAGATCTGTTATGATGCTATGATTCTATTTCTGATACAATGATGTGACTTATTTTATCCTTTCTCTATTAATGGAAATTGTTAAATATTTGTGACTATTGAATGTGGTATGATGTTTCATGATTAATGTTGTGCTAAGATAGGGTGATCGCATAAGTCATGGTTTTCCCTAGTCAGATCCCCATTTCCTCCTTCCCCAATGTCAGAAACCTGGTTCTAACAGCTCTCCCTTGAACGCCTCGGGTGAGACCTCGTCTACTTCGTAGATGTTGCTGGGTAGGGTAAAACCTATTCGGGCCAGTGCTCAGGTATATTGCACTATAGGAGGTAGACAGAGTTGGAACCCCTGTCGATGAAGCTTTGTTGGTGGGTCGCACCAACAAATGGTTTCCATTAGAGGAAATTTGAGGTCTAAAATGGGCCTCCTAAGGAAAATAATAAAATAATATTTAAAATAATAAAATAATAGTTGTTAATTTTGGAGGAAGAATGAAAACAACTACTCTTTTTGTTCATATTTTCGACATATCTCACTGTGTTTTTACTCAAATTTCAAGTGGGAGAGCTCGTTGGATGCGGAATTCAATTTTTCATCATCAAATTTTTCAGGTATTTCTTATTTTTGGGGTAGCAGGGTCCGTCAAAAGTATGCAGTGTGGGTACTCGTTGGATGCAGAATTGAATTCCACATCCAACGAGCTCTCCCACTCAGAATTTGAGAAAAACATAGGGAGATATGTTGAAAATATGAACAAAAAAAGTAGTTTTATTTTATGACAAATATGTCAATTTAGCCATTATGGTTGACTCATTTTATTGAAATTATATTGGTCCCTAAATTCCAACTCACAAAATTTATTGTTGGCCCGTTTTCTTATAAGGCCCATTTTAGACCCCAAATTTCCTCTAATGGTTGACAGTATCAAGTTGCAACTAGGAGGGGGATATGTTATGGAATCCGACTCGATCATAGATCAAGGATTGGTTTGATCAGAAGCTGGGAGAGTTTGCTGAAGCTTAAAACTAGAACCCGAAATTGTTGACAAGTCAATGGATGGCTAGATATATCCATGATGGTCCTCATGAGTGGTACTTTTGTGAATTTCTGGTACTCTTGCAGGAATGGTTGACGAAATTTGCTAAGAAGAAGATGAATTTCCAAGGAGGAGAGACAACATCCTGGACCCCAAAATTGATCTCGGTGCTACAGGAAACTAGCAACAAGGCATCACAAGCAGTTGAGGTATGGTTGGATAGTATCTTAGAGGATTACATCACTAAATTTGTTTTTGATACTAATAAATCTTTCAACGAAGCAGAAAGGGAGTTTTTCAATGGACCTCGTGGCCAATTCTTATTGTCGCTACAACTTTCGATTAAGAAACTAGTCTATATTGAAAAATGTATCCTAAAGATGGACCAAGAGGACTGGACCTCTGGTGTGTGAGGGATGTAGGAACTACGACCGAAAGGGGGGAAATATATAAGGAAATAAGGGGTAGATGGGCATGAGTTCTGGTGTGAATATAAAGGTCGTTGAAGAAATAAGTGGTTATACAAGGGGATGAGCAAGGTTTCGAGAAAAGAGGTAGAGGACAGGCGAAGGTCTTACTGAAGTTGAAGTAAGATACCATGAAGAACAACCACATGGGATGAAGCGACCTTTCTGTGATGAAAAGGATATACAATCCTAGACTACACCTGGAAGAATGATAGGATTGAACTCCAGCGGTAGCATTCCTAACCCTCCGGGCACTACTCCACCTCAAGGAAGGAACGCACATTCTACGTTGACTTCCCTGATGTGTCAACAACAGTCTAGTAATAGAGCACTATCAGGAGGAAGAAGGCCTAGGATGGCGGGTGACGAGATGAAGTTACCAATATTTAATGGAAATGGCACTGATGATCCAAAACAGTAATGGTTCTTATGTGAAGCTATCTGGATTTCTCGACAAACCGTCGATGATGATGTCAAGAAAAGTCAGCTAGCTACTACTATGAGGGGTCGTGCATTGGAATGATTTATGAGATTGACACGAGTGCCTCCGGGAGGTACTGTAAAAAAATTGGATGAGATCAGGATGGGGATATTTGAGGAATTTAATAAGCTGAAGTCTGAAGCTCAGTACATTATTGAACTGAAAGAGATCAAACAATTCCCCAATGAGACAATTTGGGATTTTGATCAGCAATTTAATACATTGATGGCTCGGGTCATTTTTCTGATGAGTGATGTTCAACACAAAGAATGGTTCATTGCAGTGCTTGTCCCACATATTCGACAACCATTAATGCAGCAAAAGATCATGACACAGAGTGAGGCTCTAGAGACCGTGATGAAACTAGAAGCATCACGGGCAGGAGAAATTGTTGTTGGAATGAATCAGATTCATGCGCAGTTGTCAATCTAATGCTGCAACTGCAAGACATCAAAAATGACAAGGAGGATCGCAATGATATTTGCTGTACCTAGTACCATGCAGGAAGACATACCAAGGATACATGTTCGACATTTTGAAATTATTTTCTATTAGGAGCCCCTAATCCATCGACTAGTGTTGGTGTACCATGGTGTCATATCTTCCAGTTCTATGGGCATCAACACGAGAAATATGATTACATGCAGAAGATGGTCACCAAAGCAGAGAGTTTGTACTATACATTCTATCGGTCAGTTGGACATGATGACATGAACTACCATGCTTATGATTTGCTCCAAGAAAGGACATACGATTCATACTTTGTGAAAAGGGAGGAACCCCTGATAGCACAAGCACCACCACAAGTAGCATAGCCAATAGTACAGGTACTGTACACACCACCACCTCCATTGTAGTTTGTCCCTACACAACCCCAGCCCCAATTTTTAGCACAACTGCAGTTTGCACCACAGCCACAAATAGTTGTACAACCAGAGTAGAACCGGGTGTAGCATCCACAGTATAATTAGCCCCAAGCTGTGCAATATGTTCAGTAGCAACTTACATAATAGTAGCTGGATCAACCGTAGTTCCAACAGGGAGGAACCTGAGGAGGATTTTGTGGAGGATTTAGGGGATGCGGTGGAGGCTTTGGTCGAGGAAGTGACAAAGGTCAGGAATCCATCGAGTGTTATACATGTGGGATATTCAGGCAATATCAGAGACAATTTCCTCATGCAAAGTGTACTTACTGTGCATCTAGTGAGCATAATGTCAACAATTGTCCTCAGTTGATAGTGAAATGACACGTTGGCCATATTACCCACTTGCAAAACACTTAGAATCAGAATCAGCCTCTGTTCTAGGTGCAAAATCAACCACCCTTGTAAGTTCATCTCCCATTACAGAATCAGAATTCAAATCAGAATCCACCCTAGGCTCAAGAGCTCAAGCCTAGAACTTGCATCAAGGATCGACAGTTGCAGCAATCCATGCAGAATCAAGGATGAAGTATGCCGATGTCAGGATTGTCACTCATGCTGGCGCAACATCTGGTGATGATGTACCATGCCAACATGTTTGAATTGCTGGAAAGAAAAAGGTTGCATTTGATATAGCAACAGAAAAGACACTTTCTTTGAAGTGAAGCAGGCGATTGGAAGGAATCTGGGTAAGATGCCAATTATTGACATGCCTTTTTCTTTTGAACCATCTGTAGAAGTCGGACCATTGTGGTAGCATGGCACTCTACGTAATTTTTTTGAAATTTTCCTACCATTGGAAAGGGACTCGGATTCCCTTGTCAAGCTTGATACATTGTTGTACCTTTTGAATAAAATAGTGAAGGATTATGTTGTAAATTCCTTACAAAAAAGAAATACAGGAAAGGAAATGAGAATGAATATCCATATTGGGGATTATGAGCTTGACTCGGTCATTCTAGACCTTGCATCTGATGTCAACATTCTGACAAAGAAAACTTGGCCGTAGATGGGGAGCCAATGCTAGGATGGTCACCAGTGTGACTACGGTTAGCAAGTTAGGAGAAGGCTCATCCCATCGGTCATGTTTCGAATTTGGTTGTTGACATTGAAGGTATGAAAACACATGCTGACTTTGATGTGATAGAAGTTGTAAAAGATGGTGGTTCCTATCCAATGCTACTAGGAATTGGGTGGGCTAATGACAGCATGGCAATTATAAACTTCAAAAACCAAGTTATGACATTTGAAAACCAGGATGTTAGGGTCATTGTTCCTATGGAACCTCAGGAAGGATGATGCTATATTGAACCAATGAAGGATGAATTAGGGAGAAGCTGGGATAAAGCATACAACATTTCTGAGGACTACATCCGTCCCACTGTTGAAGGCGAACTTGGATGGCATAGCATAAGTTCTGTGTCCTTAGATTCTGATGATGCTCTAGAAAAGTGGCATAATCGGTTGCATGAGGTATCATTCCAGAAGTGTGGGTTAATTACACAGTCTCTCTAACATGTTGCAACTGAGATGGTCGAGTTGTCCATTTATGAAGGACTGCAAGGACTCTGTGAGTTCTTTCAAGAATTTAAAAAGGAAGTGTTGGAACTGCAAAGGATATTTTCTCTTGA
Organism: Pseudotsuga menziesii; assembly: GCA_001517045.1. Classification (NCBI taxonomy): domain Eukaryota; kingdom Viridiplantae; phylum Streptophyta; class Pinopsida; order Pinales; family Pinaceae; genus Pseudotsuga; species Pseudotsuga menziesii. Next base: position 401,906 of record LPNX010483677.1, read on the forward strand.
TGTAGCACTAAAGGCTACCCTGGCCCATTGGTGGGAGACACACAAACAGATGATCCATGACTAGGAGTAATGCCAAAGATTGATGATGGTCCATTTTGGTGATATAAAGGCTTACCATGCTGGGAGATATGATGGAAAAAATGACCCTACTAGTCATTTAATTGAATGTCAGACATTATCAACATCGCAACCTAGAGATGAGTGGATTCATGCTTTTGTTTATACTCTCGAAGAAATTCCACGGTCGTGGTATGTAGTAGAAGAGTTGCGTAGAACCATTATCACTTGGGAAGAGTTTTCAACTCACTTCATATAGATGTTTAACTTCCAGGATGCTGATACTGAGATATGTAATTCTTTACACATTATCCCTGACATAGTACTAAAAGTCACCCCTATCACATACCCGGTTGATCCCCATGCAAATTGCTCCATCCAATCCATGATGATGTTCTACAACTTGTCTTGGGAACCTGAAGTCGAGGATGAGCTATGGAATGTTAATATCCTTGAGTCTGAGGGAAGTTGCAATGTTGCATCTCTCGACATACCGATGAACTCGATGAACCAACCGCTGCGCGTTAGGAAAATTGACATTGGGACAGTAGAAAACCAGAAATTTTCCAATGTTGGGGACTATTGGGGTGAAAAGATGATAGCCAAAATCACAGATCTACTACATGAATTCTAGGATCTGTTCCACACATGGTTTTTTGAGATGAAGGGGATCCTTGGCGATTTAGGGGAAATGAAGATTCCGCTCAAACTAGATGCAAAACATGTTTGCAAGAGGTCTTATAGACTGAACCCGTGGTATAAGGTTTGAGTGAAAACTGAGCTTGATCGGATGCTTGATGTTGGGATAAGCCCGATGGTATTCCAAGACAAGAAGACTAGAGAAATCCACATATGTGTCGATCTAAGAAAATTCAATGATGCATGTATTGATGACCCGTTCCTGACCCCTTTCATAGATGAAGTCCTGGAAGGTGTAGGCGGTTAGGAGGTATATTCCTTCACAGATGGTTTTTCAGGCTACCACCAGATCTAGATATCAAAGGAGGATCACGATAAGACTACATTTGTCACCGAGTGGGGTTGTTTCTAGTATACCATCATGCCATTTGAGCTGAAAAATTCCCCCGTCGTATTCTCCCGTGTCGTTGTCACAGTCTTTAAGGATTTTATTCAGACGTTCCTGCAGGTCTATATGGATGACTCGACTGTCAACAGTTTTGCTAAAGACCACCTGGACAATCTGTGATTAATACTAGAACGGTGTCAACATTGTCATATTGCATTGAATTCCAAAAAATGTATTTTTTGTGCAACCTTTGGTATATTACTTGGGCACATCATTTGCAAAGAAGGTCTATTTGTAGATCCAGCAAAGATTGCACTGATCCTCAGTTTACCACCGCCAACGAACGTAAAAATGCTCCGAGCAACACTAGGTCGCATAGGCTACTATTACAATTTTATTAGGGGATATACTTTGATTACCGCTCCTATGGAGAAGCTACTAAAGAAAGATCTTGCATTTGAATGGACTCATGAATGTCAATTTATCTTTGACACTTTGGAGGCCAAGATGGCCTCTGCACCCATACTGGTTTTTCCTAATTGGAATAAGGAATTCCCTGTGCACATTGATGCCTCTTCTAATGCGCTGGGGGTTGTTCTTGCATAAATAGGCAAATGCGACTTGAATCATCCCATAGCATATGCCAGTAGGAAGTTATCGTTTGCTGAACAAAATTACACCATGACTGAAAGGGAAGGCCTGGCGATGGTATATGCTCTGCAAAAGTTCAATTACTATTTATTGCGTGGAAACTTTAAGATCACTCATCATTCGTCTTTGCAATACCTAGTAAATAATCCTATGTTGGGGGGAAGAATCTGCAGGTGGCTTCTTTTGTTCCAAGAATTTGATTTGGAAATAGTGGTAAAGCTAGGATGGTTGAATGCTAGCACAAATCATTTGTCACATATTGAGAATGGTGAGGAACCCACTAGTATTGACAATGGGTTTCCTAATGTGCAATTATTCCAAGTTGAAATCATAGATGATTACTATGGCCCCATTATTTAGTTTTTATCTACTAGCATCTCCCCTACAAATATGTCAATTAGCCAGAAGAAGCAGTTGGTTGTCAAATCTTCTGATTTTTCACTTGTTGTAGGACAAATCTATAAACTTGGACCGGATGAGATATTGCGATGATGCGTCTTACTGCATGAGCAGGGTCCCATTCTCAAGGAAGCGCATGTAGGTGTTGCGGGATTTCACTGCGGAGTCCATTGCACTGCTCGGAAGGTGTTGCGTGCTGGGATTTGGTGGCCCACATTGCGTAACGATGCCATAGACTATGCCAAGAGTTGTGATGTATGTCAATGGGTTGGTAAACCATTGCGAAGAGACGAGATGTCGCTAGTACCATAGGTGACTTTGCAACCATTTGATAAATGGGCTATCGACTTTGTGAGCCTTATCAATCTGCCAGGTAAGCACACTAGCACCCCTTATATTATCACTACAACTGACTACCTAACTCAGTGGGTAGAGGCTGCACTAGTCATTGATTGTACTATTGTGACAACAACACGGTTCATTTTTGAGAACATTGTGACGCGTTATGGGTGTCCTTGAATCCTAATGAGTGACCAAGGTAGTGATTTCATCTATCAAAAGATAAAAGCGGTAACCGAGGAGCTTTAGGTACAACATAAGCGAATTACTCCCTACCATCCGTAGGAAAATGGCATTGTTGAGGCCTTCAACAAAATTTTGAAGACAGCACTGACCAAGATATATAACACCAAGTGCGATGACTGGGATCTGAAAATTCCTGCAGTATTATGGGCCTATCGTACTACCTGCAAACGACTCATAGGTCACACACCATTTAAGTTGGCCCTATGGGTAAGAGGTGTTCATCCCGATGGAGTACATCGTTCCCATCTTGTGAATTGTTGTGGCAATGGGCATGGCGGATGTAGATGCATTAGAAGCACAGGTTGCGTAGTTGATGCAGCTCGATGAGGATCGCTTCATCATAGGATTCCAGCAGAAGGTTGTGAAAGATTGGTAGAAGGCATGGCATGATCACCATATTAAGCACAAACAATTCATCGTAGGAAATTTAGTGTTGTTATATGACAGTAAGTTTATCAAGCATCTAGGTAAGTTACAAATGCACTGGCTAGGTCCCTATCTTCTTCATTTTATTACCTATGGAGGTGCTGTGCAGTTGCACCAATTAGATGGTGCCATGTTACCAAAGCTCATTAATGGGAGTCGCTTGAAGCCCTATAGAATGGGGCCAGTGATGCACACCACCTGAGGCAATGAAAAAAAAAAATTGAGTTCAACATAGAGAGGTGAGCCTCATGAGGTAGGTTGTCTATAACACACCACGTGGGGGGCGTTGGGTGGCATTTTATAGTTGTGAGAGCTGATGTAGAAGGTGAATTTGGTGCAGAGTATTGAGCTAAGTGTTGAGAATAGTTTGTGTTGTTGAGTGTATCTTCTGGTTCTGTGGGGTAAGGGATGCTGATTACCCTTGACACCATTGAAATTTCAGGTGAATATGAGTCCCATGTTTAGGCCATGGCTGTAGAAGAGAAATTTATGAGTTTTCCAGTGGTTTCATCGTCCATTCCAAAGTGGAAATGACAGGCTCAATGAACCAGTCCGACACCCCCTGAGAAGCAACAAACTTGCACCTATGTACGAATGCGGGGAGAAGGAATTGCCTAGTTGGGGCCATCGAGCTTGTTATAAGTAGATCTTGTTCTTCGTTTATCTATTGTTTTTGTCCTAATTTTCAACCATTGGCTTAAAATGATTTTACATTTTATGTTGATTTTAAGAACTTTTGACAATCGATAATTTTTGTTTGATTTAATGCTTTTAATGGTTGAATTATTTCATTATTTTAGTTTTAAGGTTTGTCCTTTGGGATTATTAGTTAATATGTATATCTTTAAGCTTTCAAAAAATTATAATAAAAGTTTATTCCAAGTTTTCTTTCTAATCTAACCCTCATTTTTGAGTGCTTTGTCAAATATTTTCGTGAGGAGATTCCTGTAGCAGCTCTGTTTTTACTGTTTTTCTCATTATCATTGGGAGTATATTATGAGGTGATGGAAACAAAATCTAGAAAAAAAGAGAGGATTCTATCCAAAACAAACTCATGCACAAAAACCTCTCTCAGTTTTGCAACAACTATTATAGTTTGAGAGATTCGAATTCATCGCTGTGGCATATTTTCAGGGTTTGAATTATTTAATAATTTCCTGTTTTAGTCACAAATTTCTAGAATGTATGTTACGGAGAGAAATCCCTATGGCTTGGGGTACCACAACAGACATCTAGACTCCAGAAATCAATCTTTCCCAATATGAAATAGAAATAAAAACATCTAACACTAAAGGATCGAACCTCGTACCTTATTCCGGACGGTTGAAGTAGATCCCCGTTGATCTTTCCAATCTTCAGCTTGAATTGTTATAGCACGTCCTCAACAACAAGTAAACAATACAAGCATACTATATTTCATGGTGTTAGATCTATTCTAGCATATATAATCAATAATGTATAAGCATTTGACATATTCCAATGGATACAACATTCATTCAAATACACATTATTGGACAAGAAAAGATATTTCTATTAATATGAATCAGAGATTACAAGTGACAACCTCTGATGGCATGTCTGCAAACTGGAGAAACTGAATCCCCCACTTGGGCCTCCACCACCTCAATCCTCCATCACTTCGATAGCAAGCTTACTAGCAAAAGGAAAGCTTGGGAAGAACACAACAATGCTCCAAGGGACAAAGGGATGCAGACTCAGGCATAAGTTCTGGCAACAATGGACTATAGTTTCGATACTCTCAATTCTCTCTTATGCTTTCAATGTCTCAATGGGTTCCTTATATATCTTTTCAAATGGATACTGAAAGGTCAAATCCATGCGATCTCAAGGCATATGGAAGGCCAGGAGTCATGTGAGTCAGATCCAAGTCAAGGAACGCTCCAAAGGATTTTGGATTATGTACACATCCCGATGTACGTGACTATAGAGGGAATATCCACGTATGTACGCGGTTATCAGGGAAAAGGCCGCGTATATCATTTTTCTAATGTTTTTAGGGATGGTCAATGATACATCAAAAGACAAAAAGTGGTCCATAGGGGCTAATGAGTCTGTAGCGGGACAGGGGAAGGCCATACAATGTGTGATTAACCTAGTGTGGTGAAATCTGCTATAACAGATGCCCCCTAATGTATGAGGTCAGAGGGGTTATACGATGGCCGAAATATATTATAAGTCCATCCCAGAAGTGAAGTGATGAAGGTACCCAAATGGAAGACCAGCCACCCAATCAGCATAATACCATAATACAACTCTGCATATAACTGTGAATACATATAGCAGTCCCAGATACATAAGAGTACAATGGCCATGAATAGGCATGAAACATGATAACACATATGTGTTCATTGTCACGTACAACATACATAGATCAGAATCTCCATGATGAAGATATACAAAGGACCAACATCTCCACAAAGGCTGAATATATATAACAGATAAAGATCTCCAAAGTGGCTGGAAATGTCTGACATATACTAGAACAAGTCACGAGAGCTGAAATCTGATGAACATTGGCACGATCAAGGAGGTAGAATATAGTGGATGCCACCAATATGGAAGGTCTTCTACACAAACTGCTACGAGTACATGTCCTACTATGCGAATAGAGGTGTCGAGGTTGAACATAGTAGTCCACCATCTGATTACAGGTCATTGATGTATACCGTTAACAGGCTCGAGATCATCCATCAATAATGAAAATGGGAATCAAGGTACTAGAGTGCAAACTAACAAGTGCGAATAAATGTGTTGAGGTCAAACACTTGAGAGAATCCATCGATCAGGGGACATTGATGTATTCCCAAAACTGTCGATGGCGAGAGAACCTGCCATTGATGACTCCAAGTCTCAAGGCACTCAAAATGACTCTAGATTCCAATCCCAGAATAAATGATCTGAAGTCGATGGGATGAAATCCGCTGGAAGGAGGGCATTAGGGCATCCCCCATCATCCAACACAAGGTACTCAGCAAGGCTGTATAATATGGAAGAACTTGATCATAAGGTGCACGAACCAGTAACTGTACCGGGAATGGCCGACATGCAAAGTCAAGATAACTGAGGAATGGCCGACGCAGGTTTCAACTTCCTTTGAACAAGAGCCTAATGGCATATGGTAACTGAATGAAGGCAGCATAGACTCGATATACAAATTGGGACATCTCTATGATGCAGGAGGCATCAATAGAGGCTCCATAGGGACTAGAAGCTTAACCAGTCGATGGAGATAAAACTCAGATAACGAGTACAGCTCCTAAGTCAAACTATAACCCAACCAATGGATGTGATATACAGTGCTCTGTTCGAAGGAGACACGACTCGACAGCTGCCAAAGATAATATCTTTTCTTGTTCGGCTTTTTGGTTTTTTTATTTTTTTGGTCTTTTTCAGTTATTTGAAAATCTTGAAAAAAGAATAAACTAGCTTTATAGTTACAAACTAGGAGGAGACGAGTGTCATTTAGGGAAAACAAACTAGTTCCAAGCAGTGGAACATACCTATGCTCAATGGAAGGATACATGTGTAGGATATCGACACTCGGGGGAAAATCCCCTCCCGGTAAAAAGGGAATCAAGCTGCGAAGGATATAAATAAAGGCTCTGCATGGCTAGACATGAGACAAGCTCGGGCTATATGGCTGAAACACAATGTCAGGGGAGCCAGCATAAAGCTCAATAAGATAGGAAAAGCTCATGATAATGCATTCACAACTTGATACAAGGGATTCCGGGGGGTCATGGCCAGCATAAGATCAATAGGAGTATGAGGCTCTTGCTAAATGTCATGGCAATACTATACAACGGACTCCCACACCCTAAAGGGGGAAACATCGACATGGGCACCAAATGAAAATAAGGCGCTAACTAGGGTACCCATGTAAGGTGAGTCTCTACCACTCATATCATGCCACTTCTATAGCAGAAAGAAGGTTCCGTGACATAATAGAGTGGGTTCGTACCTAAGGATATAGTGACATGGTCATAAAGTCATGCAAAATGCAAATGGTGGTGAACCTAACCTATATGCCAGTATAGACATTATACCTGAGATCAGTACGAAAGGGTCAATCCACAGGATGAAACGGCGCTAAAAACGGTCTTCTACATCACCAATTAGGTCAGAAATGGTCCAAAATGGTTAGAAACGGTCAAAACTATAGGGAAGGGGGTAAAAATTTTCAAATATTTGAAAATTTTTCTATAAATAGTAAAAAATAGAAATCATTTGAAACTTTTACCCATTTGAGCTCTGATATTCAACTGCAAATTCCAGGATATCCAGCCGGCGGAATTCACAACCAATTCTTCCAGGTATTTACTCATGTTCTCAGCTTGCATTTCAATACAATTTTTATAATTTTTCATGGTCAAATGAATTTTTAAAGGCCAAACTTACATGAGCGCTATGGCCCACGTGGGTATCGAGGCTTTTTCCGCGTATAGGGCTAGCTATATGCGGAAAAGGGACCAGAAACCACGTACATACGCGGTTGTTTTCAAAACAGCCGCGTATGACGTCGTGCATAAGGATTTACAAGAATCTAATATACATTTTGGTCAAACTCTCATGCAGGATGGTGCTAGTGTGGTGAGAACGTGAGCACGGTGATGTAGAGAAAGCAGTAAGGGCTGACAGAATGGCTTAAGAAGCTCTAAGAAGATGTGGACTCTACAAGTTTTGGTGCCTAGGTGGCTTGAGGGCCAAACCAGGACTACTACAGATGCTTGTAGACTATTGGGATCCGGACTCAGAGTCCTTCCGGCTAGACGGTATGTCCCTCACCATTGAGGTGGAGGACTCTCTACTTTATCACAGGTCTATCACGGCGAGGTGAGATGGTGAACCTTCGAGCCCGAGGAGGGCTAGGTCATGGGCTAACTATCGACGAGTATATAGCAGTGTACTGCTACCCAGAGATGGAGAAGGTGGGGAGCCAAGTTCCCACCAACGCTATACAAGTGCTGGGCCTAAAGTCCATACTACTGATGCTGGGAAGGATAGCAGGATTAGCATCACTCCATCAGGCCTCTCGACCGCTGATGTTCTATACGGTGGAGTGCATGACACCGACCATCTATGACTGGAGCACTTCCCTACTGAGCAACATGAAACATCATCTCAGTGAGTGCAAGGAAGGTAGGATACGGAACTTCGGGTTCAGTAGTATCTTGAGCACATTTTTCTTCGAGCATGTTTCAGGATTGAGCCCTAGAGTGGATGTTCCTCTCCACGGGGTTCGAGATCCGGCCCAACGACATTGGGCAGACACGATGCACAGACTGGGGGGTGGTAGGGTGGCCAACGCTTATCCAGCAGACTTTTTTCCATGGTGGTGACGACAGAATGTTGCCATAGAGGACTACCCTTATGCAGGGATAGACTTCCGGGGAGACTCGGACATGCCATTACCACCAGGGTCAGCATATGGAGACATAGGTAACGAATCTCAACCCTTACTCTTTTTTAAAATTTTTGAATTATTTAATTTTTTGTGTTTTCTTGATTAATGGAATCAAAAAGACATGGTTTTGGGTGACAATACATAATGACATCTACCATCCATGTGCAGATGTGGGACCACGGTGACCAGAGGGCTTCCCATGTCATAGACGGAGGGGAAGAGGAGACGATATCACCTGTGTGGATGCGGAGCAAACGCTCCAAAGCATCCATACCAACTTCGTGCGACTGACTCACTAGATTCCCATGGCGCAAGTCGAGGACTTTCCTGAGGCTATGCAGAGACAGGTGGTGGGTGTACCACGTGCATGGGTGCGTTTATTCCGATGGCTAGCTAGAGCCGTGGTGACATATCATGATCACAACCCTCATCCACCTCCACAGGACTAGACACCTGGGAGTGTATCTATTTTGTACTACCGTGTATATGATGGTGGCTTTCAAAGCCCCAATTTTGTATTATGACATTATGTATTACCACATTTTTTATGTATATAAAAAAGTTTTATGGTGATCGGTTTATTTATTTACATGTGTAAAAATTGTGTTTATGATTAATTTATAATGAATGAAACAAATGCCAATCTAACACATAGTTAGCATATGAGTTAGCAATTTGATTATAATTTCTTGGAATATGTATATATGTTATGTTCTCAAACTGTCGTTCTAGCAATCTCACATGTAAGAATCTCCTCAATAACGTCAGATCTCTAGCATGGTACAAACCATTGAGCTGTGACACTACCAACTCTGAATCAAGACATACCTCAAGAGAGAGAACGCCATGCGAAATGGCATCCCGTAGAAGCTCGATAATGGCACTATATTCAACAACATTATTGGAATATGGCCGTAGACATACACCTCCTGAAGACAGTACATGACCCATAGGAGTATAAATCACCCAAGCAGCTGAGGCTTAGTGTTGAGTGTGACGGCTTGCACCATCCGTGAATCCTATGTAGGTGGAAGATTCCATTGACATCTGCCACAAGAAATGGAAACTAATCACAAACCCGATCATGATAAACAAGACCTAACTATGAAAAAAAGCTGTACAATAATATACAACAAACAACCTTGGCTAAAGATCATGGATAGTATTTCTTAAGATAGAGCCCATTTCTAGGCTCCGCCAAGACTGTCCCTTCGTAATCCACTAACTCATAGGCACCCTTCTCTAATACACGCTTGACCACGTAAGGACCATGCCACATAGGATTGAACTTCCTTGCCCCCAAGGGTTCTTTTGATTGATCCCACAAAAGGACCAAGTCTCCCTTACTAAAGACTCTTGGATGGACAGACTTATCGTATTGGGCCTTCACGCAACGCTTATTAACCTCTAGAGTCACCAAGGCATCTCTAAGCTGCTCATCGAGTTGCTCAAGGTGAACCAAATGCTCCTACAAAGGTGAAGTGTCTGGTAAGAGTTCCACGGCTAACTTCAACGAAGGAATCTCGCATTCAACCGGCAATATTGACTCCACTCCATGAACAAGCTGATATGGAGAAAAACCAGTGGCAATCTTTACCGCAGTTCGATATGCCCACAAAGCAGGGTACAACATAATATGCCAATTCGTCTTGCTTTGTGCAATGGTTCGTTGGAGAATGGAATTAAGTGATTTATTCACTGCTTCAACCTGTCCATTCACTTGAGGATAGTAAGAAGAGGAGTGCTCTTGCTTATATCCTAACTTGGATGCCAACTCTTCCATCATACGATTCTGAAAGTGCGAGCCATGGTCAATGACAAGCTCTCTCGGAATCCCGAACCTAGAGATTATTTGGTTGAATACGAAGTGAGCAGCTGTCTCACTGTCGGATTTTACTATAGGCATTGCCTCAGCCCATTTTGTGAAGTAATCGACAGCCACTATGATATGATGGTGCCCCCCAGCCGAAGATGGGTTGCAATCCATAAAATATAGCCCCCATTTGGTGAAGGGACTGACGGTGATAATAGGGTGTAACGGGGCAGGCTTCGAGCACATGTTACGTGCGAACACCTGGCAAGGGTGGCACCTCTTGACCACTTCAATACAATCCTTGAAGACCGACGGCCAGAAATATCCTGCTCTCAAAATCTTTTGAGCTATAGAAAGCCCAGATAAATGACCACCACATGCCCCTCCGTGGAAATCATTAAGCACTACCTCAACATCATCACGAGTTAAAAAATGTCGTAAAAGGGAATCTACTCCATGGCGATACAAATTGTTGTCCACTATGAGGTATTTCTTGGAAACGTGACGTAATCAACGTCGCTCATCTCGCGAGAGGTGAGTAGGGGTCCTCTGCGTTTGCAAATATACTATGATATCACCGTACCATGGGTCAGCCGTTGAGATCAATAAAATGTGTTCATCAACAAATGTATCTTCACATACCGACTCCTTAGCCTCGCTCAGAAAATTCTATATGAGCTCTACAAATATTAAAGATTTCTTCGATTTTGCCGAAACAAACTTGAGATCAAACTCTTGCAGGATGACAATCCATTTATTATATTTTCCCCCAATCATCCTACGTGTGAGGACGAACTGAAATGGATTGACATGGGCAACAACCAAGGTTTGGTGAAGGAGAATATAATGTCTCAAACACTGCACCACATGTACAGTAGCTAAGGAAAGCTTCTCGACATGAGAATACCGAATCTCTGTGTCAATAAGGTTTCGGCTCAGATAATATATGACATGCTCCTGGAGCTCCTCATCCTCCTGAACCAAGACCATCCCAATCGTCTCTAAAGACGCAGCCACATATAATAGGAAATCACGGCTATAATCCAGAGGACTAATCACCGAGGCCAATGCTAGGGCTCGCTTAAGTGCATCGAAGTACTCCTGGGCTCGCTCATCCCATTCAAAGGGAGTATCCTTCTTCAGGAGATGCATGAAACCTCTAGTCAAATTGGTGAAATTGACAACAAATCTTCGTAGGAAGTTTGCCATGCCTTGTAAACACTGAATATGACAAATATTTCATGGGGGAGACAACTGAAGTATTGCCTCAACCTTCAAAGGGTCGACTCTTATACCCTCTTTCGAAACGATAAATCCTAACAAACGACCTGATTTCACGCAAAAGATGCACTTATGAGGGTTTAATCTAACAGCATAGTGCGGCATCTTTCAAACACCAATATCAAGTGATAAGAATGACGCATTCTCATGCAAGAATGAGCAGCGAGGTCATCCAAAAATACTTCAATAATGGACTTGAGATCGTGGAAAATCAGGGTCATCACCCGCTGAAAGGTAGCTCCGGCGTTTTTAAGGCCGAAAGGCATTTTCCGATACGCAAATGTTCCCCAAGGACAAATAAATGCGGTCTTATGTTGGTCCTCAGGTTTAATTTGAATCTGATTATACCCAGAAAATCCGTCCATAAAGGAGAACACCTCGCTACCCGCACACTCATCCAAAATATGATCTATAAACGGTGTGGGGAAGTTATCCTTAGGACAGGAACGATTTAAATCACGGAAATCAGTGCATATACGGATTACTCCTTGCTTCTTATCTACCGGAACGGGGTTTGAAACCCACTCCGTCAAGGGAACGGGATAGATGAAACCAGCTTTCAATAGCTTCTCTATCTCTACCTTTATGGCGGGTGATTTCCTAGGATTTACCGCGCGTAAATACTGTCGAATAGGCTTAGCATTGGGGTAAGTCTTAATTTCGTGTTCGACAATCCGAGGGTCAATCCCTAGCATCTCATTGTAAGACCAAGCAAAAGCATTACGAAATTCCTTGAATAGCTTGGTATACTTGCGAATCTCATCTTGGGAACAATCTTCCCCAATGTAGACATTCTCAATCGTACCAGGGTTGCGAGAAATGTTGATAGGCATAGTTGACGATATGTTTGCCATGTTTCCATCAGCCATCTAACCAGGAGAGCTTAATGGAATCATGGGTCTACCAACTTTCTATCTAAGAATCTCCATATAATCCTCATGCTCCAAAAGGTCAAGCTCTAGAAGGAAATATGATCTATGATGAAGTTCCTCCCATGGTGGCTCAACTCCCGACATAGCCTCGATGATTGCTTCATCTGAAGGGAAAACTGTATCAAGGCAGTAGTGGGCATGAGAAGACTGTACTGCCCATGCCGACAGTACATAGGGGTCTTCTTCCTCTGTCCGTGAAGAAGAAGAACAAGGCTCTGTAGCAGATTGAAGATTAGCTTGGTAAGCTATCATGGCTGCAGGCAACGGCACACTCGTCTCAATGGCCTCACTTGAAGGACTCGATGAAGTAAGAATCCAAGGATCTTCCATATGACTTTTGCGAAAAGGCACCGATCTCGTAGACTTGGAAGCACCATCGAAACTAGCTCCTATCATGAGGACGGGTGCAGGACAGCTAAAGGTTCCCATGAGGGATGGATACATACCTACACCCATACTCCCAGTTGCCGGCTGGGAATGTTCAACTTTTGGAACAAAAAATTCCGAAGATGCACTAACAGGTGGATTCTTGAATGCCATCTGATCAATCATTACAATCTTCCCATTATGAGGAAAGCATACAATGCGAAATACGGAAGACGCAACGGCTTGCATACTATACATCCAATTCCTTCCCAGTAAGAGATTGTAGTCAAGGGGCGCATCAACCACCTCGACCTCTATCGCAACGGTCTTCCCTCTAAAACGGACTTTAAGAGAAGGAAGGATACCATGCGGCCTAAATGATCTCCCATCAAAAGCAGTTAACATGGTCATAGACTTTGACAACTCAGGAGAACCAAGACCCTTCCAACAAGACAAAGACATCATAGAAGCAGCAGCGCCCTCGTCAATCACAGTACACTTGACGATCATATTAAGACATTCTACATGCACCAAAAGGGACACATAGTAGGGCAAGCGAGGCTAATGTCCTGTGGTTTCAAATTTGATCACTGAGGAAGAATCATCCCCATTCACACCAAGAGCAAAAAGAAAATCCTTCCTTTGCGACGGACAATTCTGAAGCACTTCCAATGCAGACATCGCACAAGGTGTATGACCCAAGTCCTTGACAATTGAATAGTTCTGGGTGGCTCGGGCATTTGGATTATGCCCCGAATGCTTAAGTACCCCCTTAGGAATGTGAGGTGTAGCCTCAGGTTTATCCGCAGGTTTCTCAATATGCAAAGGGGTTCCTGGTGGATCAGGCTCTTTGCTTGGGTTGGGTTGTGACGAAGAATAATATTTCGCACGCGTCACAACTTTCGTGGAACTGACCATATTAATGCACCCACGACCACTAGCTTTAGGTGGATCTTCATCACTAGATTGATCATGGGAATTCGAGTTCATATTCTGGTTATGTGGTAAATGGTTCGTTAACACAGCTGGGCCCTGTGCTATGAACTTCGAAGCTTCATCCATCCTAGGGCACAAGTAAGTGAGGTGATCGTCCTTACAAAGCTTGCAAGGAAACTTAACCTTACGTTTATTCTGCTTGTCCCCCCCAGCATCTTTATTGTTCTTGTCATTATTATTAGCATTCTCATTTTTATTCCCACCCTTCTTATTATTGTTTTTACCCTTTTTTTGATTTCGTCCGGGTTGCTGGTTACCCTTCTGGTCGGACGATTGCACAGCAAGTACATTCACCGCTTGGGAAGGCTGAGACGAAGCTGTAGCTTGTCCCAAGGAAAATTGGTTGATAGAAAACTGAGAAAATTGTTTCACAACCGAACCTGCAGGTTTCTTACTTGCACTACCCACAATGCCATCGGCATGTGGTCCAGGTTTGACCTTGGGATCGAAACTAGAATGAGAAGCGTTAGGTATAATCTCATATAACAAACTAGACTGAGCATAGATCAAGTCTAGTTCCTGCGCCCTAAAGATGGCTTGTTCCTCATTCTACACTCCGAATGTGGAAACTTCCTTCGTGATATATGGCAATAAATATTTGAGGAACCACTCAAGGAGGAACTCCGGCGGTATAAAGGCCTTGATTAGTCTCTTCCATCTACACCACTCCTGAATATGATCAGAAATATGGGTGGCTTTATCTTGCCGAAATGTCGACAAGAGTTCAGTACCAACATCATAGTGCACTGGTACCTGGAAGTGATTAAGGAAAGTCATCGCAAGATCGTCGAACAAAGTAAAGGCACCCCTAGGTAACTCTATATACCATTTCGTTGCAGGCCCTGTAAGGGTGCGTTGAAATAGTCTCAAACGGACTGAGTCCTGATGTAATGAATTGGAAGAGCACCATAGGTGGAATGTCATAACGTATTCACTCGGATCCTCTCCTTGTTTTCCTTCGAACTTAGGTATGTCCGAAGGAAGCTTGGTAGGGACAGCCGTCCAAGCCGGGTCATGAGCCACAGGATCATTCATAAGTCTCGATAAGTCAGGTAAATTGAGTGTCGTGAGGAAAGGGAGCCTAGGATGATGAGGTCTAGGGACTGATCCTTGGTTCATATAGGATTGATTACCACCATGACTTTGGCCATAGTGACCTCCTCCTGTATGACCCGTATAGGGTGGCGTGGAAGTAACATAATGAGGTGGACCTTGACTACTAGGAGCTACAAATCCATAGTTAGGAGAGTAAGCAGGTTGTGAATACCCACCTCCATAAGGTGGAGAGACCTGTCCAGACTGCACCCCATAGTAGGGTCCATAGGTAGGAATATATGTTCCGGAAGTAGGAATATACATACCGCAAGTAGGGATATATGTCATGGAAGTAGCAATCTGACCTCTAGAAACATGAACATAACCTCCTGAAACCATAGGTGGTATGTAGGCTTGAGACACAACTGGTCTAGTAATCGCAGTACGGATTTGACTCGTAGCTACGTGCCGACTTGAAGGACCACGAGAGTAAGGTGGAGGACTTGCATTTGAAGAAATTGGAAGCGAGGATGAAGGAATCTTGGTAAGAAGATATGTGCTAGTGCCTATCGTCACTCGTCTAGAACCTGGTATCGCTATGGGATCACTAACTCTAGACCTAGTAGGTATATAAGATGTAGCTTCCACCGCTGGGATGGAAGGTGCAATGTGACTAGTACTCCCAAACCTCTCCGTAAGGTAAGGCATGGGAATGCCCCCAGGCATAGTGTTAGGGTCAAAGTCGGATTCAACATGAAATGTCAAATCATGCATAGGAAAACCAGTCGTAACATAACTACCGTAGCTAGTGCGAGGAGGGTCAAAGTGAGTCTTGGCATCATCAGGCATTCCATACCGGTAATGGGTCAATGGGGAATCTAGCCTAGTGTGAGTAGGTCTATCATGCAAAGATCCTATCTAGGAAATAACAGGACCGATCTCAGCTAGGTCAGGTGAGGGATCGTATGGAGGAGTAAGTTCCCCATCGTCAATACGAATAGGAGGAGGTGGCTCAGGAATAGTCTCTGAATGATCCTCCATCGTGTGTGAATCAATGTGTGACACAGTCCGCCTGGACCGTCTAGGCCCCTCTCCCAAAGGAGGAGGAGAAGTGGAAGGCGAAAGTCCTACTAACCGATGAGAACAGCGTGGAACTGCACCCGACTCCACAATGACTCAACAAAAAACAAAAGACTCTCTATTTACGTCAACCCTAGGCCAACTAGCGTGCACAGAGCAATCACTATAAAATCTAAAGCCAAAAGCAAGCAAACAAGGGCTGGATAAGTGATCTCCCGAATGTGGTTAGTATGTCTCGCCTAGGAGAGGCTTGAGAGGCCCTTGTCACCACAAGCAGAGGTTCGAAACCAATTATTGTGGCCTGTAGCTTCAACGCATAAAGCGACTGTGCTGTCCGACCCCAACCTGGCCGGGACACATGCAGAATAACCTCTACACGTACCCCCTCAATATCCTAGGTAAGGTCACTAAGGTCACCTCAATATAATCAACGCTCAGGAGGACAGTCCCAGGCGGGATTGACTGTATGGGCAGGGTAGCAAAGTCCAAAACTCCCGAAAGAGCCCCCAGATACAAATACAATCCTGGCTATATCACCGGTGCTACACAGTTCTCGACCAGGGGTTATCCTAATCAACAACTGCTCACAATGCCTAGTGCTTGACTCCCTTTTGAGAGGAGCTTCCTGAGAATGCTGGTTATACCAAGGATTTCAGACACTCCCTGGATAGACACCTAGTTGTTGTTGTTTAGTGATCTTGGAGAATTAACTTTCAATGAACTATTCCAAGATCCTAAAACCTAAGCTTGTTGGTGCACCCTAGAAAAGAAAAGAGTGTAATTCATTTTAATTAGCGTTGATTTTAGTTGGCTTTATTACTCAAAAATAGGATATGGTCGTGCAACTAATGGTATTATGATGCAACAAGAAGTAAAATGCACACCTAACAATCAATGCAAATGCATTGTGTCCATGAAAACAGGGTATGTGTACTACGTGAATGCACAATTCCTTCTTCAAATGCTGAATGCAAATTTCCCTATATGAATTCCTAACTATTACTCCAAAGCAAATCTAGATCTAATGCAAGTACAATGCAAAATGCATAATGCAATGCATGATGATAAGCAAATATTTTGTATTTTTTGAAAATAAAGAGATACAAAAACCAAAAGAATGATTCTAACCACCACAGACTCTGCAAGCACACATAAACAACATTCCAGCAAAGCACTAAGGCAAAAGGACTCTAATGCACTAATCTCAAACAAAAAATCAAAGATGCCGTGACAAGAACTTTCCTAAAAGAAAAAATTTAGGCTAAAAAAACATTTCTGGTAAAAAACAGAGGTATTAACAGACTCAGGCAGTGCCAAAGGAGACTCAGCAACTAACAGCATTCACCCAATAATCCACTATCTTCCACAAAAAGGTAAAAACCAGGGTATACGCGACTGTGCGTAGTGAACCCGCGTGTATACGCGGAAATCGAAGGGGAAACCGCGTGTATACGCGACTGTAAGTGACAAACCCGCGTACAGAAAGAAAAAGATGCACAAATTCAAGGCAAACAGATAGGATGAGACTAAATTCACACCAATCAGGCTCTACCAGGCATACATGCCCCCATACCCGACACAGAAACAAGAGAGAGAGAGCAATTCAAATACATTGAATGCCAAGAGATCAACCCCCAAAGGACAATTACTAGGAACTCACCAGTGGAGTTTCCAATTCTGTTATGGAGAGAAATTCCTATGGCTTGGGGTACCACAACAGACAGCTAGACTCCAGAAATCAATCTTTCCCAATATGCAATAGAAATAAAAACATCTAACACTAAAGGATCGAACCTCGTACCTTATTCCGGACAGTTGAAGTAGATCCCCATTGAGCTTTCCAATGTTTAGCTTGAATTGTTATAGCACGTCCTCAACAAGAAGTAAACAATACAAGCATACTATATTTCATGGTGTTAGATCTATTCTAGCATATATAATCAATAATGTATAAGCATTTGACATATTCCAATGGATACAACATTCATTCAAATACACATTACTGGACAGGAAAAGATATTTCTATTAATATGAATAAGAGATTACAAGTGATAACCTCTGACGGCACGTCTGCGAACCGGAGAAACTAAATCCCCACTTGGGCCTCCACCACCTCAATCCTCCATCACTTCGATAGCAAGCTTACTAGCAAAAGGAAATCTTGGGAAGAACACAACAGTGCTCCAAGGGACAAAGGGATGCAGACTCAAGCATAAGTTCTGGCAACAATGGACTATAGTTTCGATACTCTCAATTCTCTCTTATGCTTTCAATGTCTCAATGGGTTCCTTATATAGCTTTTCAAATGGATACTGAAAGGTCGAATCCATGCGATCTCAAGGCATATGGAAGGCCAGGAGTCATATGAGTCGGATCCAAGTCAAGGAACGCTCCGAAGGATTTTGGATTATGTACACATCCCGATGTACGCGACTATAGAGGGAATATCTGCGTATGTACGCGGTTATCGTGGAAAAGGCTGCATATATCATTTTTCTAATGTTTTTAGGGATGGTCAATGATACATCAAAAGACAGAAAGTGGTCCATAGGGGCTAATGAGTCTGCAGCGGGACAAGGGAAGGCCATACAATGTGTGATTCACCTAGTGTGGTGAAATCCGCTATAACAATGTATTCCGATCAATTGAAGGGGAAATTTTAAAAACCAAGAGAGGTTTTTGTTCATAACATACCCATTTAAACAAATCTCTCTTAGGTTTTGCACAGGTGTCCAAGATCGAGAGATATGAAGGCATCTTTGACACCCAAAATTTTCAGAAAATCGCCAAATTTCCCCAAATTCGATTTCTTATTTTTGTGTTAATTGTCTTTAAATATTTTGAGTTATCATTTAACTAATTGATGTAACTGTTTTGAATTTTGACCTAGAAGGTAGTTATGGAACTACTTTACCTTTGTAATGATAAAAGGAGCACAAACATACAGTTTTGGGGTGAGATTTTTCACTCAAGGAGACGCTTTCAGAGCTTTGATTGCTCAAGCTAGCATTTATAACTCTTATGTAAGCGGATGACTGTTATTGATTATATATAAATTGATAAGCCATTGTCATGATTTTTCATTTCTGATTTGGTTGATTGCTCAATCTATAATTTCATTTCCTATTTAAAGGTTTATTCATGTAAATGCTTGTAGCCTGTGGGTGGAATTAGTATTTCATGTGTAATGTTTATGGCTTATTGGGAGGTGTTTGATCCCCAGTTTATCCAAATTACATGATTTAGTTATGCATTAGCTTGTGGATGTTTATTTCCTCCTTGATGATGAATTTTGTTTAAAACCAAAACCATAGACCAAAACCCTAAAACCTATTTTATTTAATTTTACTTTTGAGATTGTGTTGGCTTGTTCTTTAGTAGTCTAAGAACAATTTATGGCATTAACATCTTTAGTGCCATTGCTGAGGACGAAGCTGAAGTATATATTCCCTGGGATATCATTATTCATCTATTTTTGAGAGGTGAACAAATTCAAAAATTATTTTAGACTACAATTTTGCACCAACGACTCCACGATTAAAGATTCCACTGCAAAATTTTGTTGACAGAAAAATGAAGAAGCCAAATGGAAAGGCTGGGTATCAGCTTGTTCCTTTCCTCCATGAGGTTTTGTTCTTATTCATTAGTTCTTTCCTGTCTTTTTCAATTGCATGTCAAAAGAACTATTTTTTTGTATATTTCCATGATCATAAACCTTCAAGTTCATATCCCTGTTCGGAAGAAGAAAGTCTGCCTTTCTCTTGTTTTATTGATGTTGATACTATTCCTTCATTTGAAATACATGTGCAACATGATATACATATACCCATATCTCTTGAACCTGATTACTCTAGTCATCTTATAGAGAATAAAGCTGATCTATTACCTTCTACCACCATTGCTAAAACTTGTGAACATCTTGTTGGACCTCATTTTCAAGTCATAGATTTCAGTCTAGACTCAGATAGAAGATGTTTAAACCTCTTAGGCTGCTATTTCTCTTACATCCTTACCCTTCCTACTTTGTTTAATATCTTCCCCATTTTACTGGAAAAGACCATATTACAGCAGATAAGCATTTAGGATATTTTCATAATTTCATTGATAATTTTGAAATCATGCATGAGGCTGTTGTCATGAGGTTATTTTTGAAATCCTTTGTTGGAGATGCTGGTTTTTGGTTCCAAAATTTAAAAATTGATTCAATTGGATCATGGGAAGAGTTACATAATGTCTTTTTGAAGTATTGGGGTAAGAACTTTTGACAATGACTATGTTTTGTTGGATTTAATGCTTTTAATGGTTGAATTATTTCATTAATTTAGTTTTAAGGTTTGTCTTTTGGGATTCTTAGTTAATATGTATATATTTAAGCTTTCAAAAAATTATAATAAAAGTTTATTCCAAGTTTTATTTATAATCTAACCATCATTTTTTAGTCCTTTGTCAAATATTTTCATGAGGAGATTCTTGTAGCAGCTCTGTTTTTCCTGTTTTTGTATTTATCATTGGGAGCAGATTATGAGGTGATGGAAATTATTTATGGAAAACCAAAAGAGGTTTGTGTCCATAATAGACTCATGCACAAAAACCTCTCTCCATTTTGCAACAGCTATTATTGTTTGAGATATTCGAATTCATCTTTGTGGCATATTTTCAGGGTTTGAATTATTTAATAATTTCCTCTTTTAGTCACAAATTTCCAGAACGTATTCCAATCAATTGAAGGGAAATTTTTAAAATACAAGAGATTTTTTTGTTCATAACATACTTAGTTAAGTAAACCTCTCTCATTTTTTTGAGAGGTGTCCATGATCGAGAGATATGAACGCGTCTTTGAGACCTAAATGTTCAAATATTCATCAAATTTCCCCAAATTCAATTTGTTATTTTTGGGTTAATTGTCTTTAAATATTTTGAGTTAGCATGTAAATAATTGATGTAACTATTTCAAATTTCAACTTAGAAGGTATTTATGGAAATAATTTACCGTTGTAATTATAAAAGGAAGACAAACATACAGTTTTGCGGTGGGATTTTTCACTCGAGGAGAGGCTTTCAGAGATTTGATTCCTCAAGCTAGCATTTATAACTCTTATGTAAGTGGATGATTGTTATTGATTATATATAAAATGATAAGACCTTTTACCTATCACACTTTTTCATTTCTGATCTGGTTGATTGCTTAGTCTATAATTTCATTTCCTGTTTAAAGGTTTATTCGTGTAAATGCTTGTAGCCTGTGGGTGGAATTAGTATTTCATGTGTAATGTTTTTGCCTTATTGGGATGTGTTTGATCCCCAGTTTATCCAATTTGCATGATTCGGTTTTGTATTGGCTTGTGGATGTTTATTTCCTCCTTGATGATAAAGTTTTTTAAAACTAAAACCATAGACCAAAACCCTAAAACGTATTTTATTTAATTTTACTTTTGAGCTTGTTGGCTTGTTCTTTAGTAGTCTGAGAACAATTTCTAGCACTAACAGAGCTTAGGAGAGGTTGAGTCCATAGTGCCCTGTGGTATCTCACTGAATATGATATTTTTGGATACGTTTCTCTCATGTGTCCAGGTGCTAAGCCATGACAGTTGTCAAAAAACCAAAAGTACCTCCGCAAGTTGCCACCATTTCCAGAAGGGATGAATTGATCCGTAGATATCATCTTTTCATTCATTAGGCTCGTGTTTGATGACCATGACTTGTTTTTGCTAAAATATGTCCAGGATGATCCCTACAAGTCTGTTACGACAGTGCCTGGTGCCCCATTCAGTGAATTCTGAAGCCATGTTCCAGTGGTTTAGAGAAATCTGGATTGTTGGGGCTCTTCAATATGCCCCACTTTGGTCGTTTGAATGAAGCGCATGCATGTGTAAAGAAACTGTTGGCATGATTCCATGGAGGGATGCTCTGGCTGACTACATCGATCCTTGTTACTGTCAACTTGATTGGTAGCATTACTGGGTTGCCTAAGGCTAGGGAGGACCCAGCACAATATATTCATTGACGAGATATGGATAAAAGGCTTGTGAAGTAGCTGAAGGAGCGCTTCGGGTTACAATGGGATGGTCATTCCTATCACATCGACGGTATAAACTTGCAAACAGTGCAAAATAGTGCCATAATTTTGGCAAGCAAAGTTGTTCGTGGCAATCGACTGGTGCAATGCGATTCAGAAGTGGTCATCTGTGATAAGAAATGTGCGCAAGGAGTTCAGATGAATTGGTCATTATTTTTGTGAAATAATTTGCTCGATGATGCGCTCCCTACTCAGAGTGGGTGGCCCTTTTCTTATAGTTGGATTTTGATTCTCAACACCCTGGTTTATTGGATGGATCCAAAGGACTACCAGACAATGACGGTTGAGGAAACCAAGGTTTTTCGTGGTTCCCACTATCAAAACTTGTGGTGGGTCGAAGAACCCAGTTGCAAACAGATTGCGTGATTCATTTTTGGATCTATTGGGAGGCACTATAGTCGGACATTGTAGCTGTTCTAAAGATCTCTCCCTACATTGTGGCCAAGTATTAGAGGATCATTCGGTTTGTTGTTGTACCCCAATCCATTCATATTTAGGCTAGGTGGGATCCCGATAAGCAATGGTTGCCATCGCCTTACAAGATTACCATGGACGATTTGGATGCAATTGTGCAAAAATGGTTGGGAGACTCGCGCGTCCCCATGAGTCAAGTGGATTTAGATAAGGAAATTCCCTTAGAATCCCATACATACCCTGTCCCACCAGAATTAAGCACCCATGACTCTGACAATGAGTCATCCATGGACCCTGAAGATGCATTGCAACAGATGTGGGACGAGCCTTGTACCAACTGGTGATAGGAGTACAAGGATGGCAGCAGTACAAAATTCGGATGAGAAGATTAATTGCACTGGCTTATCAAGGTTGTCACAGACTCATCCATAACTACGACTACAAAAATCTGCAAATCAAACCAGGAAGAATTTTGTACGGTAAGAACTAAGCTAGAATCCATTTTTGATATTGTTTCCAAGCAACCATCGGCACAACCTCTATTGTAGGGTAGCCCGTTGATCAGCACTAAGCCCTAGGTTCATAATTTGCAAGTTCCCCCAACTGTGATCGATGCAGGAAATGTAGAAGGTTCTCAGTAGTTGCACCCAATCCAAAGTGTTATACAAAAATCCTATCACCATCATGTGATAAGAAGTTTGACATTCCTACTTGCCCTGAATCCCAGATCTTGGAGTGGAAACTCATGGTTATCATCAATATTCTTTGAAAATTCCCATCACTGTGCTTACCCCTTTATCTATAAGTGATATGCTTGTTCGCACCACTGATCCCTTGTTTCCCATAAGAGGTGCCACCGCTTATGGCCCTTGGTCCATAAGTGGTTATTACCAGAACCGCTCTATCATTGAAGGAGAAATGCGGTACCCTAGGTAAAAAGGGAAAAATAGATGTGTCTCGAGGCTTCTAGATTATAAGCCTCGTGTCCTCCCTTATCCCTACTATTGTGGGTTTGTTGAGCTCGAGATCCCTCATCCTAGGATCTTAGAGGCCACCTCACCCACTTATCTCTCAACCTACATTATCCATTAAGCATTATAAATACAAGCTTATGGCCATGGTTGAGGGGGAGAACTCTTAAGGTATTATTATGCTGTTGGATTGATCACTTGACCCAAGATCATTTAGGAGAGCATAGAGAGTTAAAGTCAGAGTTTTTGGAGATGAAAATGCTTGGTTTCATGGATATGCATGTCAACACTAAGGCTTGGTTCTAAACTTCTTCATATTTATTTAATGCAAGTTGATTTTTGTCCCACATATATTGTTGTTATATCATTTCACATGTATGTTGTTAGATTCCTTAGTCACTAACATAGATTAGTAGATTATATTCTAGTGGTTTCGGTATGTTTGTGTGTTGAAGCTTATTGCAGGTACACAGGGTAATGATCGAAGCATTACATTCCAGGTATCTACAACATCTATGGAGAGTCTTCAACCTCTGTCCTCTATTTGTTCTCGATCTGAACCATTCAAACCAGTGGAACACCTTGCTATCCGCAGGAGGTGAAATATTCTAGCTAACAGATCTGGTGACTCCACTGGGGATTAGATATATGTATCAATTCTTCTGATCTTCCTCATCTCTTCAACTCTTGTCCAAAGCCAGGCTCCTTCTCCAACTCTCTTCAGTCAGATCTGCTACCTGACTCAGTCAATTTGGGTTTGAAACTTCTAGATTTGTTCAGATTTGAATCATTTCGACCTTTTATGCTCTATTTTTATACTCAATCTATCAGCCTTTACCCTGATCTAGTCTTTTTCTGACTTGATCTATCGTTCTCTGTTGTGTTTTGGATTTTTATAGGAAACCACACATGTTCTATTGGCAAGGAGTGATGCTGCCGCCTGAGTCTAGTTAGCCATATGTTGTGCCACTACCTGAATCCAGTGAGCAAGAAGCAGTTCTACCTCAAAACTACTTGTCAGCAACTTCATCGGCGCGGTGCCAGGTAGGCCCTGTTCCAGACTTTATATTTTGATTTTTGTGTATTTTTGGCTTACTTTTTGATGAAATTGAAGTGTACTTTTGAAAAAAAATGCTCCCTCATGGCCATGAATTGTGTATTCTACACTCACTTTGATTGTTATATTCCCTTTGCATTCGAAGAGAGTTTATGTTTCTTGCATTGGAGTTTACATTATTTTCTTTTCTTGAAACCTCTTTCTCTTTTCTGTAGATATTATTCATTGTAATTGGAAATATACATTTCATTTTCATGTGTAGGATTTAGTTTGTTTTGGACTTGGAATGCATGAGTGATCCATGTTGTTTTGAGTCTTTCTTTGCTTGGGGTGATTCTTGTTTCCTTTTGCATGTTGATTTTTTTAGTGCTTTGTAGGAAAGATTGGTTCTTTGTTTCCTTATCTATTTCAAAGAGAAGTTTTACTTTTCTCTCTCTTTTGCTTTATTCGCAAGCGTTGTTGAATGATTTTCTTCTTGTTTTGTGCATGATTGTTTGAAATTCTAGATCTTACTTTCATTGAGAAGAAACATCTATTTTCAGCTTTGCGTGCATTAGAGTTAGATTTGTTTGGAAACATTAGTGAAATCATCTTTCTATTGATATTTTTATGCATATTTTTCACGCATGAAAAGATAGGAAACATTTTTGGTTTAGTTATGTTCGATGTTCTCTAGATCTCTTTTTTATTTTCTTTGAAGATTGTCGTGGTGCATTGATATTTCACTTTTCATTTGAAAAGATAAAGTTACATTTGCATTGGGGTGTGCATTTTTGGAAGAAAAGTAAATCTCTCTCCCTCTCTTAGGTAGAATTTAATTGAAGAGGAAAACTTGCATTATCATATAGATCAGTGTGTGTCTTTTTTAATTTCAAGTTTTCACTCCATGGTTCCACCTAAATGCACAAGATAAAATTAACAGTAGTACTAGATTAAAACTTTTAGCAATTTTAGTGATAAGTTAGAGATGTGTTCTGGCATCGTTAAGCATAGGAGCTATCATTATTTTCCCGCATTACATCTTGGGACTCATGCGGTTCTTTCACGTACCATCGGTATATTGAACATCCTTTCACATACCCTTCAGGTATATAGAAAGGTACTTCACGTGCTTGATTGTATATCGGAAGGTCCCTTGTGTACGGTTATGCATTAGACAACACTACTATCGATTTGAGCTCCCTCATACCTTGCGTATATCGGGAGACCCTTTTAGGAATCCTCAAACCATCTGAGTTATCCTTTTGGCCTATCTTGTGAGGTTCCTAACTCTTATCCACTCCTTTCACATGTGTGCTCGTTGCTTTTAGTTTGAGTAGTAATTGCTTCTGCATGGTAGTTAGGGGGTTATTAGAGAGTTTAAAGATGGAATTCTCATCTGGGACTACAACTCAAGAGGTCCCTTTCCAAGGTGTACCTTTTGTATTCCCTCCAAGTGAAGGTATTAGTCCTCCCTTTATTTCCACTCTAAATATTATTAGATTAAATATAGGATTACTGGTCTAGATTTTTAATATGGTAATTACTGTTACACCTAATGTCTCAAATTTCACCTCTCCTTCGGTAGAAGATCGACCTCAACCTAAGCCTACTCCTTCTTCACCAGTTGTAGCTTCATCTCTTTCTTCTTCTTCGCTTGCACAAAGCTCTATGGTTAGTAGCATGTGGATAAGAACAAGAAGAAAGGGAAGAGTAACAAGAATAAGGAGAAGAAAGAGAAAAAATAGCAACCATCTACCCTTGATGGTTCTCATTCGAAGAGAACTCCCAGAAAACCCAAGTTTCCTTGTAAGCTTTACAAGGGGGACCACCTTCTTAAGGAGTGTCCCGGTCTCTCTTGTGTACAAAGAGTGGTTTAAAAGGTCCAAATTATTTTGGTCATCAACCTATGATCATCATGTTGACGATACTCCCTCAACCAATAACCCATTGGTAAAAGTTCGTAAGGGTAAAGTCTTGTATCCTTGTCTGATATGCAAGGCTATGCATCGTACTTTTCTTTGTCCAAGCATGGATGAAGCTTCACATTGGCTGGAAAATATTACTGATCATCAACAGGTGATTCTAACAAGTGATAGTAAGTTATCCCTCTATCCCCCACTGGTTGACCAAGTGGTCGATTTGGATTTATCTGTGGTTGATCCTACTCTTCCTTTGGAGAGTGAAGTTAAAGTGGTCGAGTTGGTGTCATTTTCACCCGATACCACTCTTTCATCAGAGAGTGTTAATATTAAAGTAGTCTCTTTGACCAAATATTCGTCTTGTTCTTCTCTTCCAGGAGAGAATGGACTGAAACCTGCTGAAGTTTCCATGCTTCATTTTGATTGTTCTCGAAAAGAGGAAATTTTTTCTGTTTCGACAGAACCCTCTCTGAGTAGTGGGGTTATTTCCTTTGACTAGAGTAACCTAACAAATTCTCATCTTCATTCAAGTGTTCCTTTCCAGATAATTGTGAATGTTACTGCTAGGCAGATACTTTGCACTATTATTGACGAAGGGGCTTCTGTTAGTATTCTATCCTCAACTGCTTGGAAAGCTTTAGGCTTTCCTCAAATTGTGCTAGCCACCAATTATATACTATATTTTAATCACAGACCTACCTCACCTTTAGGGACCCTTCCTTGTTTACCTATTACATTAGCAGGGAAAATTGTCTGTATTGATGTTATGGTGGTCCAAGATCCTTTGGATTTCAATCTGCTCCTTGGATGTGATTATGTTTATGCCATGAAGGCTATTGTGTCCACACTCTTTAGAGTTATGCATTTTCCCCATGAAGGGAAGATTGTGACCATTGATCAAATTTCCTTTGTTACACCTAACCATCGCATTACTCCTAGTAATCAGACTGCCCTGAATGTGCTGCATGTTCTTGTGGTTCCTCCCCCTTCTTCTAGTTAGATTCTTTCCATGATAGGTAAAATGGGGGGTATGGATCTAGTCTATGGACATCATAATGGAGCTAAGCCACTAGCTTTTATGAAATGGGGGCAATCTACCAACCTCCGGATATCATGTTTGGTAGGATCAGGTTTTAGAGCATAGTTTACTTTTGGTTTCAAGCTCGTTAAAAAATAAAACTGCTCCTTAAGCATAGTTTACCCTTTTGGTTTCAAGCTTGCATAAAAATGAAACTATGTCACGAGCATAGTTCCCATTCCATGTCAAGATCGTTAAAAAATGAAACAGACACCTCTCAACAAAGTTCCCATTCTATGTCAAGCTCATTAAAAAATTAAATAGATCTCCTCAAGCATAGTTTACCTTTTGGTTTCAAGCTTGCATAAAAATGAAATCATTCCTGAGCAAAGTTCCCATTCTATGTCAAGCTCGTTAAA
>LPNX010483677.1:439516-457016 GCA_001517045.1 Pseudotsuga menziesii
GTTTGGCTATTGTACACTCAATTAATATAATTTTGTGTTACAACTCCATATTCAGTCTCCGTTGTTGATAATTTTGCATGATCAATTGTTAATTGTTGTGGGTGAAATTAATCTACTGTAGGCCTCAATTTCTACAACATGTATTTTGTTATATTCCTTAGTCACTAACATAGATTAGTAGATTATATTATGGTGGTTTCTATATGTTTTCATGTTGAAGCTTATTGCAGGTACACAAGGTAATGATCAAAGCATTACATTCCAGTTATCTACGACATCTAGGGAGAGTATTCAACCTCTATCCTCTGTTTGTTTTGGATCTGAACCATTCAGACAAATGGAACACCTTGCTATCTGTAGGAGGTGAAATATTCCATCTAACATAGAGCGTGACTCTGGACCGAAACAATTTGTCCACTACAAAATTGGTTGATTTGCAGCATGGAGCCACATTGGAGTTAGTGGCATGACAGTACGCATTGACGACATGTTATATCGAAGCCCAGGATTCTGTTTAGTAGCTGAAAAAAGAATGTCGAGGAGCTACACTAGGTCTGTGTGCAGTTGACCGAAGGAAAATTTCATGAAATCAACATGCTCAAGGTGACACAGGATGAGATGCAGCAGAAGGATTATACGGATATTACAGATCTCAAGAAGGCATAGGATCGCTTGATTGTGGAGCAAGAGTAGCTATGTACGTGGTATAGTGAATTGGAGCAGGCTATCTCTATGGCCTGTCAAGAGATGGTTGACACCACCACAGAGCTCACCCTAGTCAAGAAGGTCCAGTGATTGGGGTAGACCTTCATTCAAATTTAGGACCATAACTTACTGCTCCAGGACCAAGCACAGCCCACTACCCCGCCGAAGCAGGTTGCGGAGCGTAAGGCCTCCCTTGAGGAAAGCGCAACTCAATTTGGCCACATGGACATTAGAGGAAATTTGAGGTCTAAAATGGGCCTCCTAAGAAAAATAATAAAATAATAGTTAAAATGATAAAATAATACTTAGAATATTAAAATAATAGTTATTAATTTTGGAGGAAATGAAAAAATCTACTTTTTGTGTTCGCATTTTCGACATATATCCCTATGGTTTTATTCAAATTCTTAGCAAGAGAGCTCATTGGATGCGTAATTTAATTATACATCCAACGAGTACCCACACTGCATACTTTTGACAGACCCCACTACCCCAAAAACAATAAATTCCTGAAAAAATGTGATGATGACATCATCATCACGTTTTTTCAGAAATTTCTTCTTTTTGGGGTAGTAGAGTCTGTCAAAAGTATGCAGTGTCGCTAATCGTTGGATGTGGAATTAAATTCTTCATCCAATGAGCTCTCCTGCTTGAAATTTGAGTAAAAACATAAGGAGATATTTCGAAAATATGAACAAAAAAGGTAGTTTTCTTTTATGACAAATATGTGAATTCAACCATTATGGTTGACTCATTTTATTGAAATTCTATTGGTTCTTGAATTCCAACTCACAAAATTTATTGTTGGCATGTTTTCTTATAAGGCCCATTTTAGACCCCAAATTTCCTCTATTGAGCAACAGGCCTAAGCTATTATGGAGGAAACCACACAATTCTGGTAGAGTATTGTTCAGGATGAGCAGCTGTACCAACTCACTATGCAGGTGCAAGAAGTAGAGGGTCAATTGAAAACTTTGAAGTCGGTGCTTAAGGCCATGCCGCTAATGGTACAAATCACCCAGGCCACTGAACGAAAGGATCTCTAGCAGTGCGCTGCCCATGCCCAAGAGCGCCAGCAAAAGCACCATGAGCAGCTCGATGAATTCCAAGATCTTGGTAGCTGATTGGATGTTAAAGTTGTCACCATGCTTTAGGATGTTCAGGAGAGTCAACAATTGGTCGACATCAAGGCTATTAAGGAGCACCTGGTCCAGTAAAATGTGAAAAATTGTCAGAATACCATTGCTAAAGTGCAGCTCCAAGTTTGGGACATTTCCTAGCAATTTCCCAATTTTAACAATAAGACTGTCGCATACACCTTGTCAGCTTGACATGGCTCGAGGACGAGCCAAAAAACTATGTTGGGGGCCTATTGGCAAGGGATTGGGGCAAGTGATTTGCACAGTGTCATGGCAGCTACGCAAGTTCACGTGACACCGCGCAAGTGCCATTTAGTGCATTAATTGGAAAAGTAACCACTTTTTGAATATTTTATGTATATGTGGGTCCAATTTTGTTGTACTAGGTCAGTAGCGGTTAGAAATTAGTTAATAGTGGACCCTTGAGGTTAAGGCATAAGCCTATTTATAGATCCATTTTTTTAATGATAAACATACACGTTTTTGTCATCACAACTGGCGCAGTCTATGCTAGGGACAATTCTGTCTCCACTACCATTTTGTTTGGGTTTTTTTTTTATGCACTCTCTGGTTTTGGAAAAGGATGGTGTAATGTGGTGTATTTGCACAAGATTAATATAAGATGTGATGATTATGGTTCAGTATTTATCTATTGTCTATTATAATGCGCCAGTACCATTTTTGTCATAATGATGTAATGCGATTTATGTAGATCTGTTATGTTGTTGTGATTCTGTTTCTAATACAACGATGCGACTTAGTTTCTCCTTGATCTATTAATCCAATATGTTAAATCTTTGTGACTGTTGAATGTGGTATGATGTTTCATGATTAATTTTGTTATAATGTAGGGTGATCACATAAGTCATGGTTTTCCCCAGTCGAATCCCCATGTCCTCCTTCCCCACTATCGGAAATTCAGTTTTGATAGCTCTCCCTTGAACACCTAGGGTGAGACCTCATCTGCTTCATAGATGTTGCTGGGTAGGGTAAAATATGTTCAAGCGGGTGCTCAGGGAGATTGCACTACAGGACGTCGACAGAGCAGGAACCCCTGTCGATGAGGCTTTGTTGGTGGGTTGCACCAACAATTTAGTTTATCTTTTATTAATTATTTTAGATTAAAGTTTTTTCTAATTTTAATTGGTAGGACTCTCCTTAAAGAGTGAAACTTAGATGGTAGAAGAACTATGACCTGCGATAATCAACTAATTCAAACACACTAGAGGATTTAGTAATAAATTTGTGTGGGATGATTCTCCTTAGTTGGCATCATTCAAAAAATACATCCAACATAGCCGCAATATGCCTAGTTGCAATAACAAAAAAATCAATACCCACCGCTGCAACACTACCCTCAATGTAGGGGAGGTGGGAATTTTTAGGGTCGAGGACAACAACAACAAGGAGGAGGATTTGGTCGAGGAAGAGGCCAAGTTGTATCTTATAAATGTGGAAAACTAGGAAACTTTCCTCAATATTGTGCAAGTACTACAAATCCTTGTGCGTATTGTAAATCATTTGATCATATTGTCGAATAGTGTTGGAAATTGATTCCAAAGTGGTAGGCTCGAGCTATGGGAAATACCAACCCTGTGTAGAATCCCAATAGGAACCCCAATCCTAGCAGCTATATGATTTCCTTCGATATCAAAGAAGAAAACATTGTTTTTGTCACAAGGGGAGGTGTTGCGAGTGGAACACACAAGAACACACAATATGGAAAACCTCATGTGCGATGGGAGACACAAACAAAAGTATCATTCAACATCTAGAAAGAAAATAAATTATTCTTTGACGTTCAATCGGAATTTTTCAACACAAATCAGGCATCAATATCTGGACAAGCAAGGGAGATGCCCAAAAGGTTTGATCAAATACTCAGGAATTGTAGGAAAGAAGCATCTAAAGTTGAAGAGTTGCAATCCCAATCTTAACAGCTATATGATTTCATTCAATATCAGAGAAGTAAACATTGTTTTTGTCACAAGGGGAGGTGTTTTGAGTGGAACACAGAAGAACACACAACATGGAAAACCTCATGTGCGATGGGAGACACAAAAAAAAGTACCATTTGACATCTAGAAAGAAAATAAAGTATTCTTTGACGTTCAATCGGAATTTTTTTTCACAAATCAGGCATCAATATCTAGACAAGAAAGGGAGATGCCCAAAAGGTTCAATCAAATACTCAGGAATTGCAGGCAAGGAGCATATAAAGTTGAAGAGTTGCAGGATGAAGCTAAACAAGTTATTGGAATTCTTTATCTTGTAAATCAGAGAGTACAATGATAAGTGGAATAAATAAAAACCATACCTTTGGAACACCTCATTTCTGACCTTCAGGAAAAATTACTAAAAGCATAGGAGGATGTGCGATGATAAACATAAAATATCCAGAAAATATTCCAATATTTTCAAGGTCATGTCTGTTATAGATGATATACCACACCAGGTAGATCAAACATTTATGGCCTTCCCTGTCCCTCTGTAGAATCCTTAAGCCCCATGGACTTATATTATACTTTTATGTTCCAATATCATCCCTAAAAAACACATTTTTATTCCTGTACGTGACTTTTAAAGCTATAATCGAGTGTACACGTGACTTTTGACCTCAAACCCGTGTACATTGGGATGTGTGCATAAGTCCAAATATTTTTGGATTTTTCCTCATATGAATCCAAATAACTTGACTCTTGTCCTTATATATTCCTTGAGAATGCTCAGATTCGACCCTTCATTACCTCTTTGGAGTGCTATATAAGGAACCCCTTGGAT
Organism: Pseudotsuga menziesii; assembly: GCA_001517045.1. Classification (NCBI taxonomy): domain Eukaryota; kingdom Viridiplantae; phylum Streptophyta; class Pinopsida; order Pinales; family Pinaceae; genus Pseudotsuga; species Pseudotsuga menziesii. The sequence continues at coordinate 444,142 of LPNX010483677.1, forward strand.
ACATTGAAGGAGAAGAAATTGAAGAGCAAGGAAACTATAGTCCATTGTTGCCTCAACTTTGCTTATACTTGAGTCTGCATCCCTTTGTGCCTTGGATCATATTGTGTTCTTCCCAATATTTCCTTTCCTTTGTGAGCTTACCATCGAGAGATGGCGGATTGAAGTGGTGGAGGACTTGGTTTCTCTGGTTCGTAGAAGTGCCGGCAGAGTTTGTCACTATTGTATCTCTAATTTATTAATAGAAATATATTTTCCTATCCAATTCATGTGAAATTTGAATATGGATATCGAATCTGTGGATGTATTTAATTTATTATACATGGTTGATTATATATGCTAGTATATCTCTAACACATTTATATATATCATGCTTGCTTTGTTTGTTGCTGTTGAGAGCAAATTGTAATTGCAATTGCATTGGAAAAGCTCAACAGGGATCTACTTCAACCATATGGAATAAGGTACTATTCGATATCCCTTAATGTTATATTTGTTTATTGTTCTTTCATACTGGAAAAGACTGATTTCTACTGTCATAATGTCTATTATGGTACCCCCAATCCATAGGAAGTTTCTCTCAGTAACAGAATTGGTGACTCCGTTGGGGAGGTTCCTAGTTAATTTTCTTTGGGGATTGGGTATTCAATGGGTTTGAATTGCTCTTTATTTCTCTATTTCTATGTCAGTTATGAAGGTGTGCTTTCCTAGTAGTGTCCTATAGGAGTAATTTTGTCTTGGATTATTTGTTTGCCCTATTTTTCTTCCTTTTTCTTCTTGTACATGAGTATTTGTATTACAGTCACGTATACACATGGATTTCCCTAGAATTCCAATGTATGTATGTGGGTTTAATACATACAGTCATGTATGCTTTTATTTTGAGCTTTATATGGAGGATTGAGTGTTCCTAGATGATTTTTGATGATTTTCGAGTCTTCTTGGGTGTTGTTGGTGCCTGTATACAGCCTCCGTTTCTAACCAGAGACCCCTTTTGATTTGTTTTTAATTAGGTTTTGTTCTTGTCATTCATTTATTCTTTTTTGTTTTTGGATTAGTGCATTAGATCTCTTTTGTCTTCGTGCCTTGCTTGGATGTTGTTTATGAGTGGTTGGAGGGAATGAGAATTGCAAAATCTGTTAGTGCTTTTTATATCTCATTTATGTTTAAAAATACAAAAATATTTTTCTTTTGCATCATTATGCATCCTTGCATTTGCATGGTACTTGCATTAGGTTTTGCTTACTGAATTATAGTTAGGTGTTCGTTTAGGAATGATTTCACTCTCATTTGAAGGAAGAAACTTGCATCTCATGTAGTGGCATACCCTGTTTTTCATTCAACAAAGATTTTCACTTGGCATGGTTTGTTCGGTGGGCACTTTTATTTCACTGTTGAGTCTTCATATCACTAGTTTCATAGCCATTTCCTCTTGAGTAATAAAAATCATTAAAATCAACGTTTAATTAAAATGAACTACACATATTTATTTTATAGGGTTCACCAACAAGGTTAGGTTTTAGAGTCTTGGAATAATTCATTGTGAGTCAATTCTCCAAGACTACTAAAAACAAGCAATTAGGTGTCTTTCTATGAGAGAGTGAGAAATCCTTGGTATAATTAGTGTTTCTCAGGAAACTCCTATTACATCGGAGTCAAGCACGAGGAAACGTGAACAATTGTGATTGGGATAGCCCTCGGTCACTTTTTTGAATGCCAGAGATATGGGGGCCTTTGAGGTATTGATTGGTGCACCCTTGGGGTACCATTTGTACTTTCAAGATTTGGGCTTTGCTACCCTACCCAAGGATCGATCCCGCTTGTGACTGTCCACCTCAGAATTGATTATATTCGGGTGACCTTAGTTTCCTTACATAGGTATCATAGGGGGTACTTGCTGAGGTTATTCTATAGGTGACCTTACTAGGTAGGAGTCGAACAACACAATCACTTTATGCATTGAAGTAGATGGCCACTATAATTGGTTACGAACCTCCGCTTGTAGTGTATGGGAGTCTCTAGCCTCTCCTAGGCAAGGCATACTTGTTGCATTCGGGAGTTCACATATCCTCCCCTTGGTTTGCTTATTTTTTAGGTGTCTGCTCTGTCTACAATAGCATTCTTAGGGTTGCCTAGTTATATTGAGTATTTTATTTTTGTCGAGTTATTGTGGCTTTAGGTGCGGTTCTTAATCGTTTTCATTGTTTGGTAGGACTTCCACCTTCTACATCTCCTCCTCTTTTGGTAGAGAGAACCAAATAGTACAAGGGGACTAACTATCACTTTAATTCACACACCATGGTTGACCATGAACCTAAGATCCCTGAGATCCCTGATCTTCCTCGTATCGTATGGGAGGATGAACCTTCAAGCACATATGTGAATTTGTTGGGATCCAGTCATTCTATGGCTGGGAAATTTCCTGATGATCCTTCACATTTTCTAGGATACATGCATGCACATCATCGGTATTGGTTGCAAAGTCTGAACCGTGAGACTCACCATGCACCCACTAGCACTAGCATAATAAGGTATGGCATGCCAAACCTTCCCGAGACTGTTATATTTTTATCATTCAAGCTAGCATTATCTTAGGATCTTATCTAAGATAATAACAAGCACAAAAATCAAACATAAGAGACAATTAACACAATGTTTTCCTTCGATGAAACCATAAAGGAGAAAACCCCGCAACTTCCTCTGAGATAGAAACAACACCAAAAGTAAAACCAAAAATAGTAAGATGATCTCCCGACAGTAGAAGTCTCTTTCTCTGATCTCAACTTCTTCTCTCTCACTCATGTGCCCCAGTGAGTGAGTGTGTGTGTGATAAATAGAGAGTCTCACTCTCTATCTATATTCTTTCATTCACTTAACCTTTAACTCTGTTATGTAGGCTCGAGTAACCACAACTGGGGTACTAATGATCTGACTTACATTAACTCACCTAGGGCCAACTTCTCTAGGAGATTCTAATAACCCTAGTGCCCCACAACTATGGGGACTTTAACCCTTGAACAATAAGGAGTGTTACCCACTATGACTTTACATGACTCGTTTACATTATTGAATCTCCTGATAGGAACATCGGGGTATGACATGACTCAATTACATTACATATACTTCAGGAATAAACATCGGGGTGCAATACATAAGATATATGAGTGATTACATTTTGAAGTTATAAATACATCAACACTCCCTCTTATCTAAGAAGGTATTCTCTTGACACAATTTATCAGCATGGGTCTTCTTCTCTATATCATCTGGATTATCATTGATTTCTTGTCATCTTCATATTCAAGTCATCTTCATCTTCAAGTCATGTTCATCTGGATCTGGATCATCACTCGATCTAGATCATCATCACTAGATCTAGATCATCACTCGATATGGATCATCACCGTTGGGTTATCATCACTAATGCTATCTCTTGATTCTTCTCATCACATGAAGTTTTACAGAGCTAGCCCTTTTTCATGTTGGTTGTAGGCCTAGCCTCCATGTAGGTCTTCTTCAGCACTTATATCTGATCCTAAGTTAGAATGGCCCACCTAGCACTTACATCTAACCATGTGAGGAACACATCCAATATACATGTCATAAAATCATGCCCAATAATCACATCTAACCATGAGAGGAACCAATCCAGTCATCTATGTTAGAAAGGCCCAGCACTCACATCTGACCATGAGAGGAACCAATGCAGCATTCATGTCAGAAATGATCTACACTTATTTGACCATGCGACGAACCAATCCAACATACATGTCGAAAGGGCTCTATACTTACATCTTCCCATGTGAGGAACCAATACAACATACATGTCAGAAGGGATCTCAGCCCCATGATGAGGATTCCTGGTAACTGACTAGGTGCCTCCATTCTCCCAAAGAATGGAATTTAACACTTATATCTGATCATGTGGGAACACATCCCTTAATCACATCAGAATGGCCTTGCACTTATATATGATCATGTGAGAACACATCCCATAGTAATATCATAATGGCACTCAAGCCTTAGGATGAGTATTCCTAGTAACTGACCAGGTGCTTCCATTCAGAGAATGGCATTTAGTACTTATATCTGATCATGTAGGAACCAATCCTATAGTCACATCAAAATGGATCAACACTCATATCTGACATGGAAGGAACCAATCCTCTCACCATGACAGAATGGCTCAGCCCTTACATCTTACCATGGAAGGAACCAATCCCCTCACCATGTCAAAATGTCTCACATACTCATCACTTCCCCTTGGAAGGAACCTCGATGTGGAGAACACCAAGCTTCTCCCTGAAGAACTCAAACTTCACTCTGGTCAATGGCTTCATCAACACATAAGCTATATGTTCGTCTGTCGCAACATACTAAAGCTTCTTTGATCCTCTCTACACCATATCCCTAATATAGTGATATTTGATCTTGATATGCTTTGACTTGTCATGGAACACCGTGTTCTTCAACAACTTCACAAAACTATGGTTGTCGCAATATATACAAGTAGCATCTAACTGGAGATCAAATAAATCAAACACTAACTTCCTCAGCCATACTACCTCACAACTAGCTGAACAAGCTGCGACATACTCTGCTTCAGCTATACTTAGTTCAACACAAGACTACTTCCTGCTAAACCAAGAGATCACACCTAATCTCATACTAAAGAAGCACCCTGAAGTTCTCTTCCTATCGATGGCACTGCCTTCCCAATCTAAATCAACATAACCTTCCAGGTTAATCTTCTAATTCACCTCATACTTGAGCCCATAATCAACTATACCCCTCAGGTGCCTCAGAATATGCTTTGCAGTAATCAATTGAACATGTCTAGGATCTATCAGGAATTGGCTCAATGTGTTCACAACAAATCAAATATATGGTCTTGTATTCGCCAGGTACATCAAGGAACCAATAATTTGATGATACACAATAGCATCAACTGTATCTGATGAAGCAACATTCAATAGCTTCATGTTTGATGCCATAGGTTTGTTCATGGCCTTACGGTCCATCATCCTGAACCTCTTTAGGATATCTACTACATACACTAGTAGAAAATGAGAAATTAATGACTAAAAAAATGACTAAAATCAGGCTATAAATGACTATTTTTGAGTCGGTGACTAATAGTAGCAAATTTCCACTATCTTATAGCTAGTCGTATTTCACTAGTCATTAATAGCTTGACTTAGTAGTCATTAATAGATTGACTTAGTAGTAATTAATTTAGTCATTGATTTAGTCATTGATAGACAATGATTTAGTCATTGATAGTCAATGATTTAGTCATTGTTTTAGTCATTGATAGTTAACGATTTAGTCATTGATTTAGTCATGGATTTAATCATTGATTTAGTCACTGTTTTAGTCATTGATTTAGTCACTGATTGCAACCATTAATGACCAAATATATGACTAAATAAACTACTAGATGTTAACATATTAATGACTAAGCTAAATACGACTAAGATATAGAAAATTAGCTACTAATAGTCGTATATATGTGAATTTAGTTATTTTTGTAGTCACAAATTTATGATAGGGCATGGAGGAATCGAACCACCAACCTCCTGCCTATAATTAGGCAGGTGCTCTACCATTGAGCTAGCACCCTTTAAGAAGTTGTTATTGCTTGACAATGATAATATTCAAACAATTTTATGATAGATATCAATCTACAAACTACATAATTATTACTATTACAACTTACCAGTAACGAGTATTTATGATAAACTAATTCCTGAGAGCTATGTACAATTTTCCCTATAACTAAAGCTAATAAAAATACTACAAATACTCTTACCAAAGAGATTTAGTGATGAGTACCTCTTCCCATTATTCATCACTATCATTCTCATAGTTCTCATAGTCCAAAGAAGAGTCCTTCTTGAAAGGATTTCGAAGCCCAATGCCATCACTGCATCAAAAACAAAGAGTTAGGAACAAAAATTTCCCTCCTGTTTACTGCAATATTAAGAATCCATGAGCTTCAAGGTGTTTCAGATGTTCCTCATCATGGGCTATCAAAATTAAAACACAACATGTTGCTTTGATAATTAATAAACTTAAAATTATGCAAAGTATATTCACCTATTCTTTGAGAAGGTTCCATAATAAGTAGGTCTATGGTTGTGATCAAACTGCAAAAGGTTTCTTTTCTTATTGTGAAGCCTATTTTAGCTTTGAATCAAGTGATAAACATTCTAAGAGCCAGGCAAATTCAGAAACTTGTTGCTAATGGAGACTCGACAATTATCATTTGCAAAATTAGAGACTTAACTCCCTATGCACTGTAATGTCTTGCAAAAATGATCTCTAGACCTAGAATTCAATGAATTGCAAGTATTTATCATTGAATCATTTACTGTTTCAAAGGTACCATTTTGTATGGAGGAGTTATGCTTTGTGAATAATTATTCCTTGGTTATAAGGGCACCTAATAGTGGATTCAATAATTAAAGAGTCATGTTGCAAATATAGAGAGAAATACCCTGCTCCTACAACATTTAGTCTTTAGAGAAACCTTTAAAGGGTTGTATATTTGTCTTCTAGGTGATGATACCAGTTATTTGAAAGGCAGGACAACTGGTTAAGCATGAATTAAACTTGAAAAACTTGCAAACTATTAGGTATAAAAAAATATATATAGGATCTGTGTTGAGATGTACAGGATCTGAAACAACTTCCTTGATGATTGGACAACAGTTCACAGAGAGAAATAACCATTGATAAGAACTGAACTTTCCTTAGACTGTATGGTCACCTAAAATAAGACTACACTAAAATTTAGATTCTCGTAAGCTTTTGAGATTGAATAAACCTATCTAAAAGGTTGGAGAGACTGGTATTCTGTAGTGTTCTTATAATACACAGTTGCATAAAGGCATATTCTTATCAAGATTTATGACTTTCAAAATGAAGGAATTTACTTGACCATGAAATGCACATTTATGATGAAGCAAAGGATAGAGAAAATCATGATGAGGTTCATATTTCCCATTTGAACTTCCTTCAAGATACTATTCTTCGTAAGGGTAATAAAGCATGTCTCCATCCTACTTGAGTGGAATGTGAAAGTACCCTACCCTGATTATCTGATTATGAATTAGTTTTAAGTTCCAATTCCCTTCAGGCCCTATGGCATGTTTACGCCTTCCACTCTGACTCCCCACGTGGGATGCGTTGCTTCTTCAATGGAATATAAGAGCCTCACTAAGACCTGGGTCTCGTATTTTGGTGTGGAGTTATATTTACAAGTACAAAGTTCAAGGTTCATGAAGAATTGTTCAAAAGCTACCATTAGTACAACATTATAACATAGGGTATATTTCTACGGGAGGATAGAGGTACGGCAGAGCAAACGGTAAGAGTAAGAGGGTTTGACCTAGCTAATTTAAAGAAAAAAAATCTAAATCTTGGCTGAATTAGAGATTGAATAGTCTCTTAGTAAGGGGTAATGTGTTGGTGAGTGAGTGTAGCCCTAAGGACTTATATTTTTTTTTCTCTTAGGCACCGATTTTGGAAAGTGATGCTAAGAAGTCCCCAAGATGGACAAGGGATATCTGACAATCCTACAGAACATTGGTAATGTCCCGGTACAACTTAGGAACATCCCCTGTGCAGTGTTAGATCTTAAAATATAGGCTCATCTGAAAATGGTTATCTCTTGTATTTAGATCCATAAAAATAAGTCTATATCCATATATAACAAACTTGGAAAAATACAAAGGATTAAAATGGTTGTATAAAAGGAAACAAAAGCTGTAAATGACATATTAGCAAGAGGTAAAACACAATTATTAAAAGAAAATTACTAATATCCAACAACAAAAGAAGACAAAACTCACCCTTGGCCTCTAAAGGAACCAAAAATGTGCTTCCCTCTGAAGTACTCTGAAATCCTTGCACCTTTGGGCCAGAAGCATTATTAGATAGTCCATTAATATTCAATAGTTCATGTCCATTTGTGCTTTCCAAAACATCTTCTCCATTTTCCCGCTCCCTCTGCAATTACCTAGACGATGCCAAATTGGGAGTGGAATAATGGCTTGATGTTTCTATAGAACCTTCTGACCTTGCAAATAAAAATATTGAGTGCTTGCTATTCTGAGACTTCCATGAACTTGATATTTCCTTTAACGGCCCATTACATTTATCAGTCTCAACAAGGAGCAAATTTTCTAAATTGTGAGGACTATTTAATACACTATCATCTGAATCAAAATTCAAAGACAATATGTTTGAAATTATACTGTTTTCTCCAACATCTAAGCCATTCATATAAACTTTTGGAAGGACAGGCATTATTATCTCTACAACACCAGATTCTCCAAGCATTCTAGCTTTCCAGAGTTGGCATTAGAATCTCTAGCAATTTCTACTTTCTCAGGAATTTGAAAACTAGTACTTGGACTTCTATCGGTTGCATCTAACATAGACTCATTTTCAAAATTTTTGATAGAGCTTGTACTAGTATTTCCAGCTTCTGAAACTGATCTTTCCTCTAACATAGGCTCATTTTCACAATTTTGGATAGAACCTGCACTAGTCTTTTTAGCAGTTGAAACTAATATTTCCTTTGCTTTATGATCAGTAACTCCAAAGCTGTCATCGTCGCCATTAAGGGTGCAAGTATTTACATACTTTTGATGAAGAGAACAATCTTTAGAACTATAATCATCCACTGAAAATTGGACTTTTTCCATAAAGGGAGGCATCTCTGCTTCTAAAGAAATAGCTTTTAGAGAAACCTTCACCATATGGTTTTGCAAAGTGTTCTTTATAATTGTTTTGATACCTATCATCAAATGGAGACCTTTGTAGACAATTCTCAACATGGTTTCCTGAAAGCATTCTACTACTTTTATTTAGAGAAACAACATTCACTTCACTGTTGCTTTGAACAAAACAGTTGCTTTGAGGGATAGAGATTGGAAAGCTATCTTTAGAAATTCCGACACAGACAATACTAGATGACACTGAAGCTACATCTGTTCTTTCACTTCTTGTTGTTTCAATGTGCCCACTGCCCAACTCAGATGAACCCTTGTGTGTGTCAGAGGACGAATTCTTCAATAAACTTTTAAAACATTCATGACTCCTACATTTCATAGCAGGATCAACTAAACTGGCATTCTTTCCATGGAAAGCTTCCCCAGCGGTATTTACACGTGAATTTAATTTTATATATGTTCCACTCACTGCATTAGGTTTGGCATCAATATGTTTTTTAGATATAAACGTTGATGACTACCCACCCTTATTGACCAACATCTTGTCATGATAAGAACTCAACCCTGATGCCGCAGCTTCCACCACCATGGCAGGGAGATTTAATATTGGAGACACTGAAAGTGAATGAGATGAACTTGTTTTAGGATTAGAGGAGCCCTGAACAGCTAGGATCCTCATACTAAATGATTTTTCCTGTGCAGCATGGGAGCCTTTGCAACAACCATTAATGTCTAAATATTCAGTTAGATATGTAATATTCCACCACAAACTCCTAAATCACATGGAAGCTTATGTTCACTAAAATTAATGTGTAATGTTACTCTGCACTAATCCAGGGGGGTGCTGGAAAACTAAACAAACATTCCATGACAAGAAACAGATTTCATACCAAGATGCACTAGCTGGAAATACAACTGATCTTCCAGCAGCTCCACTGGCAAGGGAATTCTCAGCATTACCTCATGTGTTCTAGTTTCACATGGAAATATGAACAGGTATATATTATTAGGAAATGAAAATGAAGCCATGTATAAAGAATCTAGAAGACAATCAGTGAAGTAAAACATAAGTTGTCTAAAGAAAATACACATTAGCTTATATACTAATGATTATTTAGGACTGAATCAGAAGCTATTAAATAATCTAATATGGAAGCATAGAAAAAGCTATCTACACAAATATCAATAACAAATGGTAAATATAATTAGATGGAAGTACAATATACTAAAATACTAAAGTCACTTACAGGAGCCAGTGATTTGCTCAATTTACTTGAAGAAGCTGATCCAAGCAAGGAAACCTCTGCCACTAGTGGAGGTAAACAAAGTCCCCAGTGTTGCTGTGAAGTATTTGTAACATCATAGAACTCCTGAGTTTTGCTGCTAGAAAAATAGGACATAGAAAATCAAAAATCATAAAAGCTAAATGTGAAATATTTTTTAAAACAATTTAGCCCAATAAAGAAAACTTTCTAAATTAATATAAATATATTAATAAGAATATTATGTCGAATGTTTCAAAATGAACTAAAAGAGATAACTGGGGCAACAATACAGTAAATATTACATCCCGAAACTAGTGTACAGATATACAAAGTAGCCAAGGCTGATGTCTGAAAATTTGTCCATTCCAATTTCCTCCAACAAATTTTACAAAAATTTCCCCCAAATGATCTCTTGAAGGATTTCTTCACTATCATGGACATTTATTAATATTCATTGGTCAAAGAAAGAATGATACTCTGTTAAACACATGATCACAAGGTCATATTTGAAGCAAAGTCAAAACTTATTTTAGACTTATTGAATAATTACAACAAGGATCCATCATGAATCTTAGCAGCCCCCCTGGATTGGATGGTTGAGGCTGCTGAATGTATAGCAAAAAGGATAGTAGAAATAACTATAACTGTAAATATATATATATATATATATATATATATATTGAAGGGGAAATAATAGAAAATCGATATCCCATCAAATGTATGCAATAAGGTGGAAATAATATTAAAGTAAAGAGAATATAATTTTATAATTTTGAAAATAAAAGAAAAATAAATCAAAGGATGATGTACACTTTGTCCAAAACATAATGAATAAGAGACAAAAATTGTCTTTGGTGATATATTTATATATATATATGCTCCATAAACAATATCTCTATGTCCATCCAATTGTTCAACCAACTCTAGGTCACTAGTCAATATGTCACATCTGCAAAAACAACATTTTTCAGAACACATGCCCCACACGAGCATACACACATAATGAAATCCTTAAGTGGGATAGATGTTGGCTTAAAAATAACTTACTCATTTCTTTGTGAATTTTCCATATTGGTGACCATCTATCCAATTGTTCAACCAACTCTAGGTCACTAGTCAATATGTCACATCTGCAAATACAACATTTTTTAGAACACATGCCCCACATGAGCATACACACATAATGAAATCCTTAAGTGGGATAGATGTTTGCTTAAAAATAACTTACTCATATCTCTGTGACTTTTCAATATTGGTGACCATCTCAAACCCATAATTTCGACTAGCATCTACAATGCTAATAGACTTCATAAGCATAACTTTATCCCCCCTGCATGCACAAATTCTTTAATTAATTAGTCCCATACAAAAAAATTCTTTATTCAATGAGCAGAACTTACAAATACACATAAAAATATGCAATACCATATCAAAAATTTCTTAATTAATCCCATAGATTATGCAAAGACTTTAAAAAATGCCAGGAAAATTAAGTAGGTAAAAGACAATAAGAACTTGGTGGATCATCATATGGTTTAGCAAATCAATGATAAGTGGGTTGATGATTTTTAAGATGATGGATTGAAACACAACCCACCCTCTATAGAACTTTGAACCTAAGGAAAATCTTGGAAACTATGACAGGAAAAGGATGGATAAAGGTCAAGTACTATTGGTCCCTATAATTACATCTCTTTGGCACATCTCACAAAAATTGAATAAAGATTTTCCATATCAAATATCGCAACAGGTGAAGGAACCTTTAAATCAAATACTGCAAAAAAGGAACATATCATATAGGAAAATTCAAGAAATGATAAGATGGTTCAATATAGGGGCTGATGCACAATCATGGACTCCTTTAAGGACACTTTAGATGCCACATAATACTAGAATAAACGGAAAACTCTGATTTTAGGTGACAATTAGGGGTACTTCCCTAACTTATTTGAAGATGAAGTAAAAAGAGAAAATATAGGTAATTTAATCATCTTTCATAATATATAGGGATTATGCAGAGAAAATGTGTGCAAATGATTATAAAATTAGTTTCCGTGAAAGTGGGTTTTCAAATTTTCAGCACATCTTAACATATATGTTTGTGCGGGTGCAGCAATATATGAGGTAAATGATGTCCATTTGGGATAAAATCTTGTAGACATATAAAGTACATATGGGCCTAGTGCAACACTATTTATTCGGAATTTGTCATGAATTATTTTTTATTATTATTAATTATTGAAGTCAGAAAAGCTTGAAATTAAAACCTTATGTGCGGGTGCAACACTTTAGGGACAAAAATTAATGAAATCCTTGATTTCTTAATATAAGATCACAGAGCTTGATCTCATCTAGTGCACCATATAGTTTTTATGGGAAACGGTGATGGAAATCAAAAGTTATATAAGAAACAATCGATGTATGTATTCTCAAAAACTAACATGTGTCATTTAGAAAAATAACTATAAATAAATAAAACATAGTTTTGAAGGAAAAAATTATATATTCAGAATCATCATTTCGTACTCTACAATATCATACATTTTCATAAAAAAATATTGTGTATGTCATATCAAAACACGGGATCTAATCTGAGCATATTGATAGAGTTCTAAAAGACTTGAGCAATAGCCCTGGTTGATTTGTCCTAGCCAATAGGTTCGGTATTTTGAAGCTGCTTCCAAACCTAATTCCAAACCTTAATCCCGCCAAATATTTAAATTTTCAAATAACGCATATGCGATATAGCTTATCCATATCGCATGTGCATTATATCGCATATGCGTTAAGAGAACATATGGGGAATGTATTGACCATGGGAAGACATATCAAATATTAGTGAGATCTATTGAGCAGATTACCATCACATTAC
>LPNX010483733.1:0-13496 GCA_001517045.1 Pseudotsuga menziesii
TGCTGCCTTTGCTCTGATACCACTGACACAGGCCGTGAAGAACCTCAGCAAATCAATAATTTATTATGTGAATGAGTGTTACATATAAAGGAGATCAAAACTACAGTTAGATAACGAGATTATTAACTAGATTTTACTAACTAATAACTAAAATATTATTTACAAGTAATCCCGAAGGATTATTCAACAGTATTTAGTCTATGGAGATTGTTTGAATTTATTAGATGGCATACCGCTTAAATTTGCATTAAAACATTTTTCAATTCCGTGAATCGGCTTTTCTAGATCACCAGCTCTTCCGCTCCTGTATGTGTGTGGCGGGATGAAGGAAATGGAGAAATGGAAAAAACTCTGCCAAACAGAGGAGGAGATCGGCATGCATATATTGGAGGAGGCAACCTACGCTCTCAGGTATACAGTGAACCAACGCTCTCAGGTCCACAATACATCTGAATTATTTGTTAGGTTGTTCTGAATTATAACTCTGTGTGAGCACAGAGGAGGAGATCGACATTCATACTGCAACTGGATCGATCAACGTTTAAACCCTTTGCAACAGACGAATCACTCTTTTTCAAGAGGACCTATCCCTTAAGTTCTATACTTATATTTCTCTAAATTTGTGAGTCTTATTAAATTTCTGTGGTTTGCGACAGGAGCAGATCGGCATAAATACATTGGAATTAGTAAACCGTTAAGGGTTTACGCCTCAAAAGAAGAATAATACTCCACCATTTCTAACAGCCGTATGGTTTTTATCTGAAAAGGTCCTATGCCTTGACATCTACGCTGATTTCTCTTAAATTTCTTAAATTGGTCATGATCATAATCATTCTGAGTATGTTTAGCTAAATCATTGGTTTCTGCAGGTTTTCTTTCTCTTTTAAATTGTGATCGTAAGAATCCACCCACACAGGTATATGGTTGTGTTATGTGAAGGGTATCTGATTTAGATTTAACGTATTTGATGTTGGGTTATTTGAGTAGTTTTCTATTTTTTATGGGTTTCTGTCAAATGTCTTGGAATCTGGGTTGACGATGGATTTATATACTTGTAAACTTCACAAATATGTAAATGAAGGATGGCACCTTTTCAATGTTTCTGGAACATAGGTGAACAATGATTTTATCTTATATGTTGTTTTTAGAATTTCTCTTATTTGGTTGATTTTAAACTTTGAAATAAATATATTCTTATTTGAGACAGACAATTCTAAATATAAATTTTTTTTTTCATGTTGTCTTTATCAGTGGAGGCTAAATCCAATGTCCAAAGCTAGTGCAAAAGAAGAAGCAGAAGCAAAGTGCAACCGTGACAGCTCATGAAGAGAACCCTGCCTTGGGTTTCTGTGAATAGTATTGGGTTTCATTTTCTATGTTCTTTAAATTTTAGATTTTCTTTTAGTTGGTTGATTTTAAACTTTGAAATGAATGTCAGGTTGGGTTCCATTTCGACAGAAATTGCGGATCCTATTATTTGCATCAACTCATGTATGATATCTGGTATGTTTTCCGTCTGTCTTTGCTTTATTAGGGTTTTCTCAAAAATCTATTTAATGTGTTTTCTTTCTTTCCGGCCATATTTAGGGTTTTCCGTTTCTTCGTAAACATTCGCACTTCAACGATGTCAGCATGAAGTTGATCCACGTGTGATTTCAAGCAAGAAATCTGAATATAATAAATTTTTTATTTTTATTTATTTACTTTGTAATTAGATCGTATCATATTAAAAAATAAATTTAAAAACTCAAAATGTAATTAGATCATATGATATTAGAAAATAGTATCTCTTTTAAACTTTTCCTTTCTTTTCCGGATTTAAATATGAAGCCCATAAACAAAAAATATGTTCCCCATCACACTAGCTAGTATATTTTAAGAATACCTCTTTATATTCATTTATATTCATTCTGTAGGGAAACATAATTCTGAATAATGCAATTCCAACTAGTTTGTTAATATCATTCTAGATCAGATCCGAGTTCCTTGGGCATAGAACATAATTCTAGCTTTGTATATGGTGATACTTAGGGTGCATAGAACATAATTCTAGCTTTGTATATAGTGATACTTAGGGTTTTTCTGAAAACATATTTGAGATGTGTTCTCTGTATAGGGTGTATAGGGTGATATTTAGGGTTTTTCATTTCTTCATATGCATTTGCACTTAAACTAAATAATTAGGGTAAGTGAGTTATCCACATACCATGAAATGTGACTATATTATTTTTTTATTTTTATTTATTTACTTTGTAATTAAATTGTATGATATTAGAAAATAACATATCTTTTAAATTTTAGTTTCATTAGTAGATTCAAATTACCTTACTACATTGAAGGTAGTCAAGTTCAACCCCTTTATTGTGAGAGGTTTAAGAATACTTTATCCTTGAAACAACTAAATGATTGTTTGGCAACGGAGGGTTATTTTTTTAAATTTTTTCCTTTCAAAACTTTTCAGATATCTTTATCAAATTGATTATTCTAATTTTAATTAGTTATATTATGAGTTTCCATAATTTTCTGTATGCAAATACCAATTAAGTCATTGGTCTCGAGGTAGGTGCTACTTGATGTTGCCTTTGCAGCTCTAGTGAATATAGGTAAACATTTGATTTTCTTTCCATCTCTTTGATTTTGAATATTAAAATGTATGCCTTATTATTCTATAAATAATTTTGAATAGAAATTTTTGTTTTGATTTTGAATATTAAAATGTATGCTTTATTATTCTATAAATAATTTTGAATATAAATTTTTGTTTTCAATAGAAATTTTTGTTTTCATAAGGTGAAAGAGTCATAATTCATCAATTTTCAGGGTTGACACTTAATATTTATTATTTATTTATAATATTTATTAATCTTAATATTATTTGATTTGGAAATTAATTTATTAAATTTTTTTTTAAATTTTTTATTTTCAATTATCCAAGTTAATAAGTTAATAAAAGAAGTAGAACTCAGAATTATTAAATTAAATAATCTACCATAAGTTATTTTATTTTATTATAGCCATATTTTTATAGATTTTTTTTAATATTTATAAAAATAAATTTTGGCATCAAGTTTTTTCTATTATTTTAGTTGTGAGAGTTTATTAACCAACTTTAAATTGTAAACTATTTTTAAAGTGATTCAATAAACTGATTTAAGCTGTTTTTACTTAACTTTGAATAAGTTAAGGTTTGAAATAGAATAAATAAAATCTTATGATTGTTAAAAAGAATTTTTAATTATGAAAATAAAATTATTAACTCAATTAATAATAATTACTAGTAATTATAGTATTTAAATTTTAATTGTAAATTTAGTTTTGAGACTTTTAATTTTAATTTTGAATCATTTTTCCAATTAATTAATAGTTTAATCTAAATGAATTTTATCAAAAAAATAATAATTTGACTCTTACTTGATTTTAGTGTAGTTTTTTAAATCCTATATAAATTAACTCAACTCCTACTTAATTAGATATAGTTTTATAAATCTTAGAGGAATGGATTCTTACTGGAATTAAGCTAAAAATAGGGAAAAAACCATCTTTATACATCTATACTTATTCTTATTATAATATTTATATATTATTTTATAAATATTTTTTTTCTTTAATTATTTATTATTTAAATATATTTTCCAATTTTTTAAAATACTCTTTTTAGTTATTACTTTTTATTGAACCATTTTAATTTTATCTCTATTTTTTTTAAATATATATATATAATTTTTTTTTTAATTGAAGACTTAAATAATTTTATGTTTTTGAGATTAAATTTACTTTATAAATCCAAGGGCCTTGGGTGAAGTCAATTGCATTAGTAAAGCTCTAAAAAATGCACGTGATAATGTACGGATTTGCCTTTCAATGGCATAGCGAGCTATCAAACTATATTACAGAAGTAGAGCCTGCATGTCACGGATCGTTTGGGGTTGAGCACTTAGTTTGGCCA
The DNA here is from genome assembly GCA_001517045.1 of Pseudotsuga menziesii. NCBI lineage: Eukaryota > Viridiplantae > Streptophyta > Pinopsida > Pinales > Pinaceae > Pseudotsuga > Pseudotsuga menziesii. Next base: position 3,947 of record LPNX010483733.1, read on the forward strand.
CACATATAACATTATGGTGACCTAGTTATATATTGTTAAATTTTTAAGAAAAAACATTTAATTATTTTTAAAAAAAGTCTAAAAATTAGAGTACTGTCTTTTTTTTTCTAAAATTTGGCAATTTTTATTTTGTTAGATTAAAATACAGCTATCATTTAAATCGTATAAATGGACTTGCTATCCAAAATTAATTGAATTCCCGAAAATCCAAAACTTTAAATAATTGAATCCTCTAAATTCCATAACTTAAATTTTTATAATTTTGTTATATATATAAGTTTCCTCTTGATAACAAAGGTACCTTTCCATAGAATACCATCTATTATTAACCTAATTTTTTTTACTTGACGACAGCTATATTATTTAATGAAAGAAAAGTGAGTTTTAACATCATACGGAATAGGATACAGTTTATTTTATTATTAATTGCAGTAAACAAAAAAAAATATTTACAATTTTTGAGGGTTGCTACAATTCTATTTTAACCAAAAAGCAAAAAAAAAATAAAAAATTATATCTTTATATATAATTTTAGTCTAAAATATTAGTTCAATAACTGTGAATAATCTATTCAATATATATAAATATTAATTTTTACGAAAAATATATTTTCACCCTTTAGTTTAAGATATAGGAAATCACTAAAATATCATGCATTATATAATATCAAATAAAAATTAATTATAATTTATCATTTAAAAATAAATTAAGATTTAAAATTCATATATTATTTTGAATGATTAATAAAAGTTTAATAAAATATTTAAATTTCATTTTTTCTTACTAAATAATTCAAATTTTCTTGACTAAACAACTTAGTCGATAATATATTTGATTAAAGAAATATTAGTATTTTATAAAATACATTTTATAATATTAATAAATATACATTAATATAACATTGTTAAAAAAATATACAAATTATTAAATACACAATGTTATTTTATATTCAATTATATAATAAAATAATAAAATTTATGTATATATATACTTTTTGGAAAAATTAAATAATCAAATAGTAAAATTCATATATATATATATATATATATGCTTTCTCGAAAGATAAAATGGATATGCTTACTTGCCAAACATATAATCATACTCTTTTAATTAGATTAGTTGGTTGGTTTAATTGTATTAGGTTTTTTTAACTAGATAAAGAAATTTGTTTTTTTTATTAATTAAATTTTTAAATAAAAAGTTTTTTAGTGAGTGTTCAATTCAAAGAAATATGATACAATTTATCTTTTGATTGCAATTGGTATGAAAAATAGTACTTTGTGTTTTGTAAATATTAGATTAATAACCTATCTAAAAAATTAATTTGAATTTTTTAACAAAATTCAAAATGTATGCAATCATGAGTCCAATTAAGATTTGCTTTTATGTGTCAGAGTCCATTCAATGGATGAGTTTCATAGCTATATTTTTATGTTACAATTGGATGGTAAAAAGTAAAAGCGGTCTTGAAGCAATCAATTTGAGTTTTGTAACCGTTCGGATGGTAAAAACGGTATTCACCATATTAAATTGTTTGAATGTATTAGATGGAATACGGTTTAGGTTTGCATTATGACATTATTTGATTCCGCTCTTCTGCTTTGCTTGATCACTTGCCCTTCCGCTCATGTTTGTGTGTGTCTCAGGATGAAGGAAATGGACAAATGGAATTCAATGGTATGGGTCCATTTCATTTAAGAAAACCTACAATGATTTTAGCCGTTTAAGCTCTCATATCTACACTCATTTCGCAAGAGAACCTACGCTCTCAAGTCTTAAGAGAACCTAAGCTCTCGGGTCTACATTGAGAACCTACGCTCTCAGGACTACAGCGAGAAGCTCTCACATCTACATCGATTTCGCTCTCAGGTCTACAGTGAGAAGCTCTCACATCTACAACGATTTCGCTCTCAGGTCTACAGTGAGAACCTATGCTCTCAGGTCTACAGTGAGAAGCACTCAGATCTACACTGATTTCGCTCTCAGGTTTCAAGAGAACCTACGCTCTCAGGTATACAGTGAGGTCCACAATAGATTTGTGATGGTTTGTTCTGAATAAGTTGTTGGGTTGTTCTGAATTATCACTTTGTGTGAGCACACAGGAGGAGATCGACATTCATAACTTCATAGTTCAACTGGATCAATCGACATTTAAACTCTGAAGAAGAAGAGTACTTCACCCTTTGCAACAGCCGAAGGACCTACTGCAACACTGATTTCTCTAAATTTGTGAGTCTTAAAATTGCTTAATAAGCAGGTCATGATCCTTCTGAAACTGGTCATTATCCTTCTTAGTATGTTTAGCTAAATCATTGGTTTCTTTTTCTTTTAAATTGTCATCCTAAGTTTTAAGATTGCGTTATGTGAAGGGTGGTTGATGTAGGGATAGCGTATTTGATGTTTCGTTGTTTGGGTTTTTCTTTTTTTTGGGGGGTTTCTTTGAATACTATTGGGTTTCATTTTCTATTTTTAGATTTTAGTTTTTCTTTTATTTGGTTGATTTTAAGTTTTGAAATGAATGTATTACTATTTTAGAGACAACTCTGAAATAAAACATTTGGTTGATTTTCTTTTAGGCTCTGAAGATGAAGAATGCTTCACGCTTTGCAACAGTTGAATGACTTTTCTCAAAGTGGACCTATGCCTTTAGATCTATACTGATATCCCTAAATCTGTAAGTCTTAAATGTTCTTATTAAACTGGTCATGATCATTCTGAGTATGTTTAGCTAAATCATGGGCTTCATCTACACGGATATTATGGTTGTGTTATGTGAAGGGTATTTGATTTAGGATAACGTATTTGATGTTTAGTTATTTGGGTACTTTTATTTTATGGGGTTTCTTTCAAATGTCTTAGAATTGGTGTTAATGATGGATTAACATACCTTTAGATTTCACAAATATGTGAATGGATGACGCCTTCGCAACTCTTTTTTGAACAAGGTGAACAACGATTTCATTCCATATGCTTTTAGATTTTCTTTTATTTTGGTTGATTTTAAACTTTGAAATCAATGATTATAATTTCTAAGACAATTCTGAAATAAAAGTATTTGTTTTCATGAAATAATTCATGCTATCCTTTGGAGGCCAAACCACTGCCAAAAGGAATCAGAAGCAAAGTGCAACCCTGAGAGATGATAAAGAGATCCCTTCCTTGACAGAAAACTCCAATGTACCAAAGGTATGCAGCAAATCAATCTGACTTTTTAGATTGATTAGATTTGTGATTAGACCATTAACTAAATATTTTCTCTTTAACATTGCAATGATATGGTTTTAGTCTATCTTTGCATTATTAGGGTTTTCCGGAAAACATATTTGATATGTTTTCTTTCTTTCTGGTGATATTTAGGGTTTTTCTAGAACATTGATGTTGCCCTTGCAACTAAAACATTTGATTTTCTTTCCATCTGTTTGATTTTAAATATTAAATGTATGTGTTATTATTCAATACACAATTCTGAATAGAACTATTTGTTTTCATAAGGTGAAGGAGGAAAAATCCAAGATACTGGCGAGCCCAAGAAACAGAATGCAACCCTCAAAATTGATGACGAGAATGATATCATGAGAGAGAATTCCATGTATAGCAGGTATGCAATGAATGAAATTAGATTTGGTTTTAATATATAAAGTATATGTTGAATTTTTTTTGGATTATGTAAATTAATAATTAATAATAAATATTTTATTTAAGATATAATTAATACTAAAATAATAATATTTAAAATCAAGATTACATATACTAGTAATTTAAAATAAATTATTTTTCAATTAAATTATAATTGTTTAGTTTTTTTAAATCAGAAACAAATTTTGGACTTTCACCTACATTCATACATACGTTCCCGTTGCACTTTCACCTACATTCATTCATATAAATCCTACAATGCTTACTGGAGGTGGAGTGCAAATATGGTGGCTTGCCAAGTGGAGGTTTCCTAGTTTTTTTTTTCTAAGTTCAAAGTTTAAATATGCTCGGCTAAAAAGTATATACATTTTATTAGTTTTAATGGGTTTGAATTACGCCTTTTAAAGATTAATGTTGAGTGTTTATTCTTTTTGAGGATAATTTGTAATGATTATGAGATTAATATGGTTCTTGAAATTTAACTCTGTAATTTTATTTTTAATATGAAAAAAATATGAAAATAGTTTGATTGTTGTGAAAAGTTTATGGTAATTTTTGGTGGTTATGAAGTTAAGTTGATATAAGAATTGTACAAAATTTGGAATGATATGGTCATTCTGCCTTTAATATTTCTTTTATCTTTAAGATGAGTACAATTTAAATTTAATTAATAAACTTGAATTCTCTGATGATTTATGCATTAAAGCATTATTTGATTATTATTATTATTATTATTATGTGAATTTACTTTTCTCTTACAAATAAATTAAAATTTTAGTTTTCATGTTGTAGGTGAAAGCTAAATTTAGAAGAAGCTCACTCCAAACTTAGTACAAGCAAAGTGTCACTGAAGTGAGAAATGATGGAGAGAAAGTGCAAAGAAGTAAGAGAACTTTAATTTATCACACGTATGTAATGAATGACATTAGATTTGCTTATAATGCCTAATATCTATTTTTTTAATATTATTTAATTAAGAAATCAATTTATTGGTTTTTTTTTCTATTTTTTATTGTTAATTACCCAAGTTGATAAGCTAATAGGAGAAATAAAACTCAGAATTATTAAATTAAATAATTTATCACACATGATTTCATTTTTATAACTTTTTTTTAAATTTTTTTTAACATTTATATAAATAAATTTTGGAAACCAGTGCTTTATATTATTTTAGTTGTGAAAGCTTATTAGCCAATTTGAAATTGTACACAATTTTTAGAGTGTTTCAATAGGCCGATTTAAGTTATTTCTTTTTTAATTTTTTAATGACTTAGATTTGGAGTATACTACTTTAAAAATATATAATATATAGTTATTTAGAGAGTCAATTGATAAGTTCAATCTACTATCAACACATTTCTCCATTAATAACAAAGTCTCTAATAAAATCTCTTAATAACCTTAAAGTGGCTACTCTTATTTACTATAATTTGTTTATTTATCTAAATAAAATAAGTAAAAGTTTATGATGGTTAGGAAAAAATTTAGTTAAAGACAAATTGGGTTATTCCCATTCTTTAAATTGTTATGTCTTCCCTTGATCCTTCACTAAAAAAGAGAAGGTCATAAGGGATAAGTAACTAGGAATGATTTGTAACTCTTTTGCAACATTATTAGCTAGCCCAGCTTGGTATTTTTCTCTATAGTTTATTTTAAAATGGAATCATAAAAACATTTGAATCCACTGCTAGAGTAACCTATTTAGTTAACTTCTAATAATAATAAAAAACCATATAATTTATTTTTATTATAATATTTATATATTATTTTATTAATATTTTTTCTTTTAATTATTTATTATTTAAATATTTTCATCATTATTTATTTAAATCCTCTTACCGCTGCCCTCTATTAACTCAGGTATCCCCCTGCTCTTCTAGTTCATACCCATATATTATCTTCCGCTTATAGCTGGCGATTACTATTAATTAAACTGTACCTTCCAAATGGATACCTTATAGAGTAATAGGTTTCAACATCAAACTCGTACATTCTAATACTCTGTATTCGAATACATATTAGAATACTCTTCGCAATTGGTTACAATTTGATTAATCATTTTTAATTCTATTTCTTGTTTTTCCTGTACATTCTCATACTCTATTTTCGAATATTTTTTTAAAATTTTAAAAATATATTAATTAATTTTAATTTTAATTTATTACAATTTTATTAATCAATTTGAAATTGTTTTTATTATACATTTAACCTATTTTTATTTAATTAAAAATTTAAACAATTTGAATTCTTTTTTTTAGAATTATATTTATTTCTTAATTTAAGTGGAATCGTGCCTTCTACTCCCTACCCGCCTGTTCTACCCTCTCCTTCTCCAGTTTGATCAAACATACATGTGATAATGTAAGGGTTGCTAACTATCAAAATATATTCCAGCAGTAGAGCGTGCATGTTATTGATCATTTGGTGTAGAGCACTCCGCTGGGCTATAGATATACATGGAGAGGTTTAAAAATTAGAAGTATTTTTTTTTAATTTGGTATTTTTATTTTGTTAAATTTTAATGTAACTATGGTTTAATCTCAATTTTAATGGAATTCAATACTTTCAAAAATTAGTGGGGTTTCCAAAATTCCAAAACATCACTAGTATAATTTAGATTTTTTTAAATTCAACTCAAATTTTATCTAAAACGATGTAATAAATTCAGCCCATTCCAAACCAAATCTTATAAACTACTATTATATTATTGAAAAATAAGAAAATTTGAAATTAAGTTCTCTTTCATTTAAGAAAAATTAAAAATCATTATTCGAAATCATTTTTAGAAAATAAATAATTTTAATTACCTTTCTTTCTTCCAAAATAAATGAATTTTTTTTTATTCTATTTATTTTTATTTTTTATTTTTCATTGTTAAATTCTTGCATTCATTGTTTTTGGTTTTTACCAAGATGAATGATTTCATTGATTTTTATATAATTATTTCGTTGGAACTATAGTCGCGGGGTCGTCGTGATGATTTCGCCGACTTCTTTATCTCCCGTGTCTTAGGAACTATAACTGTGATTTCCTGATGTTTGTTAAATTCTTGCATTCATTTTATTTTTAAATTTTTTATTTCTTAATTTATTTTTTCATAAAATAGATAACGTTTATAAATTATATAATATTTTAACCTTTTATTTTATTTTTTCTACTTTACTTAAATTCTCTAACTAATAAAAAAATTCATTTAAGCGGGGTTTAGCAATCAATCACAGGTTCACTCTCTGCAAGGAGCAGAACAGGATTTTAGATAATTCATTTCACATAAAGGGATTATTACTCATAACTGGAACTTCACCCTTCGAATAATTATTCTCCTCATTTTTGGGGGGTCATTCTTACCTTTTTGTCTTCATCCTTAGCATAATTGTTCTCATCATTTTGTGGTCATTCTTACCTTCTTTAATTATCGTGTCATTCTTTACTCATAATTATCTGTATCTTGTTAGTATTTACTCATAACATAATTATCTGTATCTTGTCTTAATTTGTCATTATTTACTCATAACCGGGTCAACTAGTTTGTTGCATGCCATGATTAATTATAGTAAAATCTTGGTTTATATGAGTTTTCCAGTTAGAATTTCTTAACTTTATTCACAATAAATAATAATGAAATAATATTCTCCAATGAAAATAGAAATGATACATATTTACCTCAATTATATAATAAACAGTTTATGTTTCACTATTATTGAAAACATGAAGAATAGTAATTTTGAGAAAATGAAAAATAGTAATTTTTAATATTATCATTAGATAAATTTTCCAATTTGATAACTTTGTCATTCTCTCATTTTCCCTGTTAATAGTTTCTGGTGATCTTTGACGTGTCCATACTAACAAAAATGATCACATCTATACATCTTAATGTATAATTATCACAGTAAATGTTTCAATTGCTTTCTTTTTAGTGCCACATGGCCGCTCTTTTGGTTGAAAAAGGTACTATTTTTTAGTCATGATGCTCATTCCCGGTTCTTTTTGGTTGAAAAATGTATTACGAAAATGACCCGACCTTGAAAAAAATGTTATCATTATAAAGATTTTGACAAATCTTAAATGCACTCAAAATATATTCAAGTTGTCAAAATGACAAATGACAATTAGGTAAGTCCAAGTCCATGTTTATACTAACTAGGAGGAACAAAGTACAACTCACCCTAATTGTGATAGGCTTGTAAAATACATTTTCCAGAAAAATTGGCTCAAATAGGGATTATTTTTTTTTATTTTTTTTATTTTATATTAAAAAATAATTGTAAAATGTTCATATGATGTACTAGTGAAGATAATTAATAAAAATAGGAATTTATGTTATCTGTATTTATGAATTAAATGTTTTTATGAGTGCTTGATTATTTATAATATTTTAGTGTGTAAAATATTATGAGATGGAAATTTTATGGTAATTAGCATGTATTATTAGAAATAAACTAATCAATTTTCTATAGGATATTAGGGTTTGCTTTAGGTTAGTAAATAAATTTGTTTAAAACTAATGTTACTAATTAAGTTTGCAAAATATTGATAATTAACTTTGATTGAAATTGGTTTTATACATATTTTATTGACATCAGAGTAATAATTGTTTTATTGAAATTTTTGTATATATATATTCAATGATTTGATAGTGTGGATGTTGAAATAGTTTAGCATTTTGTTAGATTATAATTGTTTTCTTGTTTGCTTTTTGCTTTTAATGCTAGTGAATTGTTTTAAAATGTTTTTGAAGATTAATGTATCTTTATTTTATATTTATAAATTTACTTGGAATATTTAAATGAGAATAAGATTGTGGAAAATTTGTCTTTTATGGATATTAAATTGTTTACATATTTCTTAAAGTGTTTACATTAGTATGCTGGCCATAGGATTTTTATTGAAAGTCTTGTGTAGAGTGTTTTCAAAAGACCATTTTTGGAAATTGCCTGGAAACAATTTCCTAACTCGGTATCTTGACACATGTGCCTTTTGTTGTAACTGGGAACTAGGACGCCAGTGTGCTAGTAATAGGTGGAGGGAGGTAACTCCTAGAGAAGCCCTCCTAGTACGCCCCAAGCCGGGTGGTCGACCATGTTTACACAAGGTTTTTAAAGTGATCTAACGAGGGACCCCCCTTTTGTTGACACTCTATTCATGCAACCTAGGAGTTAGTACCTCTTTCTTTGAGCTTATAACTTATCATAATCTTTTTGCTTTTTAAACCTTATGTAATCTAACTCCTATTACACATAACCCCTCTAACTAAACCTTAGCTACCTTGGCCATTATATCATCCAACCTATATAACTTGTAAACACTAAATTATAGAACATACCATTTATTAATACAATTAATTTTAACTTTTATATGTCTTAAACCCTTTCAAAATTTAAACCTTGGTTATCTTGTTTACTTTTTGTTTTAATGATAGTGAATTGTTTTAAAATGTTTTTTTCATGGTTAATATATCTTTATTTTATATTTATAAATTTACTTGGAATATTTAAATGAGAAAGATTGTAGAAACCCATAATCCCTCTCTCAAACCTTAACGCCCCCCCCCCCCTCTCTCTCTATATATATTAGTCCTACCACTAACCACCCCACAATCTCTCTCTCTCTTTCTCATCCTTACCATCACTATATATCTAATATTATAATTCCCCTCCCCCTACCACTAACCACTCTCCCATATTTTAATTGCTATGTCTTCATCTATAACCTCCCTTCTCTATAATTTCCCCCCTCTAGCTCTACCCCCTCTTGTCTCTAACTACCCTCCTCCCCAAACCCATAAAATCCCCAATCTCTATCTCTTTCTCTATCGCAAACCCAATAATACCCCTACCCATAATCACCCCTCATCTCTCTGTCTCTCTCTCTCTCTCTCTCTCTCTCTCTCTCTCTCTCTCTCTCTCTCTCT
>LPNX010483733.1:23522-37777 GCA_001517045.1 Pseudotsuga menziesii
ATTCCCCAATATATATCTATTTATCTACCCCATCCCTCCTCTTACCCGTACCCATAATCACCCCTTCATCTCTCTCTACCACTATCATATCTCTCTCTCTAGAACCATTCTCCTTCTCCTCCCACACCAGACTCCCTCTTTCCCTCACCTAATCCCCCTACCCTACCCTACCACCTCTCTCTCTCTTTCTCTCTCTCTCTCTCTCTCTCTCTCTCTCTCTCTCTCTCTCTCTCTCTCTCTCCACTCCCACCTCTCTCTACCCCCCTACTCACTGACTTCCCCCTTCTCTCTCTCTCTTAAACACACACACACACATACACACCACCATTCTCCCACCTCTACCACTAACCTCCCTCCCACTCTTTCTCTCCCCTCTCCTCCTCCTAACCCTTAATAACCCCCTATGTCAATCTCTCTCTCTCTCTCTCTCTCCCCTACATCACCTATTCCTAATCTGCACATGTTTCTCTCTCCTCCAACCCCCACACTCCTCATCCCCATATCCCTATCTTATTTCATTCTCTATCCCCTTAGTTCTCCACCTACTCCTAGTCTCCATCAATTACTCTCTCCCCAAATATACTAACAATCACCCTTTATTCCTCTCCCTCTCTACACTTAACACCAATTTCTCTCAAAAACCCTTTATCTCTCCATATCTCGTAATCCATATCTCTCTCTCTCTCTAGTCAACACCTTTATGTCTTAATCTCCCTCTCCTTACTATACACCCCCAAACTCCTCAAATATACCCCCCTTCTCTCTAATTCCAATACTCCTCCCCAAACCCCTAGCTCCCTTAATGTCCATCTCTTTATCTTCCACAACCCTTTTTCTCCTCCTACCCCTAATCATCCCCTATTCTCTCTCTCCTCCTCAACCCCTACTAATCCACCTACCCATAAACCCAACCCCTTTCTATATATGATACTCCCTAACATCCCCCGTTCTCTCTATCTCTAAAACAAACACTCACCCCCATTCTCCCACATCTACAACTTGAACCCATATTCCCTCTCTCTCTCTCTATTCCTCCCACTAACCCTTAATAAACCCCTCTCTCTCTTTCTCTACCCACTACTCCATCTACTCATAACCCCCACCTTCTCTCTCCCTCAATCCTCTAACACCCATCCTCTCTCCCTCTCTCTCTATATATACTCCCCCCTTCTTTCTAAATACCCTCCTCCTCCCCAAATCCATACCCCACTCTTCATCTACATATCCTTACCCTTTTTCATTCTCTCTCTCCCTCTACTTCTACACTTACCCATAACCTCGACCATGTTCTCTCTCCCCCAACCCACTAGCACCCACCCTCTCTCTCTCTCTCTATGCCTAACTATGTTGTCTCTTGTTAAACCCCCTTTTATGTATCTCTCTCTTAATCCTACCACTGACTCTCTCTCTCTCTCTCTCTCTCTCTCTCTCTCTCTCTCTCTCTCTATATATATATATATATATATATATATATATATATATATATATCTTCCCACCCCACCCTTTCTCCCTCGATCCCCTCTCCCTACTCCACATGTCCATTGTCTTCAATTATACCCCCCTTCTCTCTAAACCCACTAATCCTTCAAAAACCCCTAATCCTCCTAATATGTATCTCTTTATCTTAACCAACCCCTATTATTCCCACTACCCCTAATCACCCCACATCCTCTCTCTCTCACTCACTCTCACCCACTACTAATCCACTTATTCCTAATCCCTACCCCTTTCTCTACCCCACTACTTCTTAATAACCCCATGCTCCCTCTCTCTCTCTAACAAACACACTCACCCCCATAATCCCACCCCTACAACTAACTCTTCTCCTCCCTCTCTCTCCCACCTCCTCTCTCTCTCTCTCCCTTACTCCACCTAACAAACTCCCTCTTTCCCTCTCTCTCCCCCCTCTCTATTTTTTTGCTAATAGCCCTCCCCTTACCAATAACCATCCCCCATAATCTATCTCCCTATATACGTAACCTCCTTTCTAACCTATCTCTCTCTCTTTGTCTCCATTACTCTAAACCCCCCTTCTCTTTAAGTACTCCACTCTAAAAAATTATAACCTCTCATTCTCTCTCTCTATGTCTATCTCTCTCTTTCTCTATCTATGACTATGCCTAACATCATAACTCCCCATACACATATAGCTACCTTATTTCATTCTCTCTCTTTCCTACTCAACCTACCACTAATCCCCATAATTTATTCTCTCCCCTAACCCATTGATAACCTATATCCCTCTCTCTCAACCTGTAACTCCCCTATCTCTCTTTAACCCCCCTATTTCTCAGTCTCCTAATCCTACCACTAACAAAACCCACCCTCTCTCTCATAATACCTCTAATACTTACCCTCCTCTATCTTTCTCTCTTATAATCCACTTACCACCAGTAACCACCCTCCCATCTCTCTCTCTCTCTCTCTCCCCCCCCTTCTCTCTCTAGTTTCCCTCCTCCTCAAACCCCTAACCAACTTATCTCTATTTCTTTCTCTCCCCCCATCCACTTTCCTCTCTCTCCCTACACCCTCTTATCTCAAACTAAAATTCTCTTCCTAAAACTCCTTTATTCCCTAATATTTATCTCTTTCTCTATCCATTCCCCCACTTACCCATATCCATAATCACACTTTCATCCCTCACTCTCTACTACTATCCTATCTCTCTCTCCCAAACCCCTCTCCTTCTCCTCCTACCCCAAAACCCCTCTTTCCCTCACCTAATCCCTCTCCCCTTACCACTTCTCTCTCTCTACCCCGATATTCCCTAATACACCCGCCACCCTCTCTCTCTCTCTCTCTCTCTCTCTCTCTCTCACACACACACACACACACACACAAACCATACTCCCACCCCTACCACTAACCTCCATCCTTCCCCTCTTTTTCTCTCCTCTCCTCCCCTAACCCTTAATAACCCCCTGCCTCAATATCTCTCTCTCCCCTACTCCACCTATCCCTAATCCTCACATATTTCTCTCTCAATAATCCACCTAGTACATTCCCTAACTCCATATCACTCTCTTTGTAACCCTAAACCCACCCTCTCTTTCTCATCCCTTAACCCCATAAACTCTCTCTCTCTCTCTCTCTCTCTCTCTCTCTCCTTAAAAATAATTCTCATCCTTCGTTTCCCACCTGACCTCTATTTATATCCCTACATGTAACCACCAACTTTGTACCACCTACCCCCCTCTCTCTCTCACCCCATACTACCTCCTTTCTCTTTAATTATTCTTCTCATCCCCAAATGCATAATACCTTTAATAGCTCTCTCTATCTCTACCCCATAAAACCTCAATACTCATCCCTTCATCCCTACCACCCCTATATTTCTCTCCCTATGTGCAACCTCCACTCCTCACCTCCTTCCCATGCTACCATCTCTCTCTCTCTCTCTACCCCTAACCTATCTCTCTATCTTTATACATAACCCCTCTCTCTCTCTCTCTCTTTAATTGTAAACTTTCACCTCTCTCTCTCCCCAACTCCCTCCTTTTCCCCCTACCCTTAAATTATCTCTCTCTCTCTCTCTCTCTCTCTCTCTCATATAGACACACACACTACTAAAAAACACCCATGTCCTTAACTATAACCACCTTATCTATAACTATCCTAGTAGTCTCTAAACCCTTATCCTTCTTGATCCATATCTCTTCCTCTACCCTTGATAACCCACCACTCATCTCTCTCTCTCTCTCTCTCTCTCTCTCTCTCTCTCTCTCTCTCTCTGAACCCTATATTCCTCCAACTACCCATAACTCCCACCCCTCTCTCTCCCCTAATCCCTAACACCCCCATCTTTCTCTCTCATCCCCCTACTCCTAGCCCAACAAATAACCCCCCCTCTCTCTATATTTCTCTCTTCCCCTAACCATTACTAACACTCTATTTCATTCTCTCTCTTACATACTACTACACTTTTCCCTAACCCTTAAACATTTTTTGCCTCCCTCAACCCATTATCCCCCAACATTTCTATCTCCCTCTCTACCACTAACGCCACTCTCTTTCTCTCCTACTCCTACTAGTAACTAATTCCCTCTCTCCCTATCTATCTATACCCATCCTACTCCCCTTAAACATTATTCCCCCTCTCCTTGTCTCTTACAAACACTCCCACAACTAACCAACCTTTGATCTCTCTCTCTCTCTCTCTCTCTCTCTCTACCTTATACATACCTAAACCCCTAAGCAACTTTATCTCTCTATCTTTCTCTACCCCAACCCCTATCGCCCTCAATACCCCTAGTCATTTCTTCTCTCTCTCTCTCTCTCTCTCTCTCTCTCTCTCTCTCTCTCTCTCTCTTTAAACCCTCTTTTATTTAACTTCCCTCTACCTTCCCAAACCCCTACAGTTGAAGATCCCTATATCTTTCTCTACCCCAACCCCCCTCTTACCCATACCCATAATAACCCACTATCCCCAACCATCTCTCTCTCTCCCTCTCTACCACTAAAACCACTCTGATTCTCTCTCTCTCTCTCCTCATCCTATAACTAACCACCCTCATTTCTCTCTCTATATATATCTCTTATGCCCCCTAACCCTTACACTCCCTCTCTCTTTGTCTCTTGTAATCCCTCCCATGAATAACCACCCTATGATCTCTCTCTCTCTCACACACTACAATATACCTTCTTAAACCGCTAATCCCCTTGACCTCTATATATTTCTCTACCCCAACTCCCATCCTCCCTAGTACCCCTAATCATTGCTTATATTTATATATTTATCTTTCTCCTCTCTCTGTTTGTCTCTCTCCAAACCCTCTTCTAAATTACCTCCCTCCTCCTTATCAAACCCCTATACTCATAGCTACATAGATATATCTCTATACCAACCCGCTTCCTACCCATACCAATAATAAGCATTTTTGTCTCTACCCTTAACCCTCTCTCTCCCATATTCTCCAACTACCACTTCTCTCTCTCCCTCTCTCTCTCTTTATCTCTCTCTCTCTCTCTACTCCACACCCATACACTCTTAGAGTATACCCCCTCCTCTCTAAATTACCTACTCCTTGGAAAACCCATGTGACTCATGATCTATATCTCCTTCTCTCCCACATCCCCCCTCCTCCCACTACCCATAGTCGCCCCCTATCTCTCTATCTCTATCTCTATCTTTCTCTCAACCCCCTGCTGCTCCACCTACCCATGACCTCCATCCCCTTTTCTCTCTCTCCATACTCATTAACACTCCCCCACTCTCTTTCTCTCTCTCACACACACACTCACCATCATACTCTAACCACTACAAATAACCTCCCTCCTTTCTCTAACCCTTACCAACCTCCCCTCTCTCTCTCTCCTCTACTCCACCTTATCCTAAACCCAATCATTTTCCCTCTATAAACCACCTAAAAAACTCCCTCTCTTCTTCTTCTTCTCTCTCTCTCTCTCTCTCTCTCTNACTTGGTAACCCCCCCTCTCTATGTCTCTCTCCCTTACTTCTAGTACAAGCCCCTTTCTCTACCCCCTACTCCCTAACAACCCCATGCTCCCTCTCTCTCCCTAACACACACACTCAGCGCCATAATCTTAGCCCTACAACTAAATCTTGTCCTCACTCTCTCTCCCACCTCCTCTCTCTAACCCTTACTAAACCCCACTCTCTCTCTCTCTCTCTCCCTTACTATACCTAACAAACTCCATCTTTCCCTCCATCTCCCTATCTACCCATAACCCCTAACACCACCTCTACATTATTTCTCCCTCTCGCTATTTATAATCCTCCCTTGCTATGTTTTTTCTAATTGCCCACCCCCTACCACTAACCATCACTCATAATATATCTCCCTATATACCTAGCCTCCTTACCCACCTCTCTCTCTCTATCTCCATCACTCTATACCCCCCTTCTCTTTAATTACCCCACTCCAAAAAATTATAACCCCCCATTCTCTCTCTCTCTCTCTCTCTCTCTCTCTATATATATATATATATATATATATATTTCTCTATCTATGTCTATGCCTAACATCCCAACTCCTCACCCACATATGCCTACCCCATTTCATTCTTTCTCTTCCCTACTCAACCTACCCCTAATCCTCACAATTTTCTCTCTAGCCTAACCCACGAACACCCTATATCCCTCTCTCTCTCTCTCTCCAACCCTAACTCCCCTATTTCTTCTTAAAACCCCCCTCTTTCTCATTCTCCTAATCCTACCACTAATAACACCACCTCTCTCTCTCTTAATCCCTTTAACATTTACCTTGATCTCACTTTCTCTATTATAATCCCCTCACCACCAGTAACCACCCTCCCATCTCTCTCTCTCTCTACCTCACCCCCCTTATCTCTCTAATTTATATCCTCCTTAAACCCTTAACCCACTTAATATCTATTTAATTCTCTCCCCCGCCCCCTTCCTCCACACTAAACCTAATCACCACTTGTCTCTCTCTTGCCACACCCTTTTCTCTCTAACTAAACTTCTCCTCCTAAAACTCCTATATTCCCTAATACCTATCTCTTCCTATACCACATTTCCCCTCTTACACATACCCATAATCACCCTTTCATCCATCTCTCTCTCCTACTACTATCCTATCTCTCTCTCCCAAACCCCTCGTTTTATCCTAATACCCCTAACCCCCTCTTTCCCTCACCTAATCCCTCTCCCCTTACCACTTGTCTCTTTCTCTCTCTCTCACTCACTCCCTCTCCCTCTCCACTCCCACCTCTTCCTCTCTCTCTCACCATATTCCCTAACATACCTCCCACCATCTCTCTATTTATCACACACATACACACACTAACATACTCCCACCCCTACCCCTAACCTCCATCCTTCCCCTCTTTCTTTCTCCTCTACTCCTGTAACACTTAATAAACCCCTCTCTTAGTATCTCTCTCTCCCCTACTCCACCTTTCCCTAATCCCCACATATTTCTCTCTCCACCATCTGCCTAGAATATTCCCTAACTCCATAACCCCACCC
This sequence comes from Pseudotsuga menziesii, assembly GCA_001517045.1. Classification (NCBI taxonomy): domain Eukaryota; kingdom Viridiplantae; phylum Streptophyta; class Pinopsida; order Pinales; family Pinaceae; genus Pseudotsuga; species Pseudotsuga menziesii. Next base: position 30,475 of record LPNX010483733.1, read on the forward strand.
ATTATCTCTCGCTCTCCTCCCCCCCTCTATCTCTCCTTAACAACACATATATCCTTTTTCCTACCCCACCTCTATTTATCTCCCTACATGTAAACCCCAACATCGCACCTCGTACACCTAGCCCTCACCTCCCTCTCTATCTCACCCCATACTTCCTCCTTTCTCCTTAACTATTCTCCTCATTTCCAAATGCATAATCCCTTTAATCTCCCTCTCTATATATCTACCCCATAAAACCCTAATCCTCATCCCTTCATCCCTACCACCCCTCTATTTCTCTCCCTATGTGCAACCCCCACTCCTCTCCTCCTTCCCCCCCCCCCTTATCTCTCTCTCTATACCCCTAGCCTATCTCCATGTCATTATACATAACCTCCATATCTCTCTCTCTTTAATTTTAATAGCCCTCCTCTCTCTCCTTAACTCCCTCCTTTTCCCCTTACCATTAAATTCTCTCTCTCTCTCTCTCTCTCTCTCTCTCTCTCTCTCTCTCTCTCTCACTATTCAAAACCATACCTCTCCTTAACTGTACCCACCTTATATATAAATATCCTAATAGTTTCTAATACCTTATCCTTCTTGATCCATATCTCTTCCTCTACCCTAACCCCTTTCATTTTGCCTACCCCTGATAGCCCACCTCTCTCTCTGTCTCTCATTCTTTCTCTCTCTCTCTCTCTCTCTCTCTCTCTCTCTCTCTCTCTCTCTCTCTCTCTCCCTCTCTCTCTCTTTCTCTCTCTCTGAAACCTATATTCCTCCAACTACCCATAACTCCCACCCTTGTCTCTCTCCCCTAATCCCTAAAACCATTGTATTTCTCTCTCACCCCCTACTGCTAACCCTACAAATAACCCCCTTCTCTATCTCTATTTATCTCTAGAAATAACCCCACCCTCTCTCTCTCTCTCCACTTAACAACACCTATCTGCATTCCCCTTTTCCTACCCCACCTTTATTTATCTCCCTACATGTAACCACTAAATTTGCACCCCCTACCCTTATAACTCCCCCCGTCTTTCTCACCCCATACTACCTCCTTTCTCTCTTAACTATTCTCCTCATTCCCAAATCCATAATTCCTGTAATCTCTATTACTATTTGTGCCCCATAAAACCCCAATCCTCATACCTTCATCCATGTCACCCCTCTAATTTTCTCCATATATGCAACCCCCACTCCTCACCTCCTTCCCCTACTGCCATCTCTCCCTCTCTCCCTACCCCTAACCTATATCCCTGTCTTTACACATAACCTTGATCTCTCTCTCTTTAATTGTAACCACCCTCCTCTCTCTCCCTAAGTCCCTCCTTTTCCATTTACCCTTAAATTCTCTCTCTCTCTCTCTCTCTCTCTCTCTCTCTCTCTCTCTCTCTCTCTAATACACACTACTAAGAAACATATCTCTCTCTCCCTTACTCCTAACCCCCACCCCTTTCTATACCCCCTACTCCCTAACAACCACATGCTCCCTCTCTCTCTCTAACACACAAACTCACCCCCATAATCCCATCCCCACAACTAACTCCTACCATGCCTCTATCTTTGACCTCATCTCTCTAACCCTTACTAAACCCCTCTCTCACTCTCTCTCTCTCTCCCTCCCTTAATCCACCTAACAAACTCCCTCTTTCCCTCCCTCTCTCTATCTACCCATAACCCCTGACACCATCCATGCATTCTTTCTCTCTCTCATTATTTATAATCACCCTCTCTATATTTTTGATAATCACCCTCCCCCTACCACTAACCATCACCCATAATCTATCTCCCTATATACCCAACCTCCTTTTCCACCTCTCTCTCTTTGTCTCCATCACTCTATACACCCCCTTTCTCTTTAAGTACCCCACTCCAAAAAGTTATAAACCCCCATTCTCTCTCTCTATGTCTATCTCTCTCTTTCTCTATCTATGTCTACATCAAACGTCCCAACTCCTCATCAACATATACCTACCCTATTTCATTCAATCTCTTCCTTACTCAGCCTACCCCTAATCCCCATAATTTTATTTCTCCCCTAACCTACTAACACCATATATCCCTCTCTTTAAACCTCCCCTCTTTCTTAGTCTCCTAATACTACCACTAACAACACCCCCTCTCTCTCTCCTAATCCCTCTAACACTTACACCCATCTCATTTTCTCTCTTATAATCCCCTCACCACCAATAACCACCCTCCCATATCTCTCTCTCTCACCGACTTTTCTCTCTAATTGCCTCCTCATCAAACCCCTAACCCACTTAATCTCTTTTTATTTCTCCCCCCACCCACCCCTTCCTCCTCACTAAACTTAGTCACCACTTATCTCTCTTTTCCTAAACCCTCTTCTCTCTAACTAAAATTCTCCTCATGAAACTCCTATATTCCACAATATTTATCTCTTCGTATACTATATTCCCCTTCTTAGCCATACCCATCATCACCCTTTCATCTCTCTCTCTCTCTCCCAATCCCCTCTCCCTCTCCCCTTACCATGTCTTTCTCTCTCTCTCTCTCTCTCCTTATTCCCTAACACACCCCCACCCTCTCTGTCTCTCTATCTATCTCTCTCTCTCTCTCTCTCTCTCTCTCACACACACACACACACACACACCACCACCACCATATTCCCACCCCTACCACTAACCTCCCTCCTTCCCCTCTTTCTCTCCCCTCTCCTCTTGTAACCCTTAATAACCCCCTCTCTCAATATATCTCTCTCCCTTACTCCACCTATCCCAAATACCCACATATTTCTCTCTTCGCCATCCTCCTAGCTTATTCCCTAACTCCATATCACTCTCTCTCTAACCCTAACCCCACCCTCTCTCTCTCTCTTTCTTATTAATAACAACAATCCTCATCCCCCTTTTCCTACCCCACCTCTATTTATCTCCCTACATGTAATCCCCAACATCATACCCCCTACTCCTACCCCTCCCCCCCTCTCTCTCTCACCCCATACTGTATCCTTTCTCTTTAACTATTCTCCTCATCCCCAAATGCATCATCCCTTTAATCTCTCTCGCTAACCCCAATCCTCATCCATTCATGCCTACCACCCCTCTATTTCTTTCCCTATGTGCAACCACCACTCCTCACCTCCTTCCCCTATTGCTCTCTCTCTCTCTCTCTCTCTCTCTCTCTCTCTCTCTCTCTCTCTCTCTCTCTACCCGTAACTTATCGCCTTGTATTTTTATACATAACCTCTATCTCTCTCTCTCTCTCTCTATTTGTAATCACCCTCCTCTCTCTCCCTAACTCCATCTGTTTCCCCTTACCCTTAAATTCACTCTCTCTCTCTCTCACACACACACACACACTACTCAAAAGAATCCCTCTCCTTAACTATACCCACCTTATCTATAAGTATCCTATTACTTTATAATCCTGTATCCTTCTTTATCCATATCTCTTACTCTAACTTGAACCCCCCACTCATTCCCCCTACCCTTAATAACCCACCTCTCATCTCCCTCCCTCTCTCTCTCTCTCTCTCTCTCTCTCTGAACCCTATATTCCTCCAACTACCCATAACTCCCACCCTGCTCTCTTCCCTAATCCTTGACACCCCCATCTTTATCTCCCATCCCCCTACTCCTAACCCTAGAAATAACCCCCCTCTCACTCTCTCTCCCATCCTCCCCTAACAATTAGTCTCACTTTATTTCATTCTCTCTCTCATACTCCTCCACCTTCCCCTAATCCTTACCATTTTCTTCCTCCCTTAACCCACTATCCACCAATATTTCTATATCCCTCTCTACCACTAACCCCACTCTCTCTCTCCTACTCCTACCACAAACTGATTCCCTCTCTCTTTATCTATCTATACCTATCTTATTCCCCATGAACCTTAAGCCCCCTCTCTCCTTATCTCTTATAGACCCTCCCACCACTAACCAGCATCCAATCTTTTTCTCTCTCTATTTATCTATCTCTATCTCTCTACCTTATACCTACTTAAACCCCTAAGCATGTTTATCTCTCTATATTTCTCTACCCCAACCCCTATCACCTTCAAAACCCCTAATCAATGCTTCTCTCTCACTCTCTAGACCCTCTTCTATCTAAGTTCCATCCTCCTTCCCAAACCTGTACATCCAAATATCCCTATCTCTTTCTCTACCTCAACCCTCTTGTACCCATGCCCATAAGAACCCACTAGCCCCCACCTTCTCTCTCTCCCTCGCTGCCACTAACACCACTTTGATTCTCACTCTCTCTCTCCTAATCCTATAACTAACTATCATCCATCTCTCTCTCTTCCTCTCTCTCCCTCTATCCTATTCCTCCTAACCCTTACAACCCCTCTCCCTTTGTCTCTTATAATTCCACCCATGAGTAACCACCCTATGATCTCTCTCTCTCTCTCTATCTCTCTCTCTCTCTCTCTCTCTCTTTACAATATACCTTCTTAAACCCATAACCTACTTGAACTCTATATATTTCTCTACCCCACATCCCATCCTCCCCAATATCCCTCATCATTACTTGTCTCTCTATATTTATCTTTCTCCTTTGTCTCTATCTCTCTCCATAGCCTCTTCCAAATAACTTCCCTTCTCTTTATCAAACCCCTATACTCACAGATACATAAATATTTCTCTAGAGAAACCCCCTCCTACCTATACCAATAATAACCATCTCTCTATATACCTTTAATCTCTCTCACACACACTCTCCAACTACCACTTATCTCTCTCTCTCTCTCTCTCTCTCTCTCTCTCTCTCTCTCTCTCTCTGTCCCTACCCCACATCCATCGAATCTTCAAGTATACCCCCTTATCTCTAAATTACCTACTCCTTAAAAAACCCATGACACTCATGATCTATCTCTCCTTCTCTCCCATATTCCCCCTTCCTCCTCCTACCCATAGTTACCCCCTATCTCTCTATTGTTATATCCATCTTTATCTCAAACCCCTACTACTCCACCTACCCCTACCCCCCATCCCCCTCTCCCTCTCCCAATACTCTTTAACACTCCCCCACTATCTTTCTCTCTCTCTCTCTCTCTCTCTCTCTCTCTCTCTCTCTCTCCTTGTATCCCCACTACCCCCATCTATTCCCCCCCTCCTCTGTAACACCAACATACTCTCTCTCTCTCTCTCTCTCTCTCTACCCATATCCCCACGAGCCTCATATCTTTATCCCACTCTTCCCTAACACCAACCTACTCTCTCTCTCTCTCTTTCTCTCTCTCTCTTACACTCAACTGCCTACACTAAACACGCTCCTTCCCCTCTCTTTCACTATATTCCTTCCATTAACCCTTAATAAAACCCTATCTTATTGTCTCTCTCTCCTACTCCACCTACCCCTAAATTCCAACTCTTTCTTTCTCTACAAGTGCCTTAACCCCCACCCTCCCTCACTCCCTCTTTCTCTATATCCCTAAGATCCTTGTAATTATCTAACCCCCCTCATCTTAGAGATATATATCTTACTATTACCACTAACCACTTCCCCATCTCTCTCTCTCTCTCTGTAACCCTTAACCCCACTTTATATTTCTTATAATCCCCCCCCCCCCACTACCACTGATGACCTTCCCATCTCTCACTATCTCTAGATCGCCCCCTCTCTCCTATAAACCTACAAACTACTCAAATATATCACTCTTCTTCCTAATTTCCCAACTACTCACAACCCTCTTAACCTTTACCTATTTTTTTTCCTTAACCCCCTTCTCCCCTACCCTTAATAACCCCCAACCCAGCTCTCTCAAAAACCCCCACTCCACCTACCCATAACCCCCACCCCTTTATCTCTCCCCCTACTTGCTAACATCCACATTCTCTCTATATTTCTCTTCCACCCCTTCTCTAACACCTACAACTAACCCCCATAGTCACTCCCTCTCTCTTGCCCCTCCTCACCTCTTTACTAACACCCTTTCTCATTATCTCTCTTCCTTACTTATCCACCTAACCCTAACCCTAACCACTTTCTCTATCCCTGAAACCCATAACACCCACCCTGTCTCCTTATCTCTCTTTTAGCTGTAATCCCTCTCTATACCCCTAACCATACCCCACTCTCTTTATGCCATACTCCTATCATTAACTACATCTCTCTCTCTATCTCTCTCTCCATATCCATACTCCACATCTCCACACTCATCAATTATACCCCCCTTCTCTCTGGCTGCACTACTCCTTCACAAACCCCAAAACCTTTTAATGTATATCTATTTATCACCCCAAACCCCCTCCTCCCCCATACCTCCAATCAGCCCCCCTCATATCTCTCTCTCTCTCTCTCTATATATATATAACCTCCCTCCTCCCCCTAACCCTTACCAAACCCCCCTCTCTCTATAAACTCCTTCTCTCTCTTTGATCTCTACCCTTATCCTCACTAACCCCTCTCTTTCCCCTCTACTCCCTTACACCAACATACTCTCTCTCTCTCTCTCTCTCTCTCTCTCTCTTACACTCGACCCCCTAGACGCACCCCTACAACTGAACACCCTCATTCATCTCTCTTGTACTCTCCTCCTACCCATAACCCTTACTAAAACCTTATTTCATTATCTCTCTCCCATAATCCACCTATCCCTAAATACCACCCATTTCTCTCTCTCCAAATGCCCTTATACACACCCTCTCTCACTCCATATATCTCTCTATTCCTAAGATCCTTGTCAATATCTAACCCCTTTCATCTCAAATATCTCTCTCCTATTATTATCACTAGCCACTGCCCCATCTCTCTCTCTCTCCTACTCCCCATAACCCTTAACCCTCCTGTATATGTCTTATAATCCCCCTCCACACTACCACTAATCACCTTCCCATATCCCACTATCTATCTATCTCTTCATTAGTAACCCCCCTTTCTCTCTCTCTCTCTACTCCAAACACCCAAAATAATCAAATATACCACCTTTCTCTTTATCTCTTTCTCTTTCCCAACCCCCTCCTCCCCTAACCCTAATAACCCCCACCCTAGCTCTCTCTAAAACCCTTACTCAGCCTACCGATAACCCCCACCTCTCTATCTCTCCCCCTACTTGTTAACACCCACTTTATCTCTATCTTTATCTTAAAGCCCTAATATGACATCCACAACTAACCTCTATCCTCCCTTCCTCTCTCTTGTCCATCCTCCACCCTTTACTAACACCCTTTACCATTCTCTCTTTTCCCTACTTATCCGCCTAACTCTAATGCTCACCCTCTCTCCTTATCTCTCTCTTTACCCGTAGTCCCTCTCTATCTCTCTAACCATACCCAATTTTCTCTATGTCATACTCCTATGATTAACTACATCTCTCTCTCTCTCTCTCTCTCTCTCTCTCTCTCTCTCTCTCTCT
>LPNX010483733.1:44226-84669 GCA_001517045.1 Pseudotsuga menziesii
TCTCTCTCTCACCCCTAATCCAATTTCTACAAATAACCCCCCTCCCTCTCTCTCTCTCTCTCTCTTTCATTCTCTCTTCCCTACCCACCCTAACCCTTACTAACACCTTGTTTCATTCTCTATGTACCTTAATCCTTCTCCTACCCCTAAACCCATCACTTTCTCTCTCCCCCAGCCCACTAACACCCACTGTCTATCTCTATCTCTTAGTCTACCCCTACACCCAATCTCTATCCTTAACTTCCCTTCTGTCTCTCTACCTCCCAATCCTAACACCAACCACCTCTCTCTCTCTCTCTCTATCCCCTGCTCCCTCTAACCTTTACCCCCATCTATCTCTATCTCTTACAACCCCCCACCACTAACCACCATACCATCTCTCTCTATATATATACCCCATTTGATATTTAATTTCCCTCCTCCTACTAAGATACCTAACCCCCACAATCTCTCTCTCTTTATATCCTACAACCCCCTCCTTCCCACTACCCCTAATCACCACTTGTTTTTCTTATTCCTCTCTCTCTCTCTCTCTATCCCACTATAACCCCCATTCTCTCTAATTTCCCTCCTCCTTCCAAAACTACTAACCCCTCAACCTCTCTCTTTTCTCTCCTCCAAAATCCCCTCCTCCCTGCTACCCATTATCACAATCTCTATCTCCCTCTTTCTCTCATTCCCTTTTCCCATCCCCTCTCTATATTTATCATTTCTTCTCTCTAAGTGATATCCTCCTCACTAAAACCTTATACTGCTTTATATATATCTCTTTATCTAGCACAACCCCCCTCCTACCCATACCCATAATCAAAGCCTCATATATTTATCTCTCTCCCCACCCTTAATCTCTTTTCCTCTCTCTCCCTATCCCATTTCCTACTTCTCCTAACCCTATTCCCCTCTCCCTCTCTCATCTAGTCTCATTATGCCCTAACCTCTCTCCATCTCTCTCTTTGTTTTTCCCTCCCTCCCCTCCTTTCTCTCTACACCCTTTTAGAACCCCAACAACTTCCTTTTCATTTTGTGCAAAATGAAAGGGGCCCCACAAGAATATTGTAAATATTAGGCTATGGTTTTCTTTACTTGAGTTTTGTTTGATGATTCAATGCGCTCCTTTTTAGACATTTGACTTTCTTCCATTATTATTTCTAGATTATTTTTTATAAAAATGATCTAGTGATCTTTTTCCTTCTTAAGTGTATGAATTTTGGTTCCTTGTGCTTGGTGTTTCTGCTTGTGGGTTATGCTATGATGACTTACCAACTTTATTATCATTTATTTTCATCACATATTTTCACTGATTGTTTTGCCGATACGTTACCATTTTATCGTTTGAATATTTTTTCCTCCTACTGGTTAGAGAACACTTGGATGCCCTTATTTGAACTTATCTTATTTGAGTGTACACTTTACTTTGAAATAATTTAATTATTTTGACCTTTAGACAGTCTTTCCTTTTTAGTTTTCAATGTATAAATGAACTTTAAGATATTTTGACAAATCAAATTACCTTAAATAAACACCTATTTTCAGAATCTATGTTCACCTTCTAAAATAATTTTGAAAAATGAAATCATACATTTTTATCGCATTTTGGCCTATCTATCATTTTTTTCCATCTTTCCATTAAATTATAATAATTTTTCCTTTCTTATGTAAATTTCTATTTTTTAGGCCAAGTTGAAATAATTTGATTAAAAAATTATTCACTTTTGGTTTACCCTATGATTTCATTTAAAATTTAAATAAGTAACTACTTTTCAAATTTTGCATAACATTGGTTATTATTGAGAATAATAATACTAACTTAAATAGAAATTTTGACTTTATTATTTTGAATCATTTTTCAATCTAAATTTCATTAATCACCAGTTTAAATTATATATTTTATAAAAGTACTTTTACAAAATATATTATTTAAATTATTTTATTATTTCAAGTTATCATCTTACTCTCTTTAAGATATCAAAGTTATAATGCATAAACAACTAACACTCAACTTTATCATTATGCTATCAAGATCAAGTATGATTGCATGAATAAACGTTTAAGTGATATTTAAGTTGTGAAATAAAAGAAACGTTCATCTTATATGGAATTTAGTGATTACACATTTCAAAATCATTTGATAGGTGAATATTAAAGTTTGGAAAGGGTAAAAATTTTAACCCTTTATTAGTCCGTGCCCACGGCAAGCAGGGACTTTATGAAACGATTTTCCCTCGTTTGCTATTAGTTTGCACACAAAACTAAGCATTCATTATCTTTTATCCAAATTTTTTGCTATTCATTTGCACAAAAAACCAAGCATACATTACTTTTTACCTAAAGTTTCTGCAAGTTTATATAGCATACCTTTGTTTTGTCCAATCAAAAAATTATTGCTCTTATTTGACCTCATTCCGAGGCTAGGAAGAGTTGATTTTAACATTTCCTAGGTTTAAAGTTAGGAAACTCATATCTATTTATTATATATATTTTATATGTGCATAATAAGTATATTAATGCTAACTTCACCTTACCATTACTTCATAAAATTAAATGTTAACTCCAAATCTAATATAAACTATTTTTGGAATTGTTAGATGAGTTCTCATATAGGGTTTTCAAATATTATAGCATTAAGTTTCTGATACGACCGCTTCACAGCCCTTCTTATAACCACGGTAAAACTAAAATCATCCAAATGTCAAGACCAGGCTCAATTGCATTCTTGAGTTTTTTTTAAACTATGTAGCAAAGTCCAGGCCATTTGAACAAGCCAACAACAATATGCATAGCTCTAATGCAAGTGTTGTTGGGCATCTTAGTTTGCTCATTTCCAGTCCAACACATTTCCACTTGTTGTTAAGCACACTAGTGCATGATCTCAGTTGAGTGATAGGAATACCATGTGGAAATTGAACCCAGGTGTTAGAACAATTACACTCACAAAAATTGCCAATTACACATGCAAATTACTCACAAAGGAGACTGAATATGGAGCAGAACACTAATTTGTATTGAATAAGTGTATAAATAGCCAACCCTGTGAAGTCATAGACTTCCACAATAAATAATTACATGAGATATTCGAATGCATAAGGATGTCATTTGAATTTGGTCAAAAGCAGGCTTACTAAATCTAAGCAAATCCCCCATAGGTGCATAAAGCACTTTCCAAATCTATCTAGGAGCTCATGAATTGGAAAAATCAATTAGGAAAGATAATAGATGGTGGAAGGAAAACTCATACATGCTTTTCATAGGAGAAAAGAGTGGAGGATGATGAATACAAAAAACAAGTTAACTTCACCTAGTCAAACTTTCCCAATTGCCTTAAAACTCTGAAAAAGCAGGCAATACTGCAAAAAAAAATAGACATGCACTATGAAGGCCAGGAATAAAGCAGATTTGATTCCAAGTGGTTTCTCAAGTGCTCCATGACTCAAATTTAGAAAGTTTGACCACTTTGGATGTGTGGAGGACAACTTGCATAAGGTGGAATATGGAAACTAGGCAAATAAGACAAAAATTGGATTAATTAATGTCTAAGGTAGCTAACTATGGGCTGATTATTCTAACATACCATACCTACAATTTACTACCCACTTGAATAGCTGAGTGATAGGAATGCCATACCTATGATTTACTTTTTTTTGTAAGCTATAACTGGAATGAAGAAACAGAAGGCCATACCTGGTCACCATTATATTTCTGTCTAAAACAAAGTAAGCATCCCTTTAACTGAGTTGTTTGTGCAGCAGCTACATCATGCTTGTAAGAAGCTAATTTATCCAATTGTTTTGTTGTGGCAAGATGCAAAATATGCTATTTATTTTAAAGTATATTTATTGTAGCCAGAAATCTATAGTAGTTGGAGCTATTTTATCTTATGAAATTCACATTAACTAAATGACTGGTTATTATTTTGGGATCATTAATGACTGACCTGCATTGATGGCCTCCTTAACTTTAGTGAAATCTCCTTATCCTCTATCCTTAGCCACTGTCAGCACAAGGTCTTTTCCAAGGTTCGCAGGGATCCCCTTCAGTCTTCGAGATGAAGGGCCCTTTAATTTTGTGGAATTTTTCTTTTGATTGTTGTAATTGTTTGCATTACATTCATATATCCTACCAATGCAATGAGCAATAGGTTGAATAAAAAACGGGTGTAATTCTCCAAGAAACAACCCAAAAATCACTTATCTTGGTGCAACAAAATTCTAGAAAACTTCGATTATACCAGCATCAAATATCTTCTATTAAATTATACTTCATGGGTAAGCTAGTTTTTTTCTATGATTTTACCGGCTAAAATCCTACTGCTGAAAATGTTGAATCCTATTGTTGAAATTACAAATAAATTGTTGAAATTACAAAATCCTGAGGTCATGATAATCATCTCTAAAACAAGAATTTTGGATCATTCTTTGTAATAATAAAATCAACTCATAAATTACAACAAAAACCTATTACAAGCTCGAGGACTTCCCTTTTCTGAACAAAAAAGTCGATGCTTAACCAATGAATCATCCCAATACCGAAACTTGTTTAAAAACAATTGTAAATGTTGAAACTATCTTATTTTTTAAAAATAGTTGTAAATGTTGAGACTATCTTATTTACAGGCTTCTCAGACTCTTTTAACTTTCAACAAATTTGCAAGGTCTTCATTGGGAACCATCCTTGTGCAATCCCTTAGACTTAACTAAACTTACAAACTCACATTTTGCTTAAATTTATTGTCTCACTCAAATCAAGTTGTATGTGATAGATTTTATTAGAACCTCAATTGTTAACAATCCTTTTATAGAGTGAATCTATTTTCTAACTACTTTCAGAAAATATGGATTTTACAATAGTAAATGACAATTCATAGAATAATATATATATGAAAATAGAAAAATCGTACCTCAATCATCTCACATTCGAATTCATAGTAAATTTTGAGGGTTTTCTAATATTTTTCCAGCGAAAACTTGTTATCTCATCCCATTTTCTAATATTCACTGGTTTTTTTCTTACTCCAACTTGTGTAATAAACACTTGTCTTACCTCAATCATCTCACATTCGAATTCATAGTAAAGGTTTTCTAATATTTTTCTAGCTAAAACTTGTGCAATAAACGTTTGTCGTACCTCAATCAACTCACATTCAAATTCACAATAAATTTTGAGGGTTTTCTAATATTTTTCCAAGCTAAAATCTTACCATTACTGTTGAAATTGTTAAAATCTTACTACTTAAATTGTTGAATCCTCTTGCTGAAAATGTTGAAATTGTAGATAAATTGCTGAAATTGCAAAATACAGGTTCCCACAAATAGTTTTGGCTCTATATTGCATACATAATAGTAACTAAGGCTGTTCATGTACTTTTGGAATCAACCTACATGGTTCATAGGTGGCTCAACTTTTTAAGTGCAATAGCTATAGTTGTTAATGTATGGCTTAAAGTGACCTTCATTGAGATTGTTAGTGCCAGAAATTGTTCTCATACTACCAAAGAACAAGCCAACACAATATCATAAAACAAAACTAAGCGAAATAGGTTTTTAGGGTTTTGGTTCTACATTTTGATAACAAGAGGGTAAAATCTCATCAGGCTAAGAAAAACACTAAATCATGTAACAATGAAGGACTGAGATGTATAACATATGAAACATAAACCTAAACAATATAAGCACAATATTGAATTTCATCCATAGCTCACAAGCATTTCATGAATAATAACCTTAAACAAGAAATTAATCTATCAACTAAGTGATTACACAAACCAGAAATAAAAACTAGCAAATAGAGTAAAATGGGATTATAGATTGCACATATATCATAATCAGTTATCAAAAATACATAAGAGTTTCTAAACTTAGCTCTGTATACAATAGCTTGATATCCTCCCCTTGTACAAAAATTCGAACCCTTTTTCATTCCAATGTCTTTCTTTTATCTTGGTTACATCCAAAAAAACGTTATCTAACTGAATAACTACCTTCTAGGTCATACTATCGATCACTATTAAAATAAAAGCTTTCCAAAACAAACTAAAATCTTTACAAAAGTTAACTAAAGAAACTTGTCATCACTAGCCTTTTCAAGATCTTTGGTAACTTCAGCCAAAAGGGATATTCCTTCTAAAGCTTGAGTTTTTCTTCTGGTTCTCTGCTGCTTAGCTTTTAAGTCTTCAAATCTCTTTGATAATTATTGATTTTGATGTGTTGCTTCTTGGATAGTTTGCTTCAGTTCTGCACATAAGCTTTGAGTCTTCCTTTTCCTCTTCAGTGTTTCCTTCGAAACTACAATTAATTCTTGATAATGGCTATTAATATCCTCTAGATATTCACTTAATATTTTATTTTCTACCATGATTCCTTCATTTGTTTCATGCAAAAAGTCTATTTGGTACTTGTACTGCTTGATACTTTTTCGAAGATTTTCATTCTCAAAATCTATACATTTCCCTTCTTGAAATGAAGACATTCCTTTTGGAATCCAAGGGATATTTAACTTCTTAAAAACATACTCATCATCCTCTTTCTATTGCTCTGTCACTGTTACAGGAAAATATGTAGACTCAACACCTTCAAAATTGCACTGGATTGATTGCTTTGCAATTTTTCCTTCACTTGTACAAGCTGCTAACATCACTGAATGATGTTTCATTGAATCAATCTACTGCGGGATAACATTTTATTTCCTTTTAAACTCTTCTAAGTGTTCATGAATTTTAATATGTACTAAGGATGAATTAACCATCAAAGAATCATGTTTCCTGCTCTTGATCTTTTTCACATTCAGTATTTCATCCTCTTCTAAATCTTCTTAAGAAGAATCTTCTAATATTGTAATTTTCTCTTGAGCTAGCTTGGGATTCAAAAGTTTTTTCATGTTTAACCTTAATTTGTTCTTAGGTCTTAATTTAGTTCTCCATCCTGCTCCTACTTCTCCAAACATGAAAGTCTTACCTTGATGTTTAATAGATGCAAGCTAAACAACTTCTCTTTTAACTCCTTGCATGACCAGCTTTTCCTCAAACCCTTCTTTCAAGCTCTGTGTATTGTCAACCTTCAATTTATCAAGAAATGGGATTTCCCTTATTTCTTCATGTACCTCTATAGGAGTTTTTTCTTGTTCTAAAATACATTTACCTTTTTCCTAGTTTCCATCTTCGTTAAGGGTATTTACTACATCATCTTCATTGATTTCTGCTACATCTTCTAAATTCTGCATTTGAAATTTCAACAAATCATCTTCATCAGTATTCTTTTGCTGTCCACCTTCAAGCTCTTTAACCTTCTGTATCAAATACATCACTTGTGTAGTCTCTTATTCTACTTCAGTAATAACTTGTTTCTTCAATTTTTTAACAAGGCTGTGGGATTTGTTCACCTGTCTTCTTTTTTACTGGTCTTCCTTCTCTCTTTGAAACCTTGACTAGAATAGAAAATAATCCCAAGTCTTTCCTTTCTTTTGGAGCATAGTACTGATAATAAATTTTATCAATCCATGATGGAAAATGGACTGCTTAGTGTGATTCTTATTCTCCCTTACTCTACTTGACATTTTCTACAAACTTTTAAGGAAGAGGAAGGGAAGATTCATCTTTGATTCCCGATTTAAGTGCTGTAAAAACCTGATATGATATTTAAAAACAGAGGCATATCTTCCCTCATAGGTTATATAAGTCTGCAAAATATTAATTGGCTCTCTCCATTCAGGATTAAACTTCTGTATATGAACCCCCTTACCCCAATCTACTACAACATTGGGTAGTAGGAAATTCTCTGAATTAAAGCAAAAAGAACCTTCTTGAACCAAAATTCACCTTCATCAGCAATGCACATAGCTTCTACTATTAACTCTGTAGTCAATTCAATTCTTAAGGTATTAAATGAGACTATGTCCTTCTCTAATCCTTGAGCAAATCCATATGAAACCTCTGTATGATGGCCATCAATTTTCTCAAAATATTGAAACTAGTCAGCTTCTTGAAATAATTTTGCACATTCAGGGAAGGTTACATCCCATGTCATGTCTGAAGGCTCAGCTCTATTCGTCTTCCCACTTCTCTTCATTTTCAGCAATGAACCTTTGTTGTTTCTCCTTCAGAAAATAGTTCAAACTATTTTGAAAGTGTGTTACATCAGTAGTAAACCAGAAGTTGAGAAAATTTAGAACCCTAGATATGATTTTTCCTCAAAAAACTAATAAGTATTTCGAAACAATTTCCACTGACATAATAGATTAATAATTGAGCAAAAATCGGGTTCCTAAACTTGATGCATTTATTAATCAACACCCATCACTACTCTTTTGTCCATGCAAACCCGGATTCATGGATGATGTCAACAATCGGTTTCATATATGTTGTAATAATGGTTTCAATTGCTAAAAATATGCTATCTTGTCTTTCGAGGTGTCCACTAACCTTCATAGCTCTGTCTTCAGCTGCCACAACTACATGAGTCAATTACTCTGCAAACCCTAAACATCTAAGAGTCTTCCTCACAATCTCTTCCAATCATAGACTGCCAGATATCAACATGGTCTCTGTAATCTTTCATACATTCAAGAAATTCGTAAATCACAATGAATTACTCCCATCATGCACCATCATTACTGTTTTAATGGATCTCAATTTCCCACATACCAGACAGCTGCAACTCATTTGAATCATTCTTGCCTTAACTCCAACACTTGCCAAAATGATTAGTAAGTTTTAAACACGTATCAGTTTCCTTTACATATGTGGAAAAACTCCCTTCATTTCCAATTTAAGAACTCACGAGTAAACTTACGATTTTTTGAAGGCCACGACTTTCTTGTAGCGCTCTATTTCATTTTTTATTCCTTTGCGCTACAGGAATGTCTGATTAATGGTTTTTGACAAAAGGCTTAAAAAACAAAGGGTTAAATTGTGAAATCAAACTTTTATTAACCCTTATGATATCTCTATCCAACCTTTTAGAAATACATACACCTAATAAGCCCATTTAAAGTATGAAAACAACTAAGTAAAGCAAATTTAAAATGCAAACTTATAAAATCAAAAATAAAAATAAGCATGCTATCAAAATACTTCAAAAACCAAACTCATAATATTAAAGCAATAAGAAAACCATGTTTTCAAAACAAGCATACGGTCTAAAAATAGAAAACAAAAACTAGCTATAACATCTGGCTCTTGCTACGGGATGAAGTCCTCCTTGTGAGGCTTCAAGAACCTATAGATCAATGCTTTTGTGCTATAACTAAAACTATATACTAGTCTACAAAATATCCATTGGGCTATGGAGTCTTTATTCAATCTTTCACACACCAGTATATACAATGAAATTGAAATTTCTTTCCTTCAAATACTGTAAAAATGCTTGAGGAATCGTCCAATGACTAGATTAGACAACTCCTCACCATCCAAAGTCTGTAAAATAAAAGTGTTATTCTCCGAAAATTTTGACATTATGAAAGGACCAAACCATATATTATCAAACTTACCATGTTTACCTTTCTGTTCCTTTCTAGCATTCCATCCTAATACCATATCCCCATTGAAAAAGGTGTTTTCTTTAATTTTCCTATCAAACATTTATTTGATTTTCCTTTTGTACAACTAATCCTTTTCTTCCACTAATTCACAATTTTTCTATAATTCAATTAATGCATAAACTCTCCTTTGAATGTCACTGGGTTCCTCTTGAATATCTTGAATAAATTTCATTACTGGAATACCAAGATGAACTGGAAACACCACATCAGTGCCATTTACTACTTGAAAAGGAGAAGTCCCAATTGACTTTTTAATTGTTATCCTGTCAGCCCATAGTGCATATTTCAGCATTGAGTCCCATGACCTCTAATTCTGATTCAAAAACTTTTTTATACTCTGAATGATACTTTTATTGGTGGATTCAGCTAACCCATTTCCCCGAGTGTAATAAGGTGTTGAGTGTTTCATAACAATCCCATTTTCTTCAAAAAGTGCCACCATAGCTTTTGACTTAAAATCTTTAGCATTATCAGTTAATAACCTGTTGGGACATCCAAATACACTAAGAATATTTTCCTGAATAAAACTAATTATCAACTTGTCTATTGCATTTCTTGTGGGAATTGCCTCCACCCATTTGGTGAAAAAATCTGTAGCTGTCAATATCCATTTATGCTGCCCTGAAGAGGAAGGATTTATCTCACCTATAAAGTCTAAGACCCACTACTGAAAATGAGCATTCACTGCAATAGGATTTAATGGTAAAGACACTAACTTTTTCTTATCGAATTTTTTTTGACATGGGGCACAAGGCCTTACCTGCTGATATACATTAGAGAACAGGGAAGGCCAATAGTATCCAAACCTCAAAATTTTATAAGCAGTACCCTTCCAGTATTTATGTCCCCCACAAGCACCTTCATGGGATTCTGAGATTACCTCCTCAATCTCTGGTTTATCCAAACATCTGAGTAAAATACCTCTTGGATCTTTCCAAAATAGTTGTTTTTCTATCAGAAAATATTTAGTAGCTTTTAACTTCAGTGACCTAGCTTCATTTTTATCTAGATGTTCAAGACATTGTAAATACAATAGGAAATGCACAATGTCTGCATACCATCTATATTTTGCATACTGCTCCATAATATTTTCTTTCTCTTGCTCAACTTGCAATTCTTCCTTATAGGTTGTTCTTCCATCAAATGAAGGCCTAAAGCTTGACAATTTGAATCAGCCAACAATTTCGCTAGACCTTCACCCTTCACTAGTTTAGTAGGCTTGATGTCCACATCATATTCCATTGTCTTAGCAATCCATTTTCCCCTTTTACCTTCACTATTAGCCTGAGTGAATATATCATTAATGGTAGTATTGGGAACATAAGCAATAACCTTACAATGTAAAACATAAATTCTGAAAAATTTTAATGCTTTTACCAGTGAATAAGCTTGATTTTCCAATGTACTGTATTTCAACTCTGAGTCCCTAAGATTCTTTCTAAAAAATACAATTGGCTATTACAGTCCCTCATTATTCTTATGTAACAAAACAACAACTTATGTGTCCTCTGATGGAAAAGAAAAAGTCAGAAACTCCTTTGAAAAATTAGGACTCACTAGCACTAGAGCTTCTATAAGAGCCAGCTTTATCTTCTCGAATGAATTCCTATCCTCTGTTGTCCATTTCACTTCCTGATATTTTTTCAACATAGCCAATGTTATTTGTTTAATGGTTTCAACAAAATTTGGTATGAACCAACACAGAAAGTTGGTTTTACCAATAAAATATTGCACATCCTTCTTGATTCTAGGCAAACTGATCTTCAAAATGGCTTTAACCCTTTCTAGATATATCCTTATCCCATCAGCTGAAACCAAATGTCCTAACAACTTACCTTCCTGCATGACAAAATGTAATTTTTTTGGATTAAGGGACAGTCCATATTTCCTACATTTTAAGAAATTTTTTATTAGGTGCTTTATATGTTCCTCATGAGACTATGAAAATACTGTAATATCATCCAAATAGATTACCACAAACTTATCTTTTTCTCCAAAAAAAGATATGTCCGTATCTCTTTGAAAGGTAGCTCTAGCATTCATCAATTCAAAAGGAATTTTATCATACATGAAAGTACCCCAAGGGTTAGTGAACACTCTATTTTCTCTATCATCATGGTGCATTGCAATTTGGTTATAACCAAAAAATCCATCCACCATTGAAATCCTTTGAGCTCCCACCACTTTTTGTAAAATCTACTTAATTTTTGGTAATGGGTAATAATCCTTCAATGAGGACCTATTCAGATTATGGAAGTATACACACAACCTTATTTATCCCTTCTTTTTTCTGACAGGAACTAATTTTGCTACCCATGAAGAATATTGAAGAGGAACAATGATTTTAGCATCCAAAATTTTTTTTACCTCCTTTTCTATGACATGGAATAAGGCAGGATTGATTCTCCTCAGCTTTTATCTAAATGGTTTTACATTAGGCTTCAGAGGAACTTTATGCTAAATAATACTTGTTGTAGCAGGGATTTCTCCCTTGCTACAGTGCAGGAATGGATCCCTTTCATCTATAGGATGGAAGGGTAGGTTCCTGAATCGAAATGCAGAAAATAAATGGATATGAATCAATAAAGAACAGAAAGACAAGAAGCAGCTAGAAACCCCTCTCCAAACAATGTTAGGGCCTAACTCCAGCTACCTGCAAACAACTATTAGAAACAAAAGACCTGCAAAACAAGTTAAGAAAGAAACTTGCAAGCAAATATGGGTCAAAAAACAACTAAGCTACTAAAGAAAATAGATAACCAAAAAATGATATACCTTCTCTTTGGTACAATGGGCCACCATGCCCTGGCTGGAAGAAGCACCTCTCTCTTTCTCTTGGCAATGAAAGAGTTGTGGCTCAATGGGAGAATGAATGGATGAGAGAGGGGATGTGGGTGGCTTGAGAGACAAAGGGTCTCAAGGAATCCACAGGTAGCATAATAGTATGCAAGGGAAGAATGTTTTGAGAGTGACCCCACCCCTCTATTTATAGCATTTTTAGGGTTCTAAGCCCTTGGTCAGGGCCTTAGCCCCTTTCTTGGGATTTTAGCCCCTTTCACCCTAACTTTAGCTCCTTTTAGGTTTTCAGGCTCCTTTGAGGGGTTTTAGCTCCTTTTTGGAGGCTTTAGCCCCTAGGAGAGTTATTTAGGCTCCGTTTTGGGGTTTTTAAGCCTTTTTCTTATTTTTAAGCCTTTTTGAGGGTGTGGGGGTTTAATGGGGTGATACGAGGGCCATGCATGGGTGTCCTTGGGTGGTGTAGGCCATGTAGATCTAAGTGAGGGATTTTTTGGGTTAACAAATTGCCCCCTGATGTGTGAGGGTAGGAGCTCATCATATGGCTGACAGACATCATAGGATTTGTTGTGGAGAGGTGGTGCTTCTGGGGCTGGGGCATGGTGGCTTTTGGTTTTTGTATTAATATGGTTCCCATCAATGGGTGAGATACAAATAATGTGTGACATGTATATGGAATAGGAGGGCATCCCCATGCCTGTGACAATATCAAAATAATAATTTGATCTATGCTCTAAAATACAAGAGCCGATCATGTACAACTGATGGTACATAGTGGTTGCCTCAATGTGAGGTTGAATACAATACTGATCTAAAGAAATGCTACATTGGACCCATGGCATTCTCATGAAATGCTATATCTTCATGATTGATGACCTTCTAGATCTGGGATGGTACATAGCTATATGGACTCACTGATTGAGAGTCAGAGTTTCTGTGGTACAAGTATGCTGCATCAATCACAAATCTATATAGAAGCACTACTGGGGCTTCTGAACATTATCTCCAATGCAACCTAAAAATAATAAGGGTCATAACCTGTTTAAGTCCCTCAAGTAGACTCATAAATTTTCTATATTCAGGTGACATCCGAGGTCTTCGACCAAATACTGCACGGACCAAAACCTGTACGAATCTCAACGATGTGATGATGTAGTTGGAGTCAAGCACGTGAGAAACAACCATCTCGAGAGGCACTAAGCACTCCTCTCAAGTGGTCCAAGGAACTCATCAATGAGGTTAATGAAACTAGGATACAGGGACCTATGGGTATATCCTATGGAATATGTGTGTTTTCGTCGACAGAGGGAGACTTGCCCCTAGTCAAGACAATGGTGTTTCCTTTACCAGAAGCGCGAGGGAGATAACTGAAAGGTGTGAGACAATATGCAGACTGGCCCATTGAATTGGGGGGGGGGGGGGGAAATATTTGAACAGGGGCAGGGGGAGTGTGGTAGACTCAGACTTCCTTTCTTCAAAGTATGATGGCAGGGTGTGTAGCAGGGATTTCTCCTTACTACAGGGGAAGGAATGGCTCCCTTCTGTCTATAGGACAGAAGGGTAGGTTCCCGCATGTGGAAAATGTAGTAAGAAAAATGGAACAGATAGAAAGTAAAGAACAAGAAAGAATATGGCCATGATCCCCTCTACAAACAAGGTTAGCGATTCACCTTGGCTACCTACAAAAACTATTAAGCTATAATAAACCTGCAAAACATGTTAGAAATCAAACCTACAAACAAATAATGGTCAAAAAATAACTAAGATAACAAAGAAAACACATAAAAAACTAGATTATACCTCTCCTTTGGTGAAACGGGCCACCATTCCCTGGCTGGAAGAAGCACCTCCCTATCTCACTCAACAATGGAGGAGCTATGGCTCAATGGGGAAGATGAGTTGAAGGGAGAGGGATGTGGGTGGCTTGAGAGACAAAGAGGTCTCAAGGCATCCACGGGCATCATAACAGTATGCAAGAGAGGAGTTGTTTGGGAGTGACCCACGCCACCCTCTTTTTATAGAATTTTTTGGGTTTTTAGGGTTTTAAGCCCTTGGTCTAGGCTTTAGCCCCTTTTTTGGGCTTTTAGCCCCTTTCACCCTAACTTTAGCTCCTTTTAGGGTTTTAGCCTCCTTTGAGGGGTTTTAGCCCCTTTTTGTAGGCTTTAGCCCCTATAAGAGTTATTTATGCTCCTTTTTGGGGTTTTCAAGCCCTTTTCTTCATCCTTTAGACTTTTTTAGGGTGTGGGGGTCTAATGGAGTGTTACAAAGGTTGTGAATGAGTGTCCTTCGGTGGTGTACACCATGTAGAACTGAGTGAGGGATTTTTTGGGTTAACAGATTGCCCCTGATGTGTAAGGGCAGGAGCTCATCATATGGCTGATGGACATCATAGGATTTGTTGCATAGAGGTGGTGCTTCTGGGGCTGGGGCATGGTGGATTTTGGTTTTTGTATTGATATGGTTCCCATCAATGGGTTATATACAAATAATGTGTGACATGTATATGGACGAGGCGGGCATCCCCATGCTCATGACAATGTCAAAAGAATAATTTGATCTATGCTCTAAAATAGAAGGGCTAATCATATACAACTGATGATACAATAATGGTTGCCTCAATGTGAGGCTAAATACAATACTGATCTGGCACATTGGACACATGGAATTCTCATGGAATGCTATATCTTCATGATTGACGGTCTACTAGATCTGGAATGGTACATAGCTGTATGGATTCGTTGATTGAGAGTTAGAGTCTCTCTAGTATAAGTATGCTGCATCAATCTTAAATCTATATAGAAGCACTATGGGGGCTTCTAAACACCGTCTCCAATGCAACCCAGAAATCATAAGGGACATAACCCATTTAGGTCCCTCAAATAGACTCATCAATGTGCTAGAGTCAGGTAACATTCGAGGTCTTCAACCAAATACTACACGGACCAAACCCTGTAAGAATCTCAACAGTGCGATGATGTAGTTGGAGTAGAGCACATGAGAAACAACCATCCTGAGAGGCACTAAGGACTCCTCTCAAGTGGTCCAAGGAACTCATCAATGATGTTAATGAAACAAAGGTACAAGGACCTCTGGGTCTATCCTATGGAATATGTGTGTTGTTGTGGACAAAGTGTTGGTTATACTGGGCAGACCCAGGTTTACTTTACTATACCAACAAAACCCCTAACTCACTGGCCCTTTCGGCAACAGACCACAGAATGGCATGAAGTCTCACCTGAAGTGATCTTAGATGGGGTGGTTGAAGAATCAAGTTTCCTCAACCAGGTTTTGATAGCATCCTGGTGTCTCGTGACTCTTCTTAGCCAGTGGGATCTCTCTGTGAGGCACTGTCTCTCGTACTCACTGGCTCTGATAGGGAAATGACTCTTATCACATCGCAGCCTCTAGGATGATGCACAACTTTCTCTTTCACTCAACCCACTATCTGCGATGTCTCACACCGCAGCTCCTCTGACGGTGCGATATCGCCTCTCTACGCTACGATGTCCCTACAGTCAAACTCAATATGACTCTTAAGGTCCAAGGCTTTCTCTCTGGGTAGAATAACTCAGTTAACCTACAGCAGGGCATTAAGCAACCTTACTTAAGCTTCTACAGCTTACCACACTTAACATCAACTATACTCAACTTGCTAAACTAAAGATACTGGAAACACTTAACATTGTAATTGCTACTGTGTGAATCAAGCACTGGTAAACTCATACACAGGATACTTGATACATTCAACTCGTATTTAACCTTATATGTTACTGTAAACTGAAGGATAACATACATACACTTATTAACTGATAGGAAAGTTCATGTAATGAATAACAGATAGCAACTAAGTAAAGCACAATCACATGAAACAATCACACAACACACATATTTTACATGGTTCACTTCCAAGGGGGAAACCTATGTCCACGGGAACTGGTTTATATATTATATCTTGAGAGAGTAAACACATTTCCACTGCAACCTACTATGCAGCCTGAGATCTTCTGGGAAACTCTGCACTCACAGCCAAGAGCCCTTCTCTCTTAGATCTCTTCTCTTCTTATATTGCATTCTCTTACAATATACTCTTCCTCTCTCTCTCTCTCTCTCAATCCCTATGAATTGTTACGTTCATGCTCAAGGAGCTAGCTACTAGTTACAGTAAGATAACTACAGACTAAATAATAGAACCAAAGCTTGATTCTTTCTCAATATCTTACAATAAACTGACTATGAGCTAACAAATCACCCAAATACCTAAATGTATGAATAGCTAACCTTTCAAAATACAAAATACATGCTTTTATAAGTGGCCTGGAGGTCTCTCCATGTTACAAAATTGTGGGCCTGTCCCAACAGTAACCCAAAAACCCTAACTATGACCGTCGGCCTATCTGTACTTTGAACTGCCGCTTTTCGTCACACTACGGATTTCTGCAGTCTTCCATGCTTCTCGGCGCTGATCGTGGGTACAGGCGCCACTTCCTCAGTCGCTCCCCTTCTATCCTTTGTCTTCAATACCTCGGCCCATTGCTCCTTTTCCATTTATGAGGGTAGATGAGCCCTCCTGTCTTCGCCACTGCCTTAAGTGCAGTGGGTGAGATCTCTCTTCTTGGCCGCTCAGGTACTGTTACCTTTGACTTACTCGCTCCAAAATAGCACCTTTTCCTATAGCTGCAGGACCCTACTCCAACAATCCCCTAACACTTACTTGTGGCTCATCCCTGAGCCACTAACAACTGGTTTCTCTTGCTGTAGCTTCTCCTTGGCTTCCTGCGAAGTCTTTGTAAATATCTCTTGAATTATTGCAAATTCTTTCTCCATAGTTTTGACACACTCTTGTACCGCTTCAAGCGTAGATTGAATAATGCTGGAGTCTTCTGTGTCATCAATTTCACTTCTGCTTGTAGTGAACTCCTTAACCTTCTGCTCAACCGCATTGACTAGCTCTGCGATTTGTTCCTGATAGGGTTGAAGCAGGTTATTGAATTGTATCTCTTTTTCCCTCAACCGCTGCGCTTCCTGTTGCAAATGGTTCATCTCTGTTGTCTTCTTCATTTTTGCAAGAGCTCCTAAGGTCTTGAATTCTTCCTTCATTTCCACTGTGGCCTTCCCTATGTTCTGGATTCTCTACTGTAGTTCCAATTTAGCTTGGAGCTCATCTAGCTCCGACCATGTCTTCGTCACGTCGGCTAGTAATGAATCTATGCCATCTATGCGACACTTGATCTGTGTTGAAGTGAGTCTAAAGGCCTTTGCCCTTTCTTCCTTGTCTACCTAGGGAGTGCCTGGTGCTCGAGCCTCAAGCTCAGCAATCTGTGCTTTGTGGTCTTCCTCCATCTTGGTCACTGTCTCTTCCAGAGCCTTTTCTCTGTCTGCAACTCTTCTTACCTTTTGCATGAGAGGCAAGGCAAACTCAATGTTAAACTGGGGTAACTCCAATGTGATGCTCTGCAGGACCTGACCGAGATCCTGTTCTCTTTCTTCATATGTTCTTAACTCCTCTGCCTTTGTCTGAAAGCATACGGTGAGGTCTGCATTATTTTGTCTCAGCTGGGTGTTCTGTTTATAAGTCGCAAGCTCTCTATCCCTGAGTTATATGCTTATTTGTTGCTGGATCATCTGTAATTGATCAATGGGGAACTCTGTGAGATTAACCTCGACAGGTTGTATAATTTGTATCTGCACATCAATCATCGAAGCAGGCAATCGAATGCTCCCTGGCGGTATCAACACTATATTGATGCTATCCTTTGCAAAGAATTCCTCGTGGGAAATTGATTGTGTTGAGCTTTCTCCTACTGTCGCCTTGACTAGCTGAGTCTGCATCATGGCAGTCTTGTCAGATAGTGCTTTCAACTCCGAAAGATGCTTATCTATCGTGCTCTGTAGCTTGTCCTTCGATGTCTGCATCGCCTGAAATGTGTCCTTCATTTCCTCCTTTAGTCTTACTACGATTTGATCATAGTCATCGACGGTTAATGCGGTCTCTAAAGTTGGATTTATGGATTTTTATTTTTTCTTCTTTAGTGCCTCTGATGGCACTTCTTCTGCATCTTTCCTCTTTTGTGCCTTTGGTGGCACTTCTTCTGGATCTTTCCTCTTGGAACCCACCTTCTCTTTTCCTTTATCTGATTGGTCTATGGGTGGGGTATCTATGGGTACATTTTCTGCTATGGCATCTTCTAATGCCTTCTTCCATTCTTCACAAAAATATTTGATGACCTCTTCTACATCCTGCGCTATCATCCTGAATGAACCATTAGCCCAGTTATCCGTTCTAAACCTTTTTGGCCTTAGGAGGATTACATGGCTATCCACCATGAAATCAAGCCGATTATCATACATGTCCAAAACCTCCGTGCTGATCCGTGGTGTCTCCTGAATGACTCTTTTCAATAGTATTCACAGAATACTATCATATTGATCTTTTTCTTGGCTGGGCTGTTGCTCTCCCATAATTTTGCATAGTGCGTGCCTCTGGGCTCACCACCTCGTATCTATAGAAACTGAGTATGGGGCAGCTCCTTCCACCCGATGAATGCACATAATATAAGTAAGCACAAGAAATGGAAGGGGTGGTTTGGCTCATCCTGTGCTGTCAAACAATCTTGAAGAAAAATATTTAACAAAAATAAACACCAATTAAACTGTTCACCTTCTGTGACTTGTATGGCAAGGTGAATTACTGATCTTGTGACTTCTTTTGGGAGAACCTTGGTTAACAGTCTTCTTGCAAGCAGAATGGCTATAAATTTGAGTGTATCATCTACTATTCCTGAGAGGTCATAAGCCCGAACTCCTCTATGTAGCTTATACTTGTTCACTAGGGTTGCTGGTAGCTTGGAATCCTTGCTCTTACTTGATATATGTGTTTGCGGGTCCTTACCGGTCTTGGATAGCGCAGTGATGTGGTGTATCAGGTCGATATTCAAGTCAACCTAGTTACCCAACCAGAGGTAACCTCCATGTACATAGGAAAGTAGTACACGTACCACTACATTAACCTTTGTACCTCGTCCAAAATGTGGTATTCTCAACAAATTAAGCAAGCCTAACCGCTCAAGAATCTGGACATGTTCCATAGGAACAAACTCATCTGCAATGGTCCTTGGGTTTCTATGAACCATAAGATACTGGTCCAGCCAAAACTGAGGATATGTCTTTCCATCTCCGAGGTTATAGTCTATAAATTTGATAACAGGGACATATCCTAACAGGTCTCCATCTTTCTTTACATGAGGGTCAATGGCCGGTAGCGAAATAGGGAAATTATCACCCTTGGGAATGGTTACCTCTGGTGTGTCCTCGGCTCATGGCACAATGTATGTTGTTAGCATATGAACTTCTTCTTCCTATTCTGGACTAGACTCTTCTACTATCTGAGCTTGACTCCTCATCCTTGGTGGCTGTTTGACCTGTGATGTAGCTAATTTCACAACCTTGGGTAGCGTCATCATAGTAGATGTGAGACCACCACCCTGGAATCATTGCATAATGTATTCTAAAGGTTCTGTCACAGACAGAAACCACTCAGTGCAATACTTTGGATTGGAAATGGCTGCGAAATTGGGGAAAACCAGCACTCTTGTAACTGGAGTATCTCTGCACAAGGAAAACTCTTCAAATTGCTCTATAACTCTCTAAAATCGCAAAAGTAACCCTTCTGTATGAATGATCTTTATATTTATAATGAAGGTGATAATCTCTGAAGCAACGGTCCTCTAGGATAGACCCATCGGCAGTATTAATTGCATGGACAAGACAACACCCGTCATTTCGATCCTCAGTAATTGTTGAAATATGATCAAATTTCCCTCGAAAAGTGTGTGCAGGCGTGGGTCTCATCGAAAGTTTTACCAAATATGGAAAAATCATTATACTATTGCCAAATCTAGGGCAACAGATACCTGTCGTATCCGGATTAACTGCTTGTCAAAAGGCGAAGTGACTGGCCTTCTGTCCTTTTTCAAAATTGTCTACGTGGCATGGGGAAACATCACCTTGCTGCGATGCCAAACCACATCGTTCTGAACCAAAGTGTTGGCGTGAAACTCCACAAGCATCCTATGACTTGCGCAAAACAAACTTTCCTCATACTTAGAACCTTTTTTTTTCCCTGTGTAGACTACTTACCGGTGCGATGCCTCCTTTCAACTACACTAGACATCTGCACTCCCTTACACTGTCTGAGTTAGGGCTGGGAGGTGGAGTGGATATCACTATAAATCTTAAGCCTACTGCCATTAATCAAAGTGGGAAGAAGCTCCCCATTCAGTTTGTTGAGCTGAATGGCACCTCCTTCTGTAACTTGTTGAATCTGATATGGCCCCAACCAATGCGTCTTGAAATTCCCTGGAAACTTAATAAAATTACTGTCATAGAGGAGCATTAGGTCTCCTATTTTAAAGATCTTACTCTTTATATGCCTGTCATGCCAAGATTTTTCTCGTGCCTTCTGCACTTTTTGATGAAATCCTGTGATGAATCTGTCTTCCTCTAAGGCAAGCAGCTGCTCTAGCCTTTCATTCATCGTGTTTGTATCAACCATCCCGGTAATTTGAGCAACTCTTAAACTGGGAATAATATATTCCATAGGCATAACAGCCTCTTGTCCATACACCAAGCTGAAAGGTGTGTGTCCTGTAAGTTTCTTGCATGTAGTCCTATAAGCCCATAATACAGCATTAACCCTGAGGTCCCAATCATTTCTTTGGTTGTTGCAGATCTTAGTAAGAGCGAATCTTGTTAAAGGCCTCCACCATACCATTAGCTTGTGGGTGGTAGGGAGTGTTCTTATGGTGCTGTATGTGGAATTCCTCCATCAAGGCCTCAATAGTGCGGTTCAAAAAATGGGTTCCTTGATCGCTCATCAAAATTACTGGATATCCAAATCTACTGATGATGTTTTCAAAAATGAACTGTATAGCTGTAGTAGCATCACAATTCCTTACTGATTTGGCCTCTGCCCATCTGGTGAGGTATTCTGTTCATGTGATGATGTATCTCGCACCAGTTCATTTTCTTGGTGGGTTGATAGGACCCACAAAATCTATAGCCCATTTGTCAAATGCCTGCAACATAATCTATGGTTGCAGCAACATTTCATCTCTCTACGAAGGTTTTCCTACCCTCTGGCAGATATCGCAACATCTGCAAAACTCCTTAGTGTCTTTGTATAAAGTAGGCCACCATAATCCTGCAGCTAGGATTTTCTGAGCAGTTGGCTTTCCTGTGAAATGACCTCATGTGGCACCTGAATGTGCTTCTCTGATAATTGCCTCTTTCTCATGTGGCATAAAGCATCTGCGCAAGACTTCATCTGGACCTAGATTATATAAATGTCCTACGATCAAAGTGAAGTCTTCTGCTCTGACAACTAACTGTTTCTTTTGCTATTTAGTGAACTCAACAGGTGCCCACCCTATAGTGAGAAAGTGAATAATATCAGCTTAGTACTCGTCTGCGATTTGGATAGAAAACAATTGCACATCTGGCAAATTGTCCTCTAGATTACTTGGTTCTTATCCTGAGTCTATCCATGACAGATGATTAGGTCTGGCATTTAATCTCCCTGGTTTGACAATAATTCAAAATCATACTCCTGAAATAGGAGTAACCATTTGTAGATCCTTCCTCCTAATACTGGATTATTGACCAAGTACTTCAAAGTGGAATGGTCAGTGAACATCTTGAATGAGGCACCCAACAAGTACTTCCTAAACTTTTGTAAAGCATACACCATATCTAATCCTTCTCTTTCTGTAGTAGATAGCTTTCTGCTTGAGTATGCGATAGGGTGATCGATACCCCCTTCTCCTGGCTGGGTTAAGACGATCCCCAGTGCGATTCCAGATGCATCCACATGTACATGAAATGGCTTGGTCCAGTCTGGAAATACTAAGATGGGTGATGTAACCATATTCTCTTTAAGGGTGTCTAGGCTATGCTGGAATTCCTCATTCCATAGGAATTTGACGTCTTTCTTCAACATCTTTTCCATAGGTGCTGTGATCTTTGCATAACCCTTGATGAATTTTCTATAGTACCCGGTATGACCGAGCACTATCCTCAATTGCTTGACTAAGTTGGGTGCTAGAAGATTTACAATGATGGAAATCTTTGCAGGATCTACCATCAAGCCTTGTCTGCAAACAATATGAACCAACAAAATACCAAATGGCACATAGAATATACATTTCTTCAAGTTAAGAGAAATTTGATACTGTCTGCATTTCTCTAACATGAGTCTTAAATCTCCTATATGCTTGTCAATTAATACAAATACAGTCCAATCGTCAAAATAGACTTCTAAGAATTTATGGATGTATTCCTTAAAAATAACAACTACTACTCTTGAAAAAATAGTTGGTGCATTTTTAAGACCAAAGGGCATTACCGTATACTGGAATGAGCCCCATTCTGTCGCAAAGGTGGTCTTATATCGATCCTCTGGATGGATTCAGATCTGGTGATAGCCTGAAAAGCGATCAGTGAAGGAGTAGACATCCTGCACTCTCACATTGTCTAACACTTCGTCAGTAAAAGGTGTCAGGAATGGGTCATGAAGCGATGCGTCGTTGAGTTTGCGCAAATCGAAATAGATTCTGATTTCTCCCTTAGTTTTCTTTTCCTGCACGACCATGGGACTAACCCACTCGCTCTCTTCTATAGGTTCAATGATGCCTGCTGCTAGCATCTTATCAATCTCATCTTTAAATTTTTCTTTATAATGAGGATTTAATCTGTATGGACGCTACTTAACTGGCCTAGCATCCTCTTTCAAAGGTATCTGCATGACACCCAAATCACCTACTATTCCCTTCATCTCTATGAACTTAGTGGGGAATAGGTCCTGGTAGTCATGTAAAAAATATTTGATTTGTCCTACCGTTTCATCATCCCTTCCAATAGAGGAAAATTTAGGTTCTATTTCTGTGCCAATATTGATCTTTTTAATCTTTATAGGCTCTGTGATGGCTGGAGTCTCTAGCTTCGGTCCCTCAACTTCGCGAGTCCATTTTGACTCTGGAATGTTGACACTGTGAGGATTCTCATCCTCGTCATTTGGATCTACTGCGAAGTTGTAACAATCTAGCGCATGGTCTAATTGGATGGCCCAATCAGGTTGAGCAAACACTGATAGGGTATATTCCTCAAATATCTTGGTCTTTATAACATCTAGGGCCTAATCAATGCATGGATACTTAGATTCAAAATTGAAAGTGAGTTCAAAGCTGTCTATCATAACTGGCCATGTAGTTGTTCCTCTGCACAACTCTGTCTCGGTGTACCAGTTCTTTAGGATTTGGTCTAAAGTGTGAATGAATAGGCGAACCCATTCATCCTCAAGAATGTGCGACCAATTCTATTCACACATCTTAATATGTGACCTGGGGTCACTTTCTCTTGTATATGTCTAGTGTAGACACTCCTTGTCATTAGAAAATCTGATCGCCATCAATCTCTTAAGGTCATTCCATGATGCAATATTTTCTTTGTGTGCATGCCACCATCTTGCAGGTGTGGCTCTTACTACAAGGTCAATAAATGCCATCCTCTACTCTTGAGGAATTTCTTGTTCAAACTGCTGTAAAAATTCGTTGACGTCTGCTAAGCCATCAAACGACAGAATATCCTTAAGCTTTTCTCCTATCCATCGCAGTGACTTAGTCAGAGATGCACATCTGCGAGCTGAGACTTCATAAAGTCTATTCTGCTAGTTTTCTAGACCAACCTCTGAATATGATGCGCATGAGCTGTCGCATCGCCAACTGATGTTTCCTTCTGTGGTCAGATTGATGTAATCACTCTGATTGGTGATCATCTGGTAGAGGCTCTCCATATTACACACCTCTTCCTCTACTCTATTAGGTTCAATATATATAGGACCCTGGAAGGATCCAACGGTGCAATGACCCGAATCTGATTGTCCTCGAAGGTCATTTGTATTTTCTTTAAATCAATAACAACCATGTTATCGATTGCCTAATCTATTCCTAGTAAAGCTGGGTATGGTCTAATATCGCCGATAATTTCTATGACTTCAAAGTCTACAAAGCTGCGAACTCCGTTAATGTCAACTGGTACTTGCAGTAATCGACCCAGTGGTGATACCCTATGCTGATTGGCTAATCTTAGATGGATAGGTGATCTGGCTAACTTAGGGCTACCCATCTATTCCCATTTCTACTTAGTCAGAACATTTACCTCTGATCCTAAATCTAGGATTGCCTCATCCATTTCAAATTCTCCAACTTGGGCTATGAGTCTCATCTCTCTTCCTATTCTTGTATGGCCCATAATATTATGAACAGCACGCTATGCACTGCTCATGAAAGAAGACGGCTGACACTGATCTATGATGCGTTGAAGCTCTCCGATAGCTTTCTCATTTCTCACAAGTTTTAAGAAACTCCACAGGAAGGAGTGTACACTTCCTGTCAACTCATCCTCGTCTCACCTTCCAGATGTGGTATCCTGCGATGTCTGCTCAGGACTTACGCCACAAGGTGTTTGATGTGGTATGCCCCTAGATGGTAGTACCTACGATCCTGATTGTATAGGGTCATTAAATAAAGTTTTAGCTTCTTGAAATTTTTCTTTATTCTTCTACAGGTCGAGTGGTGTTGATTTATTAGTAGCTTTGTGCATTCACTCTAGACCTGTGTTCTTTTCGGTATCCTGCGATGTCCCACTAGTGGAAGGACCGTTGTGAGTCACAATGTTAACTCTTGGTTCTAGTTCTTTCTGATCAGCAGCAATAAGCTAGATGTTCTGGTTTACTACTGGCTTAGGGACCCTAATATTTGCTAACAAGATAGGACACTCTTCTATAGGATGATCATAAGATTTGCAATAATTACATGTCATAGTAGGGTTCTGAGAATCCCTAGCATAATGTCCTATAACTCCACAATTGTAACAAGTAATCGGTCCATGGAAATGGCCAAATCCTTCACCAAGGACAAAGCCTCCTCCACGGCCTCATCCTTTGAATCCTCCACCACGGCCAACATGAGCCAGTTCATGCTGTGGTCCTACTGCTGGACCTGGTGTCTCTGACTGGACTCTGTACAAGTCATGTTTTCTCTCTATCATGAGATCGTAGGCTCTGCAATTATGTTCATCATGGCTGACTGACTTACAAAAGTTACAGTATAAGTTCTTAGGGGTCTGTAGATACTTCTGAAGTAAAGGGCATTCCTGTGGTCTATGTCCTCTGGTTCTGCAGAGTTCACACCATGGCCTTTGGTTTTGTATTAAGGGGTTTGGAGCCCCACTTGCTAAATATTCAACAAATACGGGACAGTTATCATTAGTATGGCCCTGTCCTTTACATTTTGTACACCATAGTTCTTGTGCAATCTCTTTTCCTTTCCTAATCTCATGCAGCTGTAAGGTGAGATTAGGTAACTGGTTCTGCAGGTTTGTCATACCTGCACTGGTCTCAACTAGAGGTGAAGCCTCTAGTTTCATTGCCATCTCTAATGCTTCATCCTGTGTATGGAGTCTTTGTTGCATGAGGGGAAGTCTGATATGCAGGAGCAGTGCTGCGATGAACCATTCCTTATGATGCTTGGGTGCAAACTCAAAGCTAACTTAGTCTATGAGAGATTTGAATTTTTTATCAAAGTCCCATACTGACTCTGTAGGTGACTGTTTGATGTCTTTAAGCTCTATGATACACTATGACTCAGACTTAGGTTTCTTAAATTCTTTGATCATGGTGGTCCTGACCTGTACAAGCGTTCTGGGCTACGCTGCGGCATACTTCATATACCATGTTAAGGATCGTTCTCTAAGTGTAGTGGCCAACTGGACTAGTTTATTATTGTCGTCTTGTCTCTGTTTAATGGTCCATACAGCTTCACACAGGAACCAATGTTGTTTCAGGTCTTCTGCCCCTGTACCTTTGAAGGTAGGTAGTTTCATGTCATCCCCCATTCTATTTCTATGTGGTGGGTTCTGATTTGTTGTCTTACTACCACTCGACGGTGTAGATGTAGGTGGTGTAGCGGTAGTATGTACTATGTGTGAACTACTAGATGTAGTTCCTACGGGATTGTTCTGAGTCCCGGTTGTTTTCTATGGGGTATAAGGGTTGTAAGGGATACCCCCTACTATTGTTTCTGTATTATTCTGACTCTGTTCTCTAGTATGGTCTGAACTGTCTTCAAAGAAGGAAGAACTGAAATCTAATTTATATTTCTTACCACTACGTGTACATCCAAGTTCTTCAAAATCACTCTCAAACTCTTGTGACATTACACTTACTGAACTTATGCATCTGAGAATATATCGAGTACTCCTTTTTCATGTAATAACATCTTAATGGACAAGTTTAAAGAGTTC
Organism: Pseudotsuga menziesii; assembly: GCA_001517045.1. Lineage (NCBI taxonomy): Eukaryota > Viridiplantae > Streptophyta > Pinopsida > Pinales > Pinaceae > Pseudotsuga > Pseudotsuga menziesii. The sequence continues at coordinate 70,903 of LPNX010483733.1, forward strand.
AATTACTTACCGCGATAACCTTTGAATAAGTACCTCTCAGCTTCGCTGAAACTTTTTCTTTGATCAACTGCAAAATCTGTGATGAAGCCTTCCAGCAAACTTGCAAGCCAGAAGTCGACTGCCCATGAAATGGGATTATCTATGCTCTTCATGTTCTGAATCAGCTCCGGTTTCCAGACAATGTTCCTCTTCTTCTTGAATATATTCTTATCAGTCAACTTTGATAACCAGTCATACAACTAATTTGCATAGGTCACAAAAAATATCTCATGTAGGTCTGTTAAGATATATTTTTGTAACCAGTCCTCTGTACTAAGCCTAGGACTCTTGTTTTCTGTCATAGAAAACTCTTTTTCCTTAGACCCAACCCACTGGTTGAGTTCTTCTTTAGTAGGATGCCAACAGAACATTAGCTCTTCAATGTGTTCAAAGTTGGCAATGGAACCATTTGTTGGTTATATTGGGCAGAACCGGGTTTACTTTACTGTACCAACAAAACCCCTAGCTCATTGAACCTTTTGGAAATAGACCGTAGAACAGCCTAAAGTCTCACCCGAAGTGATCTTAGATGGGGTGGTTGAAGAATCATGTTTCCTCAACCAGGTTCTGGTAGCATCCTAGTGTCTCGCGACTCTTCTTAGCCAGCAGGATCTCTCTACGAGGTGTTGTCTCTCATACTCACTGGCTCTGATAGAGAAATGAATCTTATCACATCACAGCCTCTAGGATGATGCACAACTTTCTCTTTCACTCAACCCACTATCTGCGATATCTCACACTGCAGCTCCTCTGACGGTGCGATATCACCTCTCTACGCTGCGATATCTTTACAGTCAAACTCAATATGACTCTCAAGGTCCAAGGCTTTCTCTCTGGGTAGAATAACTCAGTTAACCTTCAACAAGGCGTTAAGTAACCTTACTTAATCTTCTACATCTTAACACACTTAACATCAACTATACTAAACTTTCTGAACTAAATATACTGGAAACACTTAACACTGTAACTGCTACTGTGTGAATCAAGCACTGGTAAACTCATACACAGGATACTTGATACATTCAACTCATATTTAACCTTCTATGTTATTGTAAACTAAAGGCTAACATACATACACTTATTAACTGATAGCAAAGTTCATGTAACGAATAACAGATAGCAACTAAGTAAAGCACAATCACATGAAACAATCACACAACACACGGATTTTACGTGGTTCACTTCCAGAGGGGAAAGCTACGTCCATGAGAACTGGTTTATATATTATATCTTGAGAGAGTAAACACAGTTCTGCTGCAACCTACTATGCATCCTAATATCTTCTGGGAAACTCCGCACTCACAGCCAGGAGCCCTTCTCTCTTATATCTCTTCTCTTCTTATATTGCCTTCTCTTACAATATACTCTTCCTCTCTCTCTCTCTCTCTCAATCCCTACGGATTGGTACATTCATGCTCAAGGAGCCAGCTACTGGTTACAGTAAGATAACTACAGACTGAATAATAGAACTAGAGCTCGACTCTTTCTCAATATCTTACAATAAATTGACTATGAGCTAATAGATCACCCAACTAGCTAAATGTATGAATAGCTAACCTTTCACAATACAAAATACATGCTTTTATAGACGTCCTGGAGGTCTCACCATGTTACAACACTATGGGCCTATCCCAACAGTAACCCAAAAACCCTAATTGTGACCGTTGGCCTATCTGTACTTTGAACTGTCGCTTTCCGTCACACCATAGATTTTTGCAGTCTTCCATGCTTCTCGACACTGATCGTGGGTACAGGTGCTGCTTCCTCAGTCGCTTCCCTTCTATCCTTTGTCTTCAATACCTCATCCCGTTGCTCCTTTTCCATTTATGAGGGTAACCGAGCCCTCGTGTCTTCGCCGCTGCCTTAAGTGCAGTGGGTGAGCTCTCTCTTCTTGGCCGCTCAGGTACTGTTACCTTTGAATTACTTGTTCCAAAATAGCAGCTTTTCCTATAGCTGTGGGACCCTACTCCAACACAAAGGGAGAACTTCCCCTAGTCAAGGCAATGGTGTTTCCTTGACCAGAAGCAGGAGGGAGATAACCAAAAGGTGTGAGACAATCTACGGATTGACCCACTGAATGCAGGGAGGGGGGAGGGAAAAAGTTGAAGATGGGCAGGGGGAGTGAAAGAATTGAATAGGGGTAGGGGGAGTGTGGTAGACTCAAACTTCCTTTGTTTAGAGTATGAAGGTAGGGTGAACCAGGAAGCAAATGAAATTGACTCATGGGAATGGGATCATAGTTGTAATACCGGGGATGTCACTACAGATGGGAAATACTTGGAGGAGGTAGAAACTTTTGATATTTGATGGGATCTAAGGAAGACACATTGTAGAGTAATCTGAACAAAGGTGACCCAAAGTGGGAATGCTGCCAAACTATTTTCTATAGGGCGGTGTCTAGGGACACTGTTGTGGTATGATCTCATGGATTTTTGGTGAGACCAAGAAGGTAAATGCCCGATGGTGCTTTCAATTTTAGATAGTTTCAAAGCATGAAGAAGACTCTAGTGGGGGCTCTTTTTCGTTGGTATTCTCCTATGCCCAAAAAAGGATAAAAGTATACATAGGAGAGCTCACCCATCCTGTAGGGGATGAGAGACTTCTTTACCATTGGTAGTCCAATCAGGACGGTAAAGGTTAAAACTATACTGACTAGACGGTCATTTAGATAATTTTATGAGCATGAATGAAACCAAGTTTTCTTGATGATATTTTCTGGATGAGAAGGCTGGAAAAGAGCTTAACGACAACCCGTGGTGATATTTTTTGTAAAGTACGGCCCCTCAACTCGAGAAGGCATAAAAGTGTGTAGAGGGGAATGGTCTTGGCTTGAATATGCCAAGGTGGTCCTTTTCATTTAATGGTCTCCATGGTCTGCAAAAGGAGGTAAATGAGATGATGTAGATGCCCTTTCCTATACTTTACCAAGCGGGAAAGGAAGCAACTGTGCTCGACTATCTTTTCATTGTTTTAAGGAGTCAAAAAAAATCTTAAATGAAACTCCAATACGGTCAACTGATTGTGGTGGAACAAGTGGTGCCCCATGTTAGGATGGTGGACAGAGGTCCAAATGTCATCTGACCAGTATGGATGGAGTAGGAGGCTCTCAAACATACCAATACATGTGTGGGATAGATCACGGCAGAGGCTAGTGAGTCGATGCGGTAGAGGCACGCAAACTGAAGTGGCATCCAACAGAGGTCAAGAGAGCATGTGTGTGTGTTGTGGTGGATGGGCTTCACTACATGTGATGTGAGTACAATTCCAGGGGAAATTCTATGCCAAATACATGCAAGAAAAATAAATCATTTTGTGGACAGTGGTCCAGAGGTCCACATAAGGTGCAGTGGATTGAAAAGACAACTATGTGTTAAAATACAAAACAAAACTAAAAAAAGGTAACCCTTAACGGGAAGTGGCCCAAAATCTCGTATGAGTAGCGGTCGAGAAGTGTGATACAAGTACAGGTTTGTAGACACTTGCATTGTCATGTCATGGCTTGTAAATCAAGGTGACTTATGTGAAATAGTCCCAAAATTAATTTATTAAACATGAGACGATGGTCTCATAAAGAGATAGAGCTTTGAGCCTAGAGGTGTGAGAGGTGTCTCGAATAGGTTCTGAGTGACTTAGGATTAGCAGCTGATGGTGCTACCCCTAACTTGTGGTAAAAAACATTGAAAAACAAGAAAAGAAAATGAAGCGACTCATTGGTGATGTTTAAGCATAAAATCTCTTGAGGTAGAGCCCATTGAGGGGGTTCTCCAAGAGTTGTCCATCAGTGTCAATAATGGTGTATGCCCCTTTTCTAAGGCAATGGTGGATGACATATGGGCCATATCACATTGACTCAAACTTGCCTTTTCCAAACTTATCATTGGGTTTGTCATAGACTAGAACCATATCGCCTTCGCTGAAGGTGCGAGGGTGGACATGGGAGTCATAGTGGACCTTTGACTGAGTTTTTGTTGCTTCAATGGCTTGTAGGGTAGCTCAAAGGTCTTTTATGGTTTCCTCGAGTTGGAGGAGTCATTATTCTAAAGGAAAATTGTCAAAGAGAAGTTCTACTACGATGCGGAGGGACAGGTTTTGGCACTCTATAGGGAGCACTGATTCAACGCCATGTACTAGGCAGAAAGGAGTGAAACCAGTTGTGGTTTTTGTGGATGTACGATAATCCCATAGGGTAGAGAATAACATGTGATGCTAGTTGGTTTTATGATTTCCTACCATGCTTTGGAGCATTGTTTTGATGATTTTGTTGACTGCTTCAACTTGGTCGTTGCCCTGGGGGTATTAGGATGATCAATACTGGTGTTCGAACTTCAACATGGTTAACAGTTCATCCCATATGGCATCTTGAAAGTGTGCTCCATGGTCTAAGACTAATTTTTTAGGAACACCAAATCATGAAATAACATGGTTAAAGAAAACGTGTTCTGTGGTTTTGGCTTTGCAATCAAATGTGGGCATGGCCTCGGCCCACTTGGTGAAGTAATCAACTACTATAATGATGTATTTATGACCATTATCCAAGACAGGGTTGATTGTCATGAAGTCGATTGCCCATTTGTAGAAGGGCCCGACTGTGAATACGGGGTGTAATGGTGCAGGGGGGGTTTCTTGCCTTTGGGGCAAAGAGCTGATAGTTGTGGAAATGCTTGATTACCTCTATGCAATTAGTGAAGATAGAGGGCCAAAAATAGCTGGCACATAGAATCTTCTGGGTGGTTTCTAGGCCTGAAAGGTGGCCACTACAGCCTCCACTATGACAGTCGTTGAGGATGGTCTCGGCCTCATCATGGGTGAGGCAACGACGTAGGATGGTATCAATTCCTTGACGATACAAAACATATCCAATCATCAAGTGGTGAATGGCTTGATGTCGGATGCGTCACCTATCCTCATGATTTAAGTGTGCTGCGAACTTCTGTGTTATTAAATAGAGAAGGATGTCCCCGTACCATGGGTCATCTGTGGATATGATGAATAGAAAATCGTCAGGGAGATCATCCTTAGGGGGTGATGACATGGTTAATGGGGGGAAATCGGTCATGAGCATGGCTAGTGTGAGTACCTTTGTGCTTTTTGGGGATATGAACTCTAGGTCGAATTCTTGGAGGATGACTACCCACTTAGCTGCTCGACCTTGTAGAAGGAAATAGCTTAAGAGGTGTTGCATTGGGTTTGAATCAGCCACTACATGAGTATGGTTTGCAATGATATAGTGATGTAACTTCTAAGCCGAGAAAACAATGGTGAGGGCCAATTTCTTCTCGGGTGAATACCATAGTGGGGGTCCTGTTATCTTCTAACTGACATAGTAAATCACGTGCTCATGGTGAGCATCATCTTCTTGGACCAAGACTCTAGTGATGGTGTTGTTCGAGGCTGACACATAGAGAATGAAGTCTCGAGTGAAGTCTGGTGTTGAGAGTAATGGTGCAGAACCCAAGGCTTGTTTGAGTGCATCAAACAATTCTTGTGCTTGCTGATCCCAAACAAAGAGGATTTTTGTGCGGAGCGGGAAAATGAATCCGTGAGCTTTTGTTGCATACTTTGGCACAAAGTGGTGAAGGAATTTGGCCTTACCTTGGAGGCTCTACAGTTGGTGCCATGTTTTGGGGAGAGGGAGATCAAGGATATCCTGAACTTTGAGGGGATCTACCATTATTCCTTTGTGGGACATGATGAATCCAAGTAGATGGCCTGTTGGGACACAACAAAATGCACTTGAGTGGATTCAGGTGAATTTTGTACTTGCGACAACGTAAAAAGACTTACCGCAAATCGTCTATGTGTTGCACTTGTTTTGGTGATCAAGCAGTAAGGTCGTCTAGGTAGACCAAGATGATGTGAATTAGATCATGGAAACAGTATGTCATGGCACTCTAGAAGGTGGCTCCAGTGTTTTTTAGGCCAAAGGGCATGACTCGATAGGTGAATGTGCCCCACAGGGTTGTGAATGCCATCTTATAATGGTCTTCTTTTCAGATCTAGATTTGGTTATACCCAAAAAATCCGTCCATTAAGGAAAAGGCCTCATGATAGGCGCATGCATCAATAATCTCATCGATGAAGGGTGTGGGGAAGTTGTTTTTGGGACATGCCCCATTAAGGTCACAGAAGTATGTGCAAACACGAATGGTATCCTGTTTTTTATTCACAGGAACAAGATTAGAAACCCAAGTGGTATATGCAATGGGGTAGATGAAGCCGGTAGTGTGCAACTTCTCTATCTCGGATTTAACCGCATCCACTTTGGATGGGTGAATAGGCCATTTCTTTTGGCATACGGGTGTTGTTGCTACCTTTCACACACCTGGGTCATGTGGCAGAAATATTCAAGCCACCCGGTGTGTCCTTGGGGGTAAGTCTCGATTCAAGGCTGTCACCTTGTTCTTGACTCCTCCGTTTAGGCTCAACTCCTAACGGAGTCAAGGGGGGTAGACCCTATTAAGTTACTAAGGCTAAAATACTTAGTACGATGATGTTAAACTGAAAGAGTTACTTAGGAGTTTGAAATTTAACCATAAATAATCATAGATGACAAGATACAAAAATGAGCGCATGAAAGCACAACGCTGAGACACAATATATATATATATATAGCAAGAAAATAACCAGTGCCTTAGAATGGAGTCAAAATAAAATCAATGTACTTGCATGTGCTTTGAGTGAATGTTTTGCAATTTCCTCTTGGTACTTTTTAAGTTAATGTGAGGTATGAGTTGATTAAAATTAATCGAAGGGGTGGAATCCAGATATACCCGAGAGTACTTGGATTATGTCCAAAACTAAACCTTCATAGCTACCCACAAGGAATATGTGGGTTGAATGGAGTCTCTGGCGATATTGTTCATAACACACCCATTAGGGTGTGATATAGATTGGCACACCGAGGTCACTTCTCAGAAGTTCCCGCTTCCTTTGGGTATTTTTCCACTGTAATGGTTTGATCTAGGTGTTGGATTTTCACCTAATGGTTTGTCAATTTGGGAGAGTGAGTCCTAATTATTAGTCACTCAAATGATTTTGATATATCTTGACTGATTGGATGAACCGCATCCAAGTGTAGAGCATACACACCAGAGTCTTGTTAATTTTAGTAAATTTTAAAATGGATGTTCTTGTTAAAAAGAAAACCCTCCATGAACCTCTTTCGATCCAAGTGGATCTCAATCGGGGAATCAAGGAGGGGTTAATTTCATAAAATATGAAGAAACAAATGATGAAAAGGAAAACACAGATACACAATTCCAGTTTTCTAATTAGTCCTACCATGCATCTCCTTCCCCTTTCGGGTCAATCGGGAAGTCATGGGGTAAGTATTAAGATTACTTTGAAATATCAAATATGGAATATGAAATTGATAATGAATCAAAGTATACTACCCTATATATTATAGCTACACTAGTTTGAAAACATATGAACAAAAAGTAAAAAAATGACACCGACGCAAATCCCCCCGGGGGGGATGGGGAATGGGCTCGAAAGAGCCTATTCAAAAAATATTTTTATTACCAGAATTTACAATATCAGAAAACTGATATGATTCCTCTTGATTCTTATATAGAATTAAATCAAGGGCTTACAAAGTGTGATAATTAAAGATTTCAGTTAAAAAGGGAGACCCCTGGGGGGATTCAGAGGCCCAAAAGTCACTTTCGAGCAGCAGCTCCTCCTTTTTTCTGTTATTCCTACTATAAACCAGCAATATTATTAGACTGAAATATTCCCAAAATCACTCTGAAAGTACCTTTGGGTCAGCTTACGTTTAACCAAAAAATGCTAAGTAAAAACTAGTTAAAAAAGGTAAAAAAGGAACCAATGAAAGCAAGCTTTCCTTGGGATCTTGGATTTCCTTTTAGGCACCCAATATGATGTGCACTGATTTCTATATTTATCTTTTATAACAGCAAATAGAAATCTAATGCATGCAAGCTACAAATTTTCTTTAAAATTCCATGCAAAAAGGACGATTTCCCTAAAGCTAGATCTAGAATGCTTATGAAATCTTTTAAGAGAAAGATCTAGAAAATGGGATTTGAGAATATAGATATATGTTAAATTTAATTTTAAGATGATAGATCTAAACAAAATCAAATCTATGAACAAAATAACCGGGTAAAAGACTTGATTTTGAGGGAGGAAGAGGAGGAGAGAAATGTTGGTTTCCTTGAAGATCCACAGTGGAGCTTTCGGGTGGAATGTTGAGGGACTATGCCTTTGGAAGGTTTTGTAGAGAGTGAAGAAGCAAAATAGATCAGAATCCTCTCCAATATGGGAACTTGTAGCTCAGTTGAAAGCAAAAAACTTGCCGAAAAACTTGTGAGATCCGATTAGTACATACATAGAGATTCAGAATAACATGCATATAAGCTTATACAACATGCTGAATCAAGATCTCTAAACATGCATCAAAGGAAAGATATGGCCAATAAACTTATTGAAAAGTACCTTTCATATCAAGATCATAATAAGCTTATTATCAATTTTAGAAACGAATCCACAAGCAATTAGCAAATTTTGAACACAGATACAGGTTACCTCAGTAAAAAAATGGCAATGATCATCCACACATACAATGGCAAAACACCTTCTTGCCTCCAAAGCTTCTATTTATTTCAAATGAATAATAACAATAGTACAATAGCAGCAGCACCTCAATCCCAATTCTAACTAGCTTGGAAGAGGCTACTGTGCTTGGACATATACAAAAACTAGGAGATCCAGACCAGGGGGGGGTGCAAATCCCTAGGAGATAGATCAAATCAGCTGATGGAGAGTCAATCAATGCAGATTTGAAGCTAAACTAAGCCTACTTGTCAACTGGGGGCCTGATTGAGCTGACACATCCACCCATAAACTGACACATTAGTCCACAGAGCATCCAGGAGAGTCCACATGTGTGGAGGATAGAGAGAGGGTGCAATTACCCATAAATACTGCTAAAGATCAACTCTGGATATGATTTGATCACCTCCTTTAGTCAAGGATTTGTCAGATCCAGTCAATCTGCTTTATATCTGACTGATTTCAATCAAATCAGCTAATAATACACTGATTTATGATTTTGGATTTGCTCCATTATTCATCAATTTATAAATTAAAATAATCAATAATTGATTTTTGGGGCTTTCTGACCTGAGTGATGGAAAATCACTCAAAACTAGGAAATAATGGGTCCATGGGTTTACATGGCACTCTTAGCTTGAAAATGAGCACCTACATGACTGAAACTGATTATTTGGCCCACTTTTATTACAAAATCAAATTTTCCAATTAAACTATTAAAAAATAGCCTAAGTTTTGGAAAAATTAAATTTTAATAAAAAAACACTGAAAAAATTAAAAAATTGAAAAATTGAAAAAACCTAGGGGGGACTTAGACATGTTCATATGACTCGACCATGATGTCTATCATGTCTATACATTGACACATAGACTCTAATAACCTCAATAGGCCTAAATACCAAGCCAACCACCCCAACTTTGGAGGTATGGAGTGAAAAACTCAGAAATTATCAGTCGTTTATTCAACAACCAATAATAAACAAGGAAAAAAACACCCTGGGTTGATTGGATTGACAAATAAAGTCTAAGAGACTGATTCTTTTACACACACTATCATTCTAGAACATTTATTACAATTCCCCCATGGGGTATGAACATGTGATATATTACAACAAGCACTTCCCAGAAGTACTTCCAAAGGTCTTCTAAAGTCTGAACAAGTTATCCTTTTCTGGTTCACCAGGCTCACTTGATAAAAGCCACTAAGTATAACTTAGGTGGTAACATTCTGGATCCATCTAGGGACACATTCTCTAACTGATCTTCTGTTCAAAGGAGAGGATGTGAGAACTCTGGAATCTTTGGGTCCTACATAGCAATTAGAGTTTGTCAGTAACATGTATATATAAGAAAAATTTAACTATAAAAAGCAAACTAATGTACATAATTAGTATATAATGTGCAAAAAGGAATATTTTACAAAAACTAATATACAAAGGAAAATTTTCAACATGGTACAAAAAAACTATAATACAATAGTATCTATGATACAACAACATGATATATAAATCTAGAAATACATGCAGGGCAAGGTTTAGAAATTGGCCCTGAAACCACCGATGCCAATAAAGGCATCAAACTGTCTCGATGAAAAACAACTTGAGGAGGAAACCATTCACTGGTAGGCTCAACCTTTCTCCTTCTAGGTCATTTAGATAGAAGGAGTTTGTTCCTGCTATTTCATCGATGATGTACGGTCCCAACCATAAGTTGTCTAGCTTTCCATGTTTCCCATGTTTCTCCCGTCATTTGTCCCAATGCAAAACTGTGTCACCTACTTGGAAGGATCCTGGCCGGGTAGAATTCTCAAAGGTTCTCTTGACCTTGTCTGAATTTTTGATACTCTGGTCAAGAGAATTTCTTATACTCTCATCTAGCTCGATCAACTGGTTTATTCTATTCTGAATGGCCTCTTGATTTGAGCTGAAGGTCTGGAGAAACTGATAAACTGGAAGCTTTAGATGGACTGGTAAGGTGACATCAACGCCATAGACTAGTTTGAAAGGGCTCCTCCTGGTTGAACTTTTCTTGGTGATTCTGTCAACCCATAGTGCTAATTTGATCTTGCTATCCCAAGCCTTCTTATTGTCACCCACAATTTTTTTGATTATGGTCATTAAGTTATTGTTACTCGATTCAGCTAGACCATTTCCTTGGGGATAGTAATTGGATGAGTGGGATAGGATAATGCCGTACTTGAAACAAAAAGATGACATCTCGGAGGAAACAAATCACGGGCCATTATCCGTGATGATTCTAGCTGGCACATCAAATCTTGTGATAATCTTATCTTCTAAGAAATCCATGACTATAGCATCGGTTTCCTTCTTGGTGGGTATTGCCTCTACCACTTGGTAAGATAATCAGTGGTAGTAAGAATCCAAGAATAACCATTGCTCGAGTTACCTTTGAACTTATCGATGAAATCAAGCCCCCACTGCTGGAAAGGGGCTTGGACTACTATTGGATTTAAAGGCAAGGCTATCATTTGTTGTTTTCCAGTGAATAACTGACACTAGGGGCAAACTTTGACAACTTTGTGCACATCTGAAAATAGGTTTGGCCAATAGTAGCCTGCTCTAAGGATTTTGTGGGCGGTTGTTTTTGCTGCAAAATGTCCACCACAAAATCCTGAATGGAACTCAACCATGAGTTTCTTGGAATCAGGTTCATCGACACATCTAAGTATTAAACCATCATGGTTTCTCCAACCCAAACCATCTTTTGTCAAACAATACTTAGTTGCCTTTAACCTTAATGCTCTTCTTTTATGGCCAAGTAAGTGATCGGGGCATGTAAGGTTGTGGAGGAAAAATATGATGTCAGTGTTGTTGAATTTTCATATGCTTAACTAAGACATAAGTATATCATTTCATTTTTCATAATAAAATCATATAAAGCAGGATCACTGAAAGAAACAATATCACAAGAACAACACAGATTTATCCTGGGAAAACCCCTAAGGGAAAAACCCAGCAAAAGCTTCCTCAATATAGATGCCCCAAAAGGGAAAAAGGTAAAACCAACAAGGAGATCAAAAACATGATTCTCCTCCTTCTCCAGCAACTCCTCTCCTCCACAAGTGCGCTATTCCAAGTGAGTGTGTGTGTCCCAAATGAGGAGCACTACACCTCTATTTATATTCATCCGTTTACTTAAAGTTTACTCAATCAACATGTCGGATTAAGTTAACTCATTTAGGCTTGAGTGACACATTTAGGCTCAAGTAACCACACTGGGGTGCTGATGACCCACCTTTACAAATAGAGGGTACTACCTCATGACTCTTATTAGTTCTTCCGATTAGGAGCATTGGGGTACAATGTAATACAAGTTGTTCTCCCGGTTGGACCATCGGGGACCACAAAAGATACATAAAGGATATTCTTCGAAAGTTACAATATTTCAACACTCCCCCTTAACGAGAAGGGTATTATACATCAACAACAACAAGAGTAGAGATAGCAGACATCATCAACATCAGTAGGGTAACACATCTATAAATCATTGGAAGCTTTTCAACATCATGTAGTCTTCATCTTCAATCTTCAGTCTTCATCATCAACAACATCTTCAGCATTTTGATCTTTCAATTTGCAGCGACATATTCAGCACTTGGACCTTTTGATCAGCAACATCTTCTGCACTTTGACTGGTTCGATCAGCAATAACATCTTCAGCATTTTTATCTTTTAATTAGCAACGACATCTTCAGCACTTGGACCTTTCTATCAGCAACATCTTCAGCACTTTGACTGTTCGATTAGTAACAACATCTTCAGCATTTTGAACTTTCGATCAGCAACATCTTCAGCACTTTGATTGTTTGATCAGCAACAACATCTTCATCATTTTGTCCTTTTGATCGGCAACATCTTCAGCATTTTCACTTTTTGATCAATAACAACATCTTCAGCACCTTGACCTTTCGATCAGCAGCAACATCATCATAATATTCTGATCTGTCAAACATAATCATCATCACACTCTGATCTTTCGATCAGAAACATCATCATCATACTCTGATCTTTCGATCAGAAACATCATCAACATAGAAACACCATCATCATACTCTGATCTTTCGATCAGAAACATCATCAACATACTCTGATCTTTCAATCATAAGCATCACCATCATACTCTGATCTTTCAATCAGAAGCATCATCATCATACTTTGATCTTTCGATCATAAACATCATCATCATACTCTGATCTTTCAATCAGAAACATCATAATCATAGTGCGTCATCGTCATACTTTGATATTTTTAGATCAGTATGTCATCATCATCATATTTTGATCTTTTGATCAGTACGGCATCATCATCATTAGCAACAACCTACAATCCACAACTCAAAGACAAAAAGTCTTTGGATCATTAGCAACAACCTACAATCCCACCACATTCTCGACAACCGAAGTTACCGGATTGATTACGGGAGAATCAGTCCCTATCACTTTAGTACTAAGTCCAAGGACGATGCAATCCTACCACATTCTCGACGACCAAAGTCACCGGATACAATTACGGGATAATCACTCCCTATCACTTTAGGACTTGAGTCCAAGGATGATGCAATCCTACCACATTCTCGACGACCGAAGTCACTGGATGCAATTACGGGATAATCACTCCCTATCAATTTAGGACTTGAGTCCAAGGATGATGCAATCCTACCACATTCTCGACAACCGAAGTCACCGGATACAATTACGGGATAATCACTCCCTATCACTTTAGGACTTGAGTCCAAGGATGATGCAATCCTACCACATTCTCGATGACCGAAGTCACTGGATACAATTACGGGATAATCACTCCCTATGACTTTAGGACTATGTCCAAGGATGATGCGATCCTACCACATTCTTGAGGACCGAAGCCACCAGATCTATTATGGACAGATGTCCCAGGATGATACAATCCCTCTTCATTCTCGAAGACCGAGGTCTCCGGATCACTTTAGGGAAGGTTCCCAAGGATGATACAATCCCATCACATTCTCGATGACCGAGGTCATCAGATCTATTATGGACAGATGTCCCAGGATGATACAATCCCTCTGCAACATCACTACTCCCCCTTTTGAGGAAGGTCTTTCTGAACAACACCAAGCTTGTCTTGAAAGTGTTCAAACTCTACTCGAGGC
>LPNX010483733.1:85671-111192 GCA_001517045.1 Pseudotsuga menziesii
GAATCATGAACCTTGCTTATCATATACATCATTCCCCATGATCAACTGTTATTCTTTGATCATAGCTTCTTCCATAGCATTATTTTCTTCATCTTGAGTTATCTCTTGTACCCATGGTGGTCTTCATCCTTCAAGGTGGATCTACAACTCTCTGAAACTCTTTCTTTCTTCATGGTGTCTCTGACTCTGGGAGCTTCAGATTCATGTTTATTGGAGTGAATCTTGAATTTTCATCACTTGTTCTTCGGAACAAGTCTCATCCTTCTTTTCTTGAATGAGGCTGTACATGACATTTCCTGCATTTCAAATGCACCAGTTGCATGGTTAGAACTATTTCATAAAACATATGCATAACGACAAATTATTATGCATCATGCAACTGTTTAGTCAATACAACATTCAACCATATCTCACATAGAATTTCTAGATGCTTTCCATCTCTACCATGACATTATTGAGATTGTGCACTAATCCAATATGTCAGCAAAGAGGTTTGATAAGTAGCAATGGAGAGTTGTATAGCACCATGAGCTACTTACCCATCACATGCATATTAGTAGTATACAGTCATTAATGCAAACAATCTATCATGCATAACACATCAACTGAATATAATCAAATGTGTAACAAAACAAAATCATGAAATGAAAATTGAATACTTATCTTTATTTGTTTCATGGGTATTCTCCTTCTTGAGTCTTCAGATTCATTGACTTCTTCATTTATGATAGCGTCGTTTCTTATCCGAATGCTGAGGTGGATAAGAAGTTCTTCAATAGTTGAGATCTTCATATTTCTCATTGACCAAGGGATCTTCTTTGGAATATGAGAGATTGATCTTCAGAGACGAGCTTCTTCTTCTTCCCCAAGTCGGCTGAAAGTAATCAATTCCTTCTGAAACACATTTCTTAAATGAATGAATTTCATGATCCTGGGAGGCCATCCAAGGTGTCCATCACCACTTCTGCATTCTTCACTTCTTCTTTCCCCGCTTGAATTTGTCATTTGATTTGAGAGATCCTTATGAATGCATGGTCTCTGCATTCTGGATCTTCACATTCTTCAACTGGTTTCTTAAGGTCATATTCTGATCTATGTTCTTCCCTTTAAATAGCTTGGTCAAGGAATCAAACCTCATCGATGTCTTTAGGGAAGACACTTGTAGTACAAGTTGATTCAAAATTGAATCATCAATGATCTTCTGGGATTTGACCAAGTTCTTCTTGAGAAAGGCTTCTAGCCTCATCTCCCTCTGAAACTGGAACCTCTATGCTCATGTAGGTGTTCAATCCATTTTCTTCAGAGAGATCATATACTTCTAGGCTTGGAATTTGTCAACTTCACCAAGCTTATCATCAAGCCGATGTCATAGATCACTTTGAAAAGAGAATCTCAAATGAACATAGCAAAGGATTAGATCTTACCGATTTGAGGTGTCCGTTCTGGTTCTGGAGCTGGCTAATCTAGGGTTTGTCACAGAAACCCTAATTTTAAAACTCAGAATATTTCAAATCTAATTGGATATACAGATACATCTCTTCAAATGGAGCTATCCAATGTACTCCATTTCTGAAAACAGTGGAGGGAAGCTCCCGGAATAGGAAGTCCTAATTTTCCAATTTCTTCTGCAGAAATTCCTGTTACTGTTTCTGTGATATCTCCAAAAATTCTGATCCTCTATGTTTTAAATTTTGTACTAAGGTAATATCGCATGTCCTTGATCCACCACCACATGTTTCATTAGAATTGTTTTCACCATTTGGTATTTATGATCATTTTCCCAAGGTGACCTGTTACAGGACTGTTCAGAACAACGAAGTTGTACAACATGCCACGTGTCACTGGTTCATCTTCTGAGTCTGATAATTGGACCACCAAAATTAAAGTCCGTTCCCTTTCTAGAACATCTTCAGGAATTCCATTTGGACCTCTGTAGCCCAAGATATTACAATTCGCCCGAGGTGTCCTATTTAGGGATGAATTCTGGAAGAGGCTGGAACCCTAACTTGGAGAGAACATATCTCCTGGAATACAACGAATTTGTAGATGAATTTTGGACACACTGTGTATCAGGATTTTATCTTCGGCCCTTGAAATTTTTAGCTCATGATCCTTTTCCAATCTTTAAATATAGTGAATGTGCCAAAACATAGCAGTTTTAGTATTTAGGGTTTTTCTAGCTCGGGGTCAAACTAGGGTTTGACTTTCCTGAAGATTCACCCAACCAAAAAACTTGATATAGGTCTCTAAACTTTTGTTTTGATGAGGATAACAATCCTATGCTGGTCTCACTCAAAAATTCCTCTTCTGTAGAAATCCCTAATTTCCACAACGAAAATTGAAAATGCTCGGAATCGAATTCTGCTTCGACAGAACGATGCACCCTTCAAAGGAGAGTCAGCCTAGCCTTCTTTTGCTGATTGATTGTGGAGAGAGAACCAAAAATAAGAAGCCCTAGCTTCTGTAACTTATGAAATCTTCCCTATTCATGTTAGCTCTGATACCATGTTGAATTTTCATATGCTTAACTAAGAGATAAGTATATCATTTCATTTTTCATAATAAAAGCATATAAAGTAGGATCACTGAAAGAAACAGTATCACAAGAACAACACAGATTTATCCTGGGAAAACCCCGAAGGGAAAAACCCAACAAAATCTTCCTCAATATAGATGCCCCAAAAGGGAAAAAGGTAAAACCAACAAGGAGATCAAAAACCTGATTCTCCTCCTTCTCCAGCAACTCCTCTCCTCCACAAGTGCGCTATTCCAAGTGAGTGTGTGTGTCCCAAATGAGGAGCACTACACCTCTATTTATATTCATCCGTTTACTTAAATTTTACTCAATCAACATGTCAGCTTAAGTTAACTCATGTAGGCTCGAGTGACACATGTAGGCTCAAGTAACCACACTGGGGTGTTGATGACCCACCTTTACAAATAGAGGGGACTACCTCATGACTCTTATTAGTTCTTCCGATTAGGAGCATCGGGGTACAATGTAATACAAGTGGTTCTCCAGGTTGGACCATCGGGGACCACAAAAGATACATAAATAATATTCTTCGAAGTTACAATATTTCAACAGGTGTACCAAGGGTCCTGTTCTAATCTTTGAAGCTCATCTGATACACTTTGTTCTGAATCATTGTTCTAGAAGATTATTCCTAAGGCCTTTTCATTTCCTTGGGTCGAAATCTTTGCAAGACCTTGTCCTTTAATTAACTTAGTAGGTTTTATCTCCAAGTAATATTCTTGAATCTTTGAAACCCACTTTCCCCTGATTCCTAGACAATCCTGTTGAGACATGATATCCTCGATGGCTGCATGGGGTACATATCCAATGATTTTGGAGTAACCTATATAAGTTCTGAAATGTTTAAGGGACTTGACAAGAGCATAGGCCTGTTTCTCCATCGTGGTGTACTTCAAATTTGAATTTTGCAAGGCTCTACTCATAAATGCTATAGGTTTCTCTTGTCCCTACTTATTCTTTTGAAGCAAAACACCGGCAATGGTGTCTTCTGAGGCAAAGGAAAATATCTAGAATTATTTGGAATAATCTGGACTAATCAAGACTAGGGACATGGATATGGCATATTTTATAGACTTGAATGTAATTTTTCCTTCATTCGTCCACTCAAACTTAACATCTTTCTTTAATAACTTTTGTAGAGGTTTCATTAATTCTGCTAAATTTGGGATGAATCTTCTTATGAAATTGATATGACCATTAAAAGACCAGAGAGACTTTAGATTCTGAGGCAAGGGGAATTTCTTAATGGCTTCAACTCTCTTAGGATCAACCTTGACACCATCCTTAGAAATGATGTGCCCTAACAACTTGCCTTCATCAACTCCAAAGATTGACTTGGCGGGATTTAAGGAAATACCTTATTTCTGACATCTTATAAAAATCTGCCTAATATGACTTATGTGGTCAGATCTTTCCTTTGAAAAAACAGTTAAGTCATGTTGATATATTTCAATTATTTTTCCTATAATTTCTTTGAAGGAAAAATCCATGGCTCTTTGGAAGGTGGCACCAGCATTCAATAAGCCAAAAGGCATTCTTAGAAATTTATAGGTACCCCAAGGTGTGGTGAATGTAGTCTTATGTTGATCCTCTTTATTTACCAACACCTGGTTATAACCGGGAAATCCATCCAACATGGACATCATTCATGATCCTGTTACTCTTTGAAGCAAAGTTTCCATGTCGAGTAATGGGTAATTATCTTTGAGGCATGATGTATTCAGATTTCTAAAATCTATACATATTCTAATTGACCCATTCTTCTTTCTGACAAAAACTAAGTTGGATCTTGAAGATGAATGTCTTGTAGGTGCTATGATCCCTACTACTAACATCTTCTGAAGTTCCTTCTGTACAATGGGGGCCAACTTAGGATTTATTCGCCTAAGTTTTTGTCGAAAAGGTTTGACCTCCTTAGATTCTCCTGTGAGGGGAATAGTTTGTTGAAATACATCCTCCCGATAAGATTTAAGCTCATCATAACTAAAGGCCAACACATCTCTATACTCTTTGATTAAGTTGATCAAATTATTCCTTTCCTTTTCCAAAGTACCTTTTCCGATTTTTATTAACTTGGGGTCTTTGTCAGTTCCTATGTTTATTTCCATATAATTCCCAATTTTTATTTATTCTTTTTTTTTTTTATGATGATCCTGTCAATCAAAAATATTCTCAAAATATATAAGGCTACTCTGGATGTGATTCCTTTGATTATCCTCACACTCCTGATACTCTTTACCCTCCTACTGATAACTAATCTTGCAACCTTCAAACTCTTGTAGATTGTGGATGAATCTCAAGAGTTGCTCATCAGCTTTGAACACCTGCCAGTGGTCTATATTATCTAGAATCAAAGGTCTAAAATTGATTTCCATCTTTCCATTCCGATTAATCATTTCATCCAATGGCTGGAGGGTGGATGCTGCTACTTCCGATTTATATGCTAACCCATTCATTTCCCTATGGACCTTTTGAATGTTAAGTGCATCGAACCATTACATAGTGTCCCATGTGGCATTTCTATACTTTCTTAGTCTATCATTTTTGCATTGATTCTAATTATTAATCTAGAGGACAACTAGATCTGAATCACCCTTTATTTTCAACATTTTTATCCCCATATCTTTAGCGGTTTCTAACCCTAGGAGCAATGCCTCGTACTCGGCTACATTGTTTGATGCTTCAAAGTCTAACCTGAATGCAAAGTTGTATATTTTATTTGAAGGAGAGATGATCACGATGCCCGCACCTTTTTCCGATTTTGGAATAAGCCCCATCAAAGCACATTTGCCAAACTTCATCGATCTTTTCATTTTTAATGTTTTCCTTAATAGGGGCCATGAAATTTGACAAAATAGCATAGTTTCCAAAGTTATCAGTGAAATGAAAAAATTCATTCCTGGGATTCTTAGGGTTTTCTACATGTCATTTCCTCAACTTTTCTCTTTGGAGAATCACCCTAGTGTTATCTATTGCAGGTATAGTAGCATATGTCCAATCCATTTGAATGTTCCCACCAAGAGTTGCGGCCCATTTTTTGGATAGCAACATACCCCAATTATCTAGAACATTTATCACCACAATATCCATCGACATGTCAATATTAGGATACTTAGCCAACTTAACCTATAAATTTAAGATTATCTATACCACTTCAACTTCTCTTGCATCCATGGCACAAACATTATGGTAGGGTCGGGTGACCCTTAGATTTAGCTGTTCCATTACTTTTCTTGTCATGACATTTTATGAAGCACCTGAATCTAACATGTAGTTATGAAGGAGAAGGTTATCAAATAAGAGGGAGACATAAAAATGTGGGTGGTCTTCTCTTCTCAGATCAACACTGTTGAGGACTATAGGCATATCTATAGGTTCAATATGTTCAGCTTCAAATATAGCATTGTTATTAGGAAGAGGATCCTCTTTGACAATATTATGAGCTTTACTTTGACTATCCTCTAAGGCTTTCAACAAATTTTATTTTTGACCAGGAATTTTAAGGACATCAGTTACATAAAAATGAATCTTAGCACTGCTTATCCATTCTCCCATATCAATATTTGATTCAGGGACAATAGGAGGATCTGGGAGGGGAGGAGCGGTTACATTTGGCTTGTACTGTTTAGACGGTGATGGCTTCTCTCTTCTTTGATATACTGCTCCCTTGAATCTAGCCTCCTTCATTTCCTTAATTGCTTTCGAAGAAGGAATTACACCATAAAATTTGGAAAGAATATCCTTCTCGTAACCATAATCCATGGCCTACTGCCAATGCTAGTTTGATAAACGATAGGTTCAGCCTACCATGTACACATGATCAGACTCACCTGATGTTGTTTCCTGATCATTGACCTCGGCCATTCCATATTCTATAACTTGGTTTGCTATATAGCAAGTGCTTTCTTGGTGGAATTGATCACAAGGTCTACACCATGGAATGACTTCTTCTACCAGGTTAGTTGAGTCTAACTGGTTTGGAATCCTAGGTTCTTGTTGAGGAGATTTCTTCTAATACACTTGATTTTGTTTAGTTTGAAAGTTCCTAGGTCCATTATTTCTTTCCATTGTGATTATTCTGTTTTGAATATTATTCAATTGTATAGATTGATTTGCCATGATTTGGTTCTGACTAGTAACCAATTTTTCTATCATGTTAGTTACCTTTTCCATGGGGTCTTTAGAGGTTGCCTTTTCCTCTAATTCAATGGATTTTCCCTTCTCTTTGTTGTATGAAGTGTTTCCCCTACTGTAACCTGGAATGTTGGATTTGCCTAAAGACTGCATATTCTTCTCTATTTTCTTGGCCAATTCCTGAGCAGTTTTTAGATCGGCTGGTTCTTTGTCCCTTAATTGGTACCTCAAATCACCAGTGAAAGCTTTGATGTAATATATGAAGATGGAGGCATCCCTTGGCTTGATTTCTCTAGGGAGGTCTGTAACCACACACCTGAACTTAGTATTAAATTCACCAATGGTTTCATTCTTCATCTTCTTTATATTATGAAGGGCAGCGAGCAGATGTCTTGGTTCTTTATTTTCCCCCCATTTCTTCTTAAAACCCTCTAGGAATTCATTAAGAGTTTTATATGAATCATCACCAGGGTTGGCATACCATTTCGCAACATCATCCTCTAAAGATAAAGAAGAGAGCTTCATTTTGACATCTTCATGGTTAGAGGCAGCATTATTGCAGTAACTGACCAGGTGCTTATCAAACTTTTGGATGTGAGACTTGGCAGTGATGGAATTATTTCCCTCGAATATGGGGATCTTCTTGATAGCATCATTTAGAATGTCATGAGGACTACCTACTATCTGAGAAAAGTCAAGGGTTTTGTAAAATTTTGTCATTTCTTGAGATTGGAAGGTATGTCTCTCTACAAATATGTGATGGATATCTGAGAGGGATTGGTCTCCTAAATTTTTAAGGTTTCTACGAGAAGTCTGCCTATTCAGTATTTCCCCCATAAAAATTTTGGGATCAGGGAGAGGATTGAATAATTGTCGACAGTTTCTTCAGGTAGAAATTCTTGAAGGGATGTTAGACAGTGGAGTCACCAGATGGATCGAGTTTTAATTTTTATGTTTTTTAAAGACTAGATCAATCAATTTTTTTTATCTTTTTAGTTGTTTAGAAAAAAGTTAAGCTAAGTCGTCCTTGGGAATAAAAAGACTTATCCTCGACAATGGCACCAAAAAATGTTACCGCCTTTCACACACCTGGGTCACATGGCAGAAATCTTCAAGCCACTTGGTGTGTCCTTGGGGGCAAGTATCGAGTCAAGGCTGTCACCTTATTCTTGACTCCTCTGTTTAGGCTCAACTCCTAATGGAGCCAAGGGGGGTAGACCCTATTAAGTTACTAAGGATAAAATACTTAGTACGGTGATGTTAAACTAAAAGAGTTACTTAGGAGTTTGAAATTTAACCATAAACAATCATAGATGACAAGATACAAAAATAAGTGCACGAAAGCACAATGCCGAGACACAATATATATATATAGCAAGAAAATAACCAGTGCCTTAGAATGGATTCAAAATAAAATCAATATACTTGCATCTGCTTGGAGTGAATTTTTTGCAATTGCCTCTTCGTACGTTTTAAGTTAATGTGAGGTATGAGTTGATTAAAATTAGGTGAAGGGGTGGACTCCAGATATACCCGAGAGTACTTGGAGTATGTCCAAAACTAAACCTTCATGGCTACCCTCAAGGAATATGTGGGATGAATGGAGTCTCTAGGGCTATTGTTCATAACGCACCCATTAGGGTGTGTCAGAGATTGGTGCCCCAAGGTCAC
The DNA here is from genome assembly GCA_001517045.1 of Pseudotsuga menziesii. Taxonomy (NCBI): domain Eukaryota; kingdom Viridiplantae; phylum Streptophyta; class Pinopsida; order Pinales; family Pinaceae; genus Pseudotsuga; species Pseudotsuga menziesii. The sequence continues at coordinate 94,013 of LPNX010483733.1, forward strand.
TTTTCAGAAGTTCCCGCTTCCTTTGGGTATTTTGCCACTGTAATGGTTTGATCTAGGTGTTGGATTTTCACCTGATGGTTTGTCAATTTGGGAGAGTGAGTCCTAATTATTATAGTCACTCAAATGCTTTTGATACATCTTGACTGATCGAACTAGCCACATCCAAGTGCAGAGCATACACACCGGATTCTTGTTAATTTTAGTAAATTTTAAAATGGACGTTCTTGTTAAAAAGAAAACCCTCCAGGAACCTCTTTCGATCCAAGTGGATCTCAATCGGGGAATCAAGGAGGGGTTAATTTTATAAAATATGAAGAAACAAATGATGAAAAGTAAATCACAAATACACAATTCTGGTTTTCTAATTAGTCCTACCACGCATCTCTTTCCCCTTTCGGGTCAATCGAGAAGTCGTGGGCTAGGTATTAAGATTACTTTGAAATATCAAATATGGAATATGAAATTGATAATGAATCAAAGTATACTACCCTGCAGATTAGAGCTATGCTAGTTTGAAAAGATATGAACAAAAAGTAAAAAAATGACACCGACGCAAATCCCCCCAGGGGGGATGGGGAATGGGCTCGAAAGAGCCTATTCAAAAAATATTTCTATTACCAATGGTTACAATATCAGAAAAATGATATGATTCCTCTTTATTCTTATATAGAATGAAATCAAGGGCTTACAAAGGGCGAAAATTAAAGATTTCAGTAAAAAAGGGAGACCCCTGGAGGGATTCAGAGGCCCAAAAGTCACATTCGAGTAGAAGATCCTATTTTTTTCTGTTAAGTATGCTAAAAAACAGCAATATTATTATACTGAAATATTCCCAAAATCACTCTGAAATTACCTTTGGGTCAGCTTACCTTTAACCAAAAAATGCTAAGTAAAAACTAGTTAAAAAAAGTAAAAAAGGAACCAAGGAAAGCAAGCTTTCCTTGGGATCTTGGCTTGCCTTTTAGGCAGCCAATATCATGTGCACTGATTGCTAGCTTTATATTCTATAACAACAAACAGAAATTTAATGCATGCAAGCTACAAATTTTCTTTAAAATTCCATGCAAAAAGGATGATTTCCCTAAAGCTAGATCTAGAATGCTTGTGAAATCTTTTAAGAGAAAGATCTAGACTATGGGATTTGAGAAGATAGATCGATTAAATTTAATTTTAAGATTATAGATCAAAACAAAATCAAAGCTATGAACAAAATAACTGGGTAAAAGAGTTGATTTTGAGGGACAAAGAGGAGGAGAGAGATGCCGGATTCCTTGAAGATCCACAGTGGAGCTTTCAGGTGGAATGTCGAGCGACTATGACTTTGGAAGGTTTTGGAGAGAGTGAAGAAGCAAACTAGATCAGCATCCTCTCCAATATGGGAACCTGCAGCTCAGCTGAAAGAAAAACTTCCTTAAAAACTTGTGAGATCCGATTAATACATACATAGAGATTCAAAATAACATGCATATAAGCTTATAGAACATGATGAATCTAGATCTCTAAACATGCATCAAAGGAAAGAGATGGCCAATAAACTTATTGAAAAGAACCTTTCCTATCAATATCATAATAAGCTTATTATCAATCTTAGCAATGAATCCACAAGCAATTAGCAAATTTTGAACATAGATACAGGTTACCTCAGAAAAAAAATGGCAATGATCATCCACACATACAATGGCACAACACCGTCTTGCCTCCAAAGTTTCTCTTTATTTAAAATGAACAATAAAAATAGTACAATAGAAGCAACACCTCAAATCCAGTTCTAACTAGCTTGGAGGAGGCTGTTGTGCTTGGATATATACAAAAAATAGGAGATCCAACCCAGGGGGGCACAAATCCCAAGGAGATAGATCAAACCAGCTGAAGGAGAGTCAATCAATGCAGATATGAAGCTGAAATAAGCCTAATTGTCAACCGAGGGCCTGATTGAGCTGACACATCAACCCATAAATTGACACATCAGTCCACAGAGCATCCAGGAGAGTCCACATGTGTGGAGGAGAGAGAGAGGGCGGAATTCCCCATAAAGACTACTGAAGATCAACTATGGATCTGATTTGATCACCTCTTTCAGTCAAGGATTTGTCAAATCCAGTCAATCTACTTCAGATTTGAATGATTTCAATCAAATCAGCTAACAATCCACTGATTTATGATTTTGTATTTGCTCTATTATTCATCAATTTATTAATTAAAATAATCAATAATTAATTTTTGGGGCTTTCTGACCTTAGTGATGGAAAATCACTCAAAACTAGGAAATAATGGGTCCATGGGTTTACATGATGCTCTTAGCTTGAAAATGAGCACCTACATGACTAAAACTGATTATTTTTCCCACTTTTATTACAAAATCAATTTTTCCAATGTTTTGGAAAAATTAAATTTTAATAAGAAAACATTGAAAAAATTAAAAAATTGAAAAATTGAAAAAACCTAGGGGGACTTAGACATGTTCATATGACTCGACCATGATGTCTAGAATGTCTATACATTGACACATAGACTCTAATAACCTCAATAGGCCTAAATTCCAAGCCGACCACCCCAACTTTGGAGGTATGGAGTAAAAAACTCAGAAATTATCAGTCGTTTATTCAACAACCAATAATAACTAAGGAAAAAAACACCCTGGGCTGATCGTATTGACAAGTAAAGTATAAGAGACCGAGTCTTTTATAGACACTATCATGCTAGAACATTTATTACAATTCCCCCATGGGGTATGAACATGTGATATAGTACAACAAGCACTTCCCAGAAGTACTTCCAAAGGTCTTCTAAAGTCCAAACAAGTTATCCTTGTCCGGTTCACCAGGCTCACTTGATAAAAACCACTAAGTATAAATTAGGTGGTAACAAGTGCCACATCGGGCCATGTGTCGATGTCATGTTCCATGATGGGTGGATCCAATCCTAGAATTTTAGTGTAAGACCAGGCGAAGATGTGGCGGAATTCTTGGAAGAGGGATTTGTAGGTAGCAACCTCTTTCAGGGAGCAAGATTCCCCTAGCATGATTTCTTCAGCAATCTCAAAATTGGTTGAGATGTCGATTTTGATGGTGGATGAATGAAATATTTTGTTCAATAGAAAAATGGTCAGTCTATGACACAAGTTCTTTGGGGAGGAAGAACGAGCGATGGTGCATGTCATCCCAATGGTATTCTAGAGCGGTTAAGGCTTCAAGTATCTCCTCATCATTGCGAAAATAGCGAAGAGACAGGTCTGATGGACTGTCGATGATGGTGGAGATAAGGGGGTATGTGGAACTGGACATCATGTAAATGGACATGGTGTCTGAAAAAGGAGGTGGGGGATGAACTGCTTCGATCAGAGTGATCTCATATCCAAGGGCATGTTGTCGAAGGTTGGCTAGGGTCATTCAAAACTCAGACAAGTCTTGCAAGTAGTGAGAATAGTGTCCATACAATACGCAAAGGGCATAAGCATGGTTTTTTCTCAACGACTTGTTTCTCATAGTTGGCCCACTTGGGAGCTCAACCACTAGGATATTTTCTGTTATGTCCATGGCGTCCAAGTGCACATAGATTATGGGGATCTCAGGGAAATTTTGAGTTGCATTTCCCTGTTCTTCATAGATGGTGCAAGGTGGGATTTGTTGAGGTTCAGTGGTGGCTTTCACAGTTTTTTTCCCTAGCCCCTTTTCGGGTGGGGTGGTGTGGGTGTGGGTGTGATGGTTGGTTTTTGCAGGCTAAGTGGAGGATGATATTCGACCGCAATGGGTTGCATGGGGGTTAAGACTACCCGGGGAATTGTAGGTTGGGTTAGTGGATTGAGGTACCACATGGGAATCCCCAATGTAAAATTGGGTAAGTTTAAGGTAGCCATTACTGGCTTACTCATGACACTAGGCGGGGGAAATAGGAAGGAAATTGTGTGGACTGGGGAGGATCCCAAATAACTCCCTAATGGTTGTATCTGGGCATGGGGTTGTGGTTGCGACTGCGGATTATGTTGCGACTACGAATGATGCTGTGGTTTCAGATGATGTTGTGGATTCTATTGGGGCTACAACTACGGTTGATGTTTAGGTGTTGCAGTGCTGAATGAGAGCATGCACAATTCCACAGTCTCATTTGGCATCAACAGTGGTGACACTAAGGGGAAGGAAGTTGTCATGGTGGTATCGGCAAATAACCCAGGGGCCACATTCAATAATGGGGGTTTGGTATGTTGTCAACCATGGTGTTGGCCACAGGGATAACATTAGCGAGTGTGGTTAGCCCTTGCGGATCGATGGTATTGATCATAGGGATAACATTGGTTGGTGTAGTTAGCTCTTACAAATTGTGATACATTAGTTGGTCAACCGTCACAATTTTCCGTTTGTAAGGGAACATCATGAGATGGAAAACAATTGATGCTATGACTCTCATGGTGTACATATAACTTCTTCCTAGGAGAAGGTTATAGTCCAACTAAGCATTGACAACCTCTATGTCAATCAATACTATTTTCTCGACTAATGTGATGGGAACGTGTGGGAGGATTCCTTGGGATTTAGTGGGGTGGACATCATAATCCCGCAGAGTAGTAGAGGATGGTTGCATAATTGGAGATTCAAGATTCTGCCAAACTAAGGTTGACATAACACATGTGGATGCCTCCTCATCCATGATACACTGGTGCATAACAAAATTCCAAATGGATACCGAGATTTGGAAGGAAATGGTTGATGGAATCCATGGTTCTTCATTCTCCATGATGAATGTGATCAACTTAGAGTTAGAGGGGTCTATAGCACTGAGGGCGACTAATAAGGATTTTCGCTGTGTTGCGAATGTTTTAAGTACCTCAAGAGTAGACATAGCTGTAGGTTTTTGGGCCAAGTCATCCACGATGTTGTAGCTTATAGTAGCTCTAGCCGTGAAGTTGTTGGAAATATGCCGTATGGGGGGGCGTGGGGGAAAAGGGGGTAAATGAAGAGGTCTATTGGTTGTTTTGGACGTGGATGCCGCTAATGGGTCAGCAGGTTTGGTGCTAGTTCTGTACTAATTTTTTCTGGTCTGTAAATTGACCTCTTCGGTTGTCAAGGCTAGCAGGTGGTGAACACCCATTTCTACTATTGGAGGTGCCCCCAAGGTGGTGGGATTGGGTTGGGGCGTAGGTGCAGTTGCTACTAGTCTGATCGAGATAGCAGAAGCATTGATGATGATGATCCAGTGATGATCCAGCTTTGATGATGATCCATTTTCGATGATAATCTAGTGATCATCCAGCTTTGATGATGATCCAGTGATGATCCAGTTTCAATGATGATCTAGTGATGATCCATCTTTGATGATGATCCAGTGATGATCTAGTTTCAATGATGATCCAGTGATGATCGAGCGTTGATGATGATCCGGATTTGATCTAGAGAAGAAGACTTGTGCTGATGAATTGTGTCAAGAGAATACCTTCCTAGTTAAGAGAGACTATTGATGTATTTGTAACTTCAGAATGTATTCACTTGTATACTTGTGATGATCTAGTTTTAATGATGATCCAGTGATGATCCATCTTTGATGATGATCTAGTGATAATCCAGTTTCGATGATGATCAAGTGATGATCCATCTTTGGTGATGATCCATCTTTGATGATGATCTAGTGATGATCCAGTTTCAATGATGATCCAGTGATGATCCAGCTTTGATGATGATCTAATGATAATCCAGTTTCGATGATGATCCAGTTATGATCCAGCTTTGATGATCATCTAGATTTGATCCAGAGAATAAGAATTGTGCTGATGAATTGTGTCAAGAGAATACCTTCCTAGTTAAGAGGGAGTGTTGATGTATTTATAACTTTGGAATGTATTCACTTGTATATTTCATGTATTGTACCTCGATGTTCCTAACGGGAAGTATCTGTAATTTAATTGAGTCATGTCATACACCGATGTTCCTATCGGGAGAATCAATGATGTAAACAATTCATGTAAAGTCATAGAGGGTAACCCTCCTTATTGTTCAAGGGCTAAAGTCCCCATAGTTTTGGGGCACTAGGGTTATTAGACTCTCCTAGAGAATTCGTCCCTGGTAAGTTATTGTCAAGTTGGGAATTAGAATAAATAGAGAGTGAGCCTCTCTATTTATCACACAGTCACTCACACTCAGTTGTAGCACATGATTGAGAGAGAAGGAGCTGGGATAAGAGAGAGAATAGCTGTCGGAGATCATCTTACTGTCTTTGGGTTTTATTGCTGCTATTGGTACCTATTCTATCTCTGAGGAATTTGCGGGGTTTTCTCCTTTATGTTTTCCCTGAGGAAAATCTTTGTGTCTATTATCTCTTGTGATTGATTACTGTGCATGTTATTCTCTCAGATAAGATCCTAAGATAATACTGTCTAAATTGATAAAAATCTAACAGTTAAAATCTTAGGGAGGGTTGTATTGTAGCAAATATTATGAAATGATGATCTAATGTGGGTGTACTTAGGGAATTCTAAAAGAAATTTACTTTGAATCATCCTCAACGCTCGTAGTCTCACATAGATGGCAAGCTATTTCCACCGACATTGTTTTAGAATTTGTCTAGTGCCCTATTTCACTATGAACCTTGTGTGAGTTCGTTCTTATCTTGGATATAATAATTTTCTTCTTCGAACTAGTTAAAATAGAGAGATACTTTTGATCTTCCATATTAGGGTTAATGACACCCTTATAGCATGCTAATTTTATTTTAACCTATGATTTTTTTTCCCCACATTTTCTCTTCAAACTTAAAGATGTGATAATATTTTTAATGTTATTGATATCTTGCAAAGTAGCATTCTTGTCAACCCCCCAATGGTTTAACCAATCCATGGCATCTTTATACCCATTTATCTTGAACCACAGTTGGTCTTGATTGGATTTTAAAGCAATATTAGGAAGTCATTGATCTCACATGTTCTTGCACATTAGGTATTAGTCATAGCGATGCTCTCGATAAGACTCAATTCTAGAAGGAGAATAGCACAGGGTCGTGGATAAGGCATTGAGTCACCCCAAATAACCTTATTATGAGATTTGGTCTTTAAGTGGTGATATGGATGACACTATCTTACCACTTTGGGGGATCATTAGTATTTATGTGTGCATATGTGAACCATTAGGATTTTTTGAGGAATTATTTTTGGAAAGTATGAATTTTTAATAACGCACTCACATTATTTGAATTCAAAATGTTTTTAGAGGATTTTTGTTCCTTTACTTACATGTTGTTTTAAGTGGCTACATTAAATTAGGCTTAGGCACAACAAGCATGGTGGTTTCAAAAATATAATTAAAAATTACAAACTTCCAGTTTTATTGTGAAATTAGTTTGATTATGTTAACTCCATGAAATTGTACATTGGCTTTTGAAACAATAATTTAAGACTTTGTTAATATATGAAATAACAAATTTGAACTTGCAATTTATAAGGGGGAAACAAAATTTCTTAACCATTAACCCCATCAATTGAAATTGTAATTAAATGTTACCTTGACATAATTATATACATTACATTAAATAACATATCAATATTATCAATTTTCTTAATCTTTTCTATATTTATATATAATTTTAACCTAAAATATATGTTTGAACAATATATTCAATATATAAAGATATTAACTTTTACGAAAAAATATGTGTTCTTGCTCTACCTTTAGTCAATAGCAAATTACTAAAACATGGTGCATTGCATAATATCAAATAAAAAATAATTATATATTATCATTTAAAAATAAATTGAGACTTAAAATCTATATATTATTGGTAATTATTAATAAAAGCTAAATAAAATATTTAAACTCTATTTTTTAATTTAAAAATTCAATATTTTAAAAATAACTAACCAATTTAGTAAATAATACATTTAATAAAAATAATATGAATATTTTATAAAACACATTTTATAATATTAATAAATATAAAAAATAAAATGTTATATTAATAATAAAATATATACAAATCAAATATACAATTTTATTGTATATTAAATTAAATAATCAAATATTGAAATTATATATATATAATTATTTGTTAAACATATCATAATATTCTTTTGAAAAGATAATTCATATCACGAGCGGATGGATATGCTTCCTTGCCAAACATATCATCATACTATTTTGAGAAGATAGTTTGCATTAATGGGTTTAGTTGTATTAGGTTTCTTTATCCTATCATCATCCTATCCACACATTTGTTTATCTATTAATTAAATTTTAATATATATATATATATATTTATTTGTTGTATTTTTAAAATATAATTTTTTTAATCAAAATTGAATTAAAAAAAACATGATTTAAAATATAACATTTTTTTGTTATGGTTGAATTCAAAAAAAACATGTTGTATTTTTAAAATATAATTTTTTTTAATCAAAATTGAATTAAAGAAAAACATGCTTTAAAATATAATATTTTTTCGTTAAGGTTGAATTCAAAAAACACATGGGATAAATTTACAGTCAGATTGTAATTTGTCAAAAAAAAAATATTGTAATTTTAAATTTATTTTCAATATTAATTTAAAGTTTTGAAAAAAAATTCACATACTATGCAATCATAACTGATTTAGGTTGAATTAAGAAAACATGCTTTAAAATATAATTTGCATAACTGATTTAGGTTGAATTAAGAAAACATGCTTTAAAATATAATTTTTTTGGTCAAGGTTGAATTCAAAAAGCATGTGATAAATTTACAGTTAGATTGTAATTTGTCAAAAAAAAAATGATATTGTAATTTTTAATTTATCTTCAATATTAATTTAAAGTTTTTAACAAAATTCACATAAAGTTTTTAACAAAATTCACATACTATATTTAAATATTTGATTTTTGTGTCAGAATCTATCTAATGGATTAGCTATTAACCCATTCCATCATAACTAATCTAGATATTTGCTTTTATGTGTCAAAGTCCAGCCAATGAATGAGCATTATATATTTTTTATAATGAGTATTATAGATTTTTTATGTTACCATTGGATCATAAAAGCCGTCTTGATGCAATGTAAATAAAGGTTACTTCAACCTATCAATACGAGTTTTGTAACCGTTAGGATGGTAAAAACCGTCGTATTTAGTCTATGGAAATTGCTTGAATTTATTAGATGGCATACCGCTTAAGTTTGCATTAAAACATTTTTCAATTCCGTGAATCGGCTTTTCTAGATCACCAGCTCTTCCGCTCCTGTATGTGTGTGGCGGGATGAAGGAAATGGAGAAATGGAAAAAACTCTGCCAAACAGAGGAGGAGATCGGCATGCATATATTGGAGGAGGCAACCTACGCTCTCAGGTATACAGTGAACCAACGCTCTCAGGTCCACAATACATCTCAATTATTTGTTAGGTTATTCTGAATTATAACTCTGTGTGAGCACAGAGGAGGAGATGGACATTCATACTGCAACTGGATCGATCAACGTTTAAACCCTTTGCAACAGACGAATCACTCTTTTTCAAGAGGACCTATGCCTTCAGTTCTATACTTATATTTCTCTAAATTTGTGAGTCTTATTAAATTTCTGTGGTTTGCGACAGGAGCAGATCGACATAAATACATTGGAATTAGTAAACTGTTAAGGGTTTACGCCTCAAAAGAAGAATAATACTTCACCATTTCTGACAGCCGTATGGTTTTTATCTGAAAAGGTCCTATGCCTTGAGATCTACGCTGATTTCTATTAAATTTCCTAAACTGGTCATGATCATAATCATTCTGAGTATGTTTAGCTAAATCATTGGTTTCTGCAGGTTTTCTTTCTCTTTTAAATTGTGATCGTAAGAATCCACCCACACAGGTATATGGTTGTGTTATGTGAAGGGTATCTAATTTAGGTTTCACGTATTTGATGTCGGGTTATTTGAGTAGTTTTCTATTTTTAATGGGTTTCTGTCAAATGTCTTGGAATCTGGGTTGACGATGGATTTATATACTTGTAAACTTCACAAATATGTAAATGAAGGATGGCACCTTTTCAATGTTTCTGGAACATAGGTGAACAATGATTTTATTTTATATGTTGTTTTTAGAATTTCTCTAAATATATTTTTATTTGAGACAGACAATTCTAAATAGAAATATTTGTTTTCATGTTGTCTTTATCAGTGGAGGCTAAATCCAATGTCCAAAGCTAGTGCAAAAGAAGAAGCAGAAGCAAAGTGCAACCGTGACAGCTCATGAAGAGAACCCTGCCTTGGGTTTCTGTGAATAGTATTGGGTTTCATTTTCTATGTTCTTTAAATTTTAGTATTGGGTTTCATTTTCTATGTTCTTTAAATTTTAGATTTTCTTTTAGTTGGTTGATTTTAAACTTTGAAATGAATGTCAGGTTGGGTTCCATTTCGACAGAAATTGCGGATCCTATTATTTGCATCAACTCATGTATGATGATATCTGGTATGTTTTCCGTCTGTCTTTGCTTTATTAGGGTTTTCTCAAAGATCTATTTAATGTGTTTTCTTTCTTTCCGGCCATATTTAGGGTTTTCCGTTTCTTCATAAACATTCGCACTTCAAGTGATTTCTGCAAGAAATCTGAATATAATAATTTCTTTTTTATTTATTTATTTACTTTGTAATTAGATCGTATCATATTAAAAAATAAATTTAAAAACTCAAAATGTAATTAGATCATATGATATTAGAAAATAGTATCTCTTTTAAACTTTTCTTTTCTTTTCCGGATTTAAATATGAAGCCCATATTGACTACATTGAAGGTAGTCAAGTTCAACCCCTTTATTGTGAGAGGTTTAAGAATACTTTATCCTTGAAACAACCAAATGATTGTTTGGCAACGGAGGGTTATTTTTTTAAATTTTTTCCTTTCAAAATTTTTCATATCTTTATCAAATTGATTATTCTAATTTTAATTAGTTATATTATGAGTTTCCATAATTTTCTGTATACAAATACCAATTAAGTCATTGGTCTCTAGGTAGGTGCTACTTGATGTTGCATTTGCAGCTCTAGTGAATATAGGTAAACATTTGATTTTTTTTCCATCTCTTTGATTTTGAATATTAAAATGTATGCCTTATTATTCTATAAATAAATTTGAATAGAAATTTTTGTTTTGATTTTGAATATTAAAATGTATGCTTTATTATTCTATAAATAATTTTGAATAGAAATTTTTGTTTTCATAAGGTGAAAGAGTCATAATTCATCAATTTTCAGGGTTGACACTTAATATTTATTATTTATTTATAATATTTATTTTTCTTAATATTATTTGATTTGGAAATTAATTTATTAATTTTTTTTTTCAATTATCCAAGTTGATAAGTTAATAAAAGAAGTAGAACTCAGAATTATTAAATTAAATAATCTACCATAAGTTATTTTATTTTATTATAGCCATATTTTTATAGATTTTTTTTAATATTTATAAAAATAAATTTTGGCATCAATTTTTTTCTATTATTTTAGTTGTGAGAGTTTATTAGCCAACTTTAAATTGTAAGCTATTTTTAAAGTGATTTAATAAACTGATTTAAGCTGTTTTTACTTAACTTTGAATAAGTTAAGGTTTGAAATAGAATAAATAAAATCTTATGATTGTTAAGAGAATTTTTAATTATGAAAATAAAATTTTTAACTCAATTAATAATCATTACTAGTAATTATAGTATATAAATTTTAATTGTAAATTTAGTTTTGAGACTTTTAATTTTAAGTTTGAATCATTTTTCCAATTAATCAATAGTTTAATCTAAATGAATTTTATCAATAAAAAAAAATTTGACTCTTACTTGATTTTAGTGTAGTTTTTTAAATCCTATATAAATTAACTCAACTCCTACTTAATTAGATATAGTTTTATAAATCTTAGAGGAATGAATTCTTACTTGACTTGAGCTAAAAAAATAGGGAAAAAACCATCTTTATACATCTATACTTATTCTTATTATAATATTTATATATTATTTTATAAATATTTTTTTCCTTTAATCATTTATTATTTAAATATATTTTCCAATTTTTTAAAATACTCTTTTTAGTTATTTATTTTTATTTATTTATTACATTTTATTGAACCATTTTAATTTTATCTCTAATTTATATAAAAACATAAAATTATTTAAGTTTTAATTAAAAAATAATAAATTAATTATATATATATATATATAATTAATTTATTATTTTTTAATTAAAGACTTAAATAATTTTATGTTTTTGAGTTTAAATTTACTTTATAAATCCAAGGGCCTTCCCCTAGAAATCGGCTTCTACTCCAAATCCACGTGTTCTACCTTTTTCCTTCTCCTATTTGATCAAACAATTTCACAATGGGTGAAGTCAATTGCATTAGTAAAGCTCTAAAAAATGCACGTGATAATGTACGGATTTGCCTTTCAATGGCATAGCGAGCTATCAAACTATATTACAGAAGTAGAGCCTGCATGTCACGGATCGTTTGGGGTTGAGCACTTAGTTTGGCCACACATATAACATTATGGTTACCTAGTTATATATTCTTAAATTTTTAAGAAAAAACATTTAATTATTTTTTTAAAAAGTCTAAAAATTAAAGTACTGTCTTTTTTTTCTAAAATTTGGTAATTTTTATTTTGTTAAATTAAAATACAGCTATCAATTAAATCGTATAAATGGACTTGCTATCCAAAATTAATTGAATTCTCGAAAATCCAAAACTTTAAATAATTGAATCCTCTAAATTCCATAACTTAAGTTTCCTCTTGATAACAAAGGTACCTGTCCATAGAATACCATCTATTATTAACCTACTTTTTTTTACTTGACGACAGATATATTATTTAACCTAGAATACCATATATTATTAACCTACTTTTTTTTACTCATTTGTTGCATGGCATGATTAATTAGAGTAAAATCTTGGTTAATGTAACCCTTTATATAAGTTTTCGAGTTGGAATTTCTTAACTTTATTCACAATAAATAATAATGAAATAATATTCTCCAATAAAATTAGAAATGATACATATTTACCTCAATTATATAATAAACAGTATATGTTTCACTATTATTGAGAATATGAAAATTACTAATTTTGAGAAAATGAAAAATAGTAATTTTTAATATCATCATTAGATAAATTTTCCAATTTGGTAACTTTGTCATTCTCTCATTTTCCCTATTAATAGGTTCACGAATAGCTTCTGGTGATCTTTGACGTGTCCATAATAACAAAAATTATCACATCTATACATCTTAATGTATAATTATCACAGTATATGTTTCAATTGCTTTCTTTTTAACGCCACATGGCCGCCCTTTTGGTTGAAAAAGGTACTATATTTAGTCATGATGCTCATTGCCGGTTCTTTTTGGTTGAAAAATGTAATACGAAAATGACCCGACCTTGAAAAAAATGTTATCATTATAAAGATTTTGACAAATCTTAAATGCACTCAAAATATATTCAAGTTGTCAAAATGACAAATGACAATTAGGTAAGTCCAAGTCCATGTTTATACTAACTAGGAGGAACAAAGTACAACTCAACCTAATTGTGATAGGCTTGTAAAATACATTTTCCAGAAAAATTGGCTCAAATAGGGATTTTTTATTTATTTTTTATTTTATATTAAAAAAATAATTGTAAAATGTTCATATGATGTACTAGTGAAGATAATAAATAAAAATAGGAATTTATGTTATCTGTATTTATGAATTAAATGTTGTTATGAGTGCTTGATTATTTATAATATTTTAGTGTCCAAAATATTATGAGATGGAAATTTTATGGTAATTAGCATGTATTATTAGAAATAAACTAATCAATTTTCTATAGGTTATTAGGGTTTGCTTTAGGTTAGTAAATAAATTTGTTTAAAACTAATGTTACTAATTAAGTTTACAAAATATTGATAATTAACTTTGATTGAAATTGGTTTTATACATATTTTATGACATCTGAGTAATAATTGTTTTATTGAAATTTTTGTATATATATATTCAATGATTTGATAGTGTGGATGTTGAAATAGTTTAGTATTTTGTTAGATTATAATTGTTATCTTGTTTGCTTTTTGCTTTTAATGCTAGTGATTTGTTTTAAAATGTTTTTGAAGATTAATGTATCTTTCTTTTATATTTATAAATTTACTTGGAATATTTAAATGAGAATAAGATTGTAGAAAATTTGTCTTTTATGGATATTAAATTGTTTACATTTTTCTTAAAGTATTTACATTAGTATGTTGGCCATAGGATTTTTATTGAAAGTCTTGTATAGAGTGTTTTCAAAGGACCATTTTTGGAAATTGCCTGGAAACAATTTCCTAACTCGGTATCTTGACACATGTGCCTTTTGTTGTAACTGGGAACTAGGACGCCAGTGCGCTAGTAATAGGTGGAGGGAGGTAACTCCCATAGAAGCCCTCCTAGTACGCCCCAAGTTGGGTGGTCGACCATGTTTACACAAGGTTTTCAAAGTGATCTAACGAGGGACCCCCCTTTTGTTGACACTCTATTCATGCAACCTAGGAGTTAGTACCTCTTTCTTTGAGCTTATAACTTATCATAATCTTTTTACTCTTTAAACCTTATGTAATCTAACTCCTATTACACATAACCCCTCTAAATAAACCTTAGCTACCTTGGCCATTATATCATCCAACCTATATAACTTGTAAACACTAAATTACAGAACATAACATTTATAAATACAATGAATTTTAACTTTTATATGTCTTAAACCCTTTAAAAATTTAAACCTTGGTTATCTTGTTTACTTTTTGTTTTAATGATAGTGAATTGTTTTAAAATGTTCTTTTCATGGTTAATGTATCTTTATTTTATATTTATAAATTTACTTGGAATATTTAAATGAGAAAGATTGTAGAAACCCATAATCCCTCTCTCAAACCTTAATCCCCCCCCTCTCTCTCTCTATCTTAGTCCTACCACTAACCACCCCATAATATCTCTCTCTTTCTCATCCTTACCATCACTATATATCTAATATTATAATTCCCCTCCCCCTACCACTAACCACTCTCCCATCTTTTAATTTCTATGTCTTCCTCTATAACCTCCCTTCTCTATAATTTCCCTCCTCCTCCCAATCCCATAAACCCCTCGATCTATAACCATTTCTCTTCCCCAACACCCGTCCTCCCCACTACACCTAATACCCCCTCTATCTCCACCCTCTCTTGTCTCTAACTACTACCCTCCTCCCCAAACCCATAAAATCCCCAATCTATATCTCTTTCTCTACCCCAAACCCAATAATACCCCTACCCATAATCACCCCTCATCTCTCTGTCTCTAACATCTCTCTCTCTCTCTCTCTACTCATAAACCTCCTCTCTCTCCCTAACCCCTCTCCTACTCCCCTTGCACCTAAAACCCCATCTTTCTCTCACTTAATCCTCGTCCCCTACCACCTCTCTCTCTCTCTCTCTCTCTCTCTCTCTCTACGCACCCACCCACTAAATAGGTATACTCCCATCTATCTCTAACTTTCTTACTCATCCCCAAACCCCTAACCCTCATGATCCCTAAATCTTTCTCTTCGATAACCCCACTCCTTTACCCTAACCCTAATCACTCCCCCCTCAACTCTCTCTCAAATTCCTAATCCCTAAAACCCATCTCTCTCTCTCTCTCTCTCTCTCTCTCACACACACACACACACACACACACACTTATAATCCTACTCCCACACCAACCACTAACACCCCGTCTCCATATTTATTTCACTCCCCTCTCCTCCTAACCCTTACTAAACCATCTCTCTCTCTCTCTCTCTTACTTCTCCACCTAACTTGTAACCCACCTCTATATTTCTCCCCTAATCCCTTAATACTCACCCTCTCTCTCTCTCTCACTTTCTCTCTACCTAATCCTCCCTTCTCTATGTTTCTCCTAATAATCCTCCCCCTACCACTAACCCCCCCCCCCTCTCTCTCTCTACATCCAACCCCCATTCATCCCCTTGTCCCTAACCCATTCTCTTTTTCTCCTTAACCCCCCTCCTATTTCCCCTACCTCTAACCCCCTTGTCTCTCTTCTAACCACACTCTATTGTCCCACTTCAGTGCTTGTGTGTGTGTGTCTACTTTGAATCCACCCCCTCCCCTCTTCTCAACTATACCTCTCATCTCTCTAATTTCCCTACTAGGAAAACCAATAACCCTCTTGATGTCTATTTATTTCTATCCCCAAACCCCTCTCCTCCCCCTAACCCTAATTAACCCCCTTTCCACTCTCTACATATCAACCCCCTACTCCTCCACCTACCCATAACTCACTCTCCTCTATCTCTCTCACACGTTAATCCCACACCTATAATTAACTCCCCTTCCTCTCTCCCCTCCTCCCCTTAACCCTTACTAACACCCTTTTTCATTCTCTCTACCCCCTGGCTATCCACCTACCCCTAATACCAACCCCATTGAAACCCACCCTCTCTGACTCTCTCTCTCTCTCTCTCTACCCCTAACCTCTTTTCTCTCCCTAATCCCCCCATATATCTCCCCTACTCCTATCACTAACCATCTCTCTCTCTCTCTCTCTCTCTCTCTCTCTCTCTCTCTCTCTACCATTAATAACCCCCATCTCTCTCTCCCCCTTAACCCCTCTCTCTATATATATATATATCTATCTCCATACCCCCTTCTCTTTATGTTTCCACGAATCTCCTTTTCCTATCACTAACCATCCCCCCGCCATCTCTATCTCACTATACCCCCAACTCCCTTCCCATCTCTCTCTCTTGTTCTACACTCCCCCATTCTCTTTAAATACTATCCTCCTCGTAAAACCCATAAAACCTAGCATCTCTCTCTCTCTCTCTCTCTCTCTCTCTCTCTCTCTCTCTCTACCCATAAGCCTCCCCTCTCTATATGCTTCTTTTAATATCTCTCATCTTATAACTAACCATCCCCCCACCATATATATCATAATACCCCAACCTCCCCCTCTCTCTCTCTCTCTCTCTCTCTCTACCACTAACTCCCCACTCCTCATCCCCATATACCTAATTTATTTCATTCTCTCTATATCCCCCTTACTTCTTCACTTACTCTTAAACCCCACCACATTATCTCTCCACCAACCCACTCACATCCACCATTTCTCCCTCTACCCAAACCTCCCCTCTCTCTCCTTAAAGCCCCTCTATATCCCTCTCTCCTACTCCTACCACTAACCATGACCTCTCCTCTCTCTCTCTCTCTCTCTCTC
>LPNX010483733.1:120903-136765 GCA_001517045.1 Pseudotsuga menziesii
AAGTCAGGTTTTCATTGCCAAATTTGGCCAAAAAGTGTTACCCATATTCATGGAATCACCCTACAACCCTTTCTCTTTCTCTCTCATAACCCCCCCACCACCACTAATCACCCTCCCATCTCTCTCCCTCTCTTTATATGTGTGTGTCTCCCCCTCTCTCTCTATTTTCCTTCCTCCCCAAACCCTAACCATGTTGTTCTTTATTTCTTTCTCTCCCCCAAAACCCTTCCTCCCCACTACCCCTACTCATCACTTCTCTCTCTCTCTCTCTCTCTCTCTCTCTCTCTCTCTCTCTTCCACCTCCATATCTCTCCATATTTCTACCCATATTCTCTTTAACTAGCCTTATCCTCGTGGAACCCTTATATTCACCAATATATATCTATTTATCTACCCCATCCCTCCTCCTACCTGTACCCATAATCACCCCTTCATCTCTCTCTGCCACTATCCTATCTCTCTCTCTAGAACCATTCTCCTTCTCCTCCTACACCAGACTCCCTCTTTCCCTCACCTAATCCCCCTACCCTCCCCTACCACCTCTCTCTCTCTCTCTCTCTCTCTCTTTCTCTCTCTCTCTCCACTCCCACCTCTCTCTACCCCCCTACTCACTGAATTCCCCTTTCTCTCTCTCTCTTAAGCACACACACACACACACCACCATTCTCCCACCTCTACCACTAACCTCCCTCCCATTCTTTCTCTCCCCTCTCCTCCCCCTAACCCTTAATAACACCCTGTGTCAATCTCTCTCTCTCTCTCTCTCTCCTATGTCACCTATCCCTAATCTTCACATGTTTCTCTCTCCTCCAACCCCCACACTCCTCATCCCCATATCCCTATCCTATTTCATTCTCTATCCCCCTTAGTTCTCCACCTACTCCTAGTCTCCATCAATTACTCTCTCCACAAATATACTAACATCCACCCTCTATTCCTCTCCCTCTCTACACTTAACACCAATTTCTCTCAAAAACCCTTTATCTCTTCATATCTCCTAATGCATCTCTCTCTCTCTCTCTCTCTGGTCAGCACCCTTATCTCTTAATCTCCCTCTCCTTACTCTACACCCCTAAACTCCTCAAATATAACACCCTTCTCTCTAATTCCAATACTCCTCCCCAAACCCCTGGCCCTCCTAATGTCCATCTCTTTATCTTTCATGACCCTTTTTCTCCTCCTACCCCTAATCACCCCCTATTCTCTCTCTCCCCCTCAACCCCTACTAATACACCTACCCATAAACCCAACACTCTATTTAATTCTCTCTCTTACATACTCCTACACTTTTCCCTAACCCTTAAACATTTTCTCCCTCTCTCAACCCATTATCCCCCAACATTTCTATCTCCCTCTCTACCACTAATTCCACTCTCTTTCTCTCCTACTCCTACCAGTAACTAATTCCCTCTCTCCTTATCTATCTATACCCATCCTACTCCCCTTGAACATTATGCCCCCTCTCCTTGTCTCTTATAGACACTCCCACAACTAACCCACCTTTGATCTCTCTCTCTCTCTCTCTCTCTCTCTCTCTCTCTCTCTCTCTCTCTCTCTCTCCAGACCCTCTTCTAAATTAATTCCCTCCTCCTTATCAAACCCCTATACTCATAGCTACATAGATATATCTCTATACCAACCCCCCTCCTACCCATACCAATAATAAGCATTTCTCTCTCTACCCTTAACCCTTTATCTCCCACATTCTCCAACTACCACTTGTCTCTCTCCCTCTCTCTCTTTATCTCTCTCTCTCTCTCTTTATCTCTCTCTCTCTCTACCCCACACCCATACACTCTTATAGTATACCCCCTACTCTCTAAATTACCTACTCCTTGGAAAACCCATGAGACTCATGATCTATATCTCCTTCTCTCCCACATCCCCCCTCCTCCCACTACCCATAGTCACCCCCCTATCTCTCTATCTCTATCTCTATCTTTCTCTCAACCCCATACTACTCCACCTACCTTTGACCCCCATCCCCCTCTCTCTCTCTGTCTCCCCCCATATTCCTTAACACTCCCCCACTCTCTTTCTCTCTCACACACACACACTCACCATCATACTCTAACCACTACAAATAATCTCCCTCCTTTTTCTAACCCTTACCAACCTCCCCTCTATCTCTCTCCTCTACTCCATCTTATCCTAACCCCAATCATTTTTCCTCTATAAACTTCCTAAAAAACTCCCTCTCTTCTCTCTCTCTCTCTCTCTCTCTCTCTCTCTCTCTCTCCCACCACCTCTCTCTCTATACCCCTATCCCCACTAACCCCATCCCTATCTCCCCCTCTCCATAACACCAACCTACTCTCTCTCTCTTACACTAAACACCCTACAACTAAACACCCTCCTTCGTCTCTCTTGCACTATCCTCCTCCCCCTAACCCTTAATAAAACCCTATCTTATTATCTATATCCCTTACTTAACCTACCCCTAACTACCGAGCATTTCTCTCTCTATAAATGCTTTAACACCCAGCCTCACTCACTCCCTATTTTTCTCCATCCCTAAGCTCCTTGTAACTATCTAATCCCCCTCATCTTAGAGATATCTATCCTACTATTACCACTAACCATTCCCCCATCTCTCTCTCTCTCTCTCTCTCTATATATATATATATATATATCCTACTCCCCATAACCTTTAAGCCCACTCTATATTTCTTAAAATCCCCCTCCCCACTACCATTGATCACCTTCCCATCTCTCACTATCTATCTATCTCCCACTTAGTAACCCTCCTCTCTTTGTCCCTCTCCCTTACTCTTAGCACAAGCCCCTTTCTCTACCCCCCTACTCCCTAACAACCCCATGCTCCCTCTCTCTCTCTCTAACACACACTCACCACCATAATCCTAGCCCTACAACTAAATCTTGTCCTCACTCTCTCTCCCACCACCTCTCTCTAACCCTTACTAAACCCCACTCTCTCTCTCTCTCCCTTACTATACCTAACAAACTCCATCTTTCCTTCCATCTCTCTTTCTACCCATAACCCCTAACACCACCTCTGCATTATTTCTCCCTCTTGCTATTCATAATCCTCCCTCGCTATGTTTTTTCTAATCTCCCACCCCCTACCACTAACCATCCCTCATAATATATCTCCCTATATACCCATCCTCCTTTCCCACCTCTCTCTCTCTATCTCCATCACTCTATATCCCCCTTCTCTTTAATTACCCCAGTCCAAAAAATTATAACCCCCCCATTCTCTCTCTCTCTCTCTCTCTCTCTCTATATATATATATATATATATGTGTGTGTGTGTGTGTGTATATATATATATATATATATCTTTCTCTATCTATGTCTATGCCTAACGTCCCAACTCCTCATCCACATATGCCTACCCCACTTCATTCTCTCTCTTCCCTACTTAACCTACCCCTAATCCCCATAATTTTCTCTCTAGCCCAACCCACTAACACCCTATATCCCTCTCTCTCTCCCCACCCCTAACTCCCCTATTTCTTCTTAAACCCCCCCTCTTTATCATTCTCCTAATCCTGCCAATAATAACACCCCCCTCTCTCTACTAATCCCTCTAACATTTACCCTGATCTCGCTTTCTCTCTTATAATCCCTTCACCACCAGTAACCACCCTCCCATCTCTCTCTCTCTCTGCCTCACCCCCCTTATATCTCTAACTTCTATCCTCCTTAAACCCTTAACCCAGTTAATATCTATTTATTTCTCTCCCTCACCTCCTTCCTCCACATTAAACCTAATCACAACTTGTCTCTCTCTCCCCACACCCTTTTCTCTCTAACTAAACTTCTCCTCCTAAAACTCCTATATTCCCCAATATCTATCTCTTCCTCTACCACATTCCCCCTCTTACACATACCCATAATCACCCTTTCATCCCTCTCTCTCTCTCTCCCAAACCCCTCTTTTTATCCTAATACCCCTAACCCCCTCTTTCCCTCACCTAATCCCTCTCCCCTTACCACTTGTCTCTTTCTCTCTCCCTCTCCACTCCCAGCTCTCTCTCTCTCTCTCTCACCATATTCCCTAACACACCTCCCAGCGTCTCTCTCTTTCTCACACACACACACTAACATACTCCCACCCCTACCCCTAACCTCCATCCTTCCCCTCTTTCTTTCTCCTATGCTCCTGTAACACTTAATAAACCCCTCTCTCAATATCTCTCTCTCCCCTACTCCACCTTTCCCTAATCCCCACATATTTCTCTTTCCACCATCTACCTAGAATACTCTCTAACTTCATAACCCCACCCATTATCTCTTGCTCTCCTCCCCCCCTCTCTCTCTCCTTAACAACACATATATCCCCTTTCCTACCCCACCTCTATTTATTTCCCTAGATGTAAACCCCAACATCACACCCCGTACACCTAGCCCTCACCCCCCTCTCTATCTCACCCCATACTGCCTCCTTTCTCCTTAAATATTCTCCTCATTCCCAAATGCATAATCCCTTTAATCTCCCTCTCTCTATATCTAGCCCATAAAACCCCAATCCTCATCCCTTCATCCCTACCACCCCTCTATTTCTCTCCCTATGTGCAACCCCCACTCCTCTCCTCCTTCCCCTACTTCTCTCTCTCTCTCTCTCTCTCTCTCTCTCTCTCTCTCTCTCTCTCTCTCTACCCCTAGCCTATCTTTATGTCATTATACATAACCTCCATCTCTCTCTCTTTAATTTTAATATCCCTTCGCTCTCTCAACTGCCTCCTTTTCCCCTTACCATTAAATTCTCTCTCTCTCTCACACACACACACTACTCAAAACCATGCCTCTCCTTAACTATACCCACCTTATCTATAAATATCGTAATAGCTTCTAATACCTTATTTGTCTTGATCCATATCTCTTCCTCTACCCTAACCCCCTTCATTCCCCCTACGCCTGATAACCCACCTCTCTCTCTCTCTCTCTCTCTCTCTCTCTCTCTCTAAAACCTATATTCCTCCAACTACCCATAACTCCCACCCCTGTCTCTCTCCTATAATCCCTAAAACCCCTGTATTTCTCTCTCACCCCCTACTCCTAACCCTATAAATAACCCCCCTCTCTATCTCTATTTATCTCTAGAAATAACTCCACCCTCTCTCTCTCTCTCTCTCTCTCTCTCTCTCTCTCTCTCTCTCTCTCTCTCTCTCCCTCTCTCCCCTTAACAACACCAATCTATGTCCCCCTTTTCCTACCCCACCTCTATTTATCTCCTTACATGTAACCACTAAATTTGCACCCCCTACCCCTATAACTCTTCCCCTCTCTCTCACCCCATACTACCTCCTTTCTCTCTTAACTATTCTCCGCATTCCCAAATCCATAATTCTTGTAATCTCTCTTACTATCTGTACCCCATAAAACCCCAATCCTCATACCTTCATCCATACCAACCCTCTAATTTTCTCCATATATGCAACCCCCACTCCTCACTTCCTTCCCCTACTGCCATCTCTCCCTCTCTCCCTACCCCTAACCTATATCCCTGTCTTTACACATAACCTTGATCTCTCTCTCTTTAATTGTAACTGCCCTCCCCTCTCTCCCTAAGTCCCTCCTTTTCCCTTTACCCTCTCTCTCTCTCTCTCTCTCTAATACACACTACTAAAAAACATATCTCTCTCTCCCTTAATCCTAACCCCCACCCCTTTCCATACTCCCCTACTCCCTAACAACCACGTGCTCCCTCTCTCTCTCTAACACACAAACTCGCCCCCATAATCCCACCCCCACAACTAACTCTTACACTCCCTCTATATCTGACCTCCTCTCTCTAACCCTTACTAAACCCATCTCTCACACTCTCTCTCTCTCTCTCCCTTAATCCACCTAACAAACTTCCTCTTTCCCTCCCTCTCTCTATCTACCCATAAACCCTAACACCATCCATGCATTCTTTCTCTCTCTCATTATTTATAATCCCCCTCTCTATATTTTTGATAATCGCCCTCCCCCTACCACTAACCATCACCCATAATCTATCTCCCTATATACCCAACCTCCTTTTCCACCTCTCTTTCTATGTTTCCATCACTCTATACGCCCCCCTTCTCTTTAAGTATCCCACTCCAAAAAGTTATAACCCCCCATTCTCTCTCTCTCTATCTATGTCTACGTCAAACATCCCAGCTCCTCGTCAACATATACCTACCCTATTTCATTCTATCTCTTCCTTACTCAGCCTACCCCTAATCCTCATAATTTTAACTCTCCCCTAACCCACTAACACCCTATATCCCTCTCTTTAAACCTCCCCTCTTTCCCAGTCTCCTAATACTACCACTAACAACACCCCCTCTCTCTCTCCTAATCCCTTTAACACTTACACCCATCCCATTTTCTCTCTTATAATCCCCTCACCACTAGTAACCACCCTCCCATCTCTCTCTCTCTCTCTCTCCCTCCCTCACCCACTTTTCTCTCTAATTTCCTCCTCCTCAAACCCCTAACCCACTTAATCTCTTTTTCTTTCTCTCCCCCCACCCCTTCCTCCTCACTAAACCTAATCACCACTTATCTCTCTTTCCCTAAACCCTATTCTCTATAACTAAACTTCTCCCCATGAAACTCCTATATTCCACAATATTTATCTCTTCCTATACTATATTCCCCCTCTTACCCATACCCATCATCACCTTTTCATCTCTCTCTCTCTCTCTCTCTCTCTCTCTCTCTCTCTCTCTCTCTCACACACACACACACACACACACCACCACCACCATATTCCCACCCCTACCACTAACCTCCCTCCTTCCCCTCTTTCTCTCTCCTCTCCTCCTGTAGCCCTTAATAACCCCCTCTCTCAATATATCTCTCTCCCCTACTCCTATCCCTAATAACCACATATTTCTCTCTCCACCATCCACCTACCTTATTTCCTAACTCCATATCACTCTCTCTCTAACCCTAACCCCAACCTCTCTCTCTATCTCTCTTATTAATAACAACAATCCTCATCCCCCTTTTCCTTCACACACGCTACTAAAAACAATCACTGTCCTTAACTATAACCACCTTATCTATAACTATCCTAGTAGTTTCTAAAACCTTATCCTTCTTGATCCATATCTCTTCCTCTACCCTTAATAACCCACCTCTCATCTCTCTCTCTCTCTCTCTAAACCCTATATTCCTCCAACTACCCATAAATCCCACCCCCTCTCTTCTCTAATCCCTAACACCCCCATATTTATCTCCCATCCCCCTACTCCTAACCCTATAAATAACCCCCCTCTTTCTCTCTCTCCCATCCTCCCCTAACAATTACTAACACTTTATTTCATTCTCTCTCTCCCATGCTCCTCCACCTTCCCTTAACCCTTACCATTTTCTCCCTCCCTCAACCCACTATCCCCCAATATTTCTATATCCCCCTCTACCTCTAACCCAACTCTCTCTCTCCTACTCCTACCATAAACTGATTCCCTCTCTCTTTATCTATCTATACCTATCTTATTCCCCATGAACCTTATGCCCCCTCTCTCCTTATCTCTTATAGACCCTCCCACCACTAACCAGTGTCTGATCTTTCTCTCTCTCTCTATTTATCTATCTCTATCTCTCTACCTTATACCTAATTAAACCCCTAAGCATGTTTATCTCTCTATATTTCTCTACCCAAACCCCTATCAACCTCAAAACCCCTAATCAATGCTTCTCTCTCACTCTCTAGACCCTCTTCTATCTAAGTTCCATCCTCCTTCCCAAACTTGTACAGCCAAATATCCCTATCTCTTTCTCTACCCCAACCCCCTTGTACCCTACCCATAAGAACCCACTAGCCCCCACCTTCTCTCTCTCACTCTCTACCACTAACACCACTTTGATTCTCACTCTCTCTCTCCTAATCATATAACTAACCACCATCCCTCTCTCTCCCTCTATCCTATTCCCCCTAACCCTTACAACCCCTCTCCCTTTGTCTCTTATAATTCCACCCATGAATAACCACCCTATGATCTCTCTCTCTCTCTCTCTCTCTCTCTCTCTCTCTCTCTCTCACTACAATATACCTCCTTAAACCCCTAACCCCCTTGAACTCTATATATTTCTCTACCACATACCCCATTCTCTGCAATACCCCTAATAATTACTTGTCTCTCTATATTTATCTTTCTCCTCTGTCTCTATCTCTCACCATACCCTCTTCTAAATAACTTCCCTTCTCCTTATAAAACCCCTATACTCATAAATACATAAATATTTCTCTAGAGAAACCCCCTCCTACCTATACCAATAATAACCATCTCTCTATCTACCTTTAATCTCTCTCACACACACTCTCCAGCTACCACTTCTCTCTATCTCTATCTCTCTCTCTCTCATTCTCTCTGTCCCTGCCCCACACCCATCGAATCTTCAAGTATAACCCCTTATCTCTAAATTACCTACTCCTTAGAAAACCCATGACACTCATGATGTATATCTCCTTCTTTCCCATATCCCACTTCCTCCTCCTACCCATAATTACCCCCTATCTCTCTATCGCTATATCCATCTTTCTCTCAACCCCCTACTACTCCACCTACCCCTACCCCCCATCCCCATCTCTCTCTCCCCATACTCCTTAACACTCCCCCACTATATTTCTCTCTCTCTCTCTCTCACACACACACCCACCATCATACTTTGACCCCTATAACTAGCTTCCCTCCTCCCCCTAACCCTTACGAACCTCCCCCCTCTCTCTCCTCTACTATGCCTATCCCTAACCCCCACAATTTTCTCTCTATAAACTACCTAACACACTCCCTCTCTTCTCTTCTCTTTCTCTCTCTCTCTCTCTCTCTCTACCTGTATCCCCACTAACCTTATCTCTTTCTCCCCCTCCTCCCTAACACCAACATACTCTCTCTCTCTCTCTACCCATATCCCCACTAGCCCCATATCTTTTCCCCCCTCCTCCCTAATCCCAACCTTCTCTCTCTCTCTCTTACACTCAACTCCCTACACTAAACACCCTCCTTCCTCTCTCTTTCACTATTGTCCTTCCATTAACCCTTAATAAAACCCTATCTTATTGTCTCTCTCCCTTACTACACCTACCCCTAAATTCCACCTCTTTCTCTCTCTACAAGTGCCTTAACACCCACCCTCCCTCACTCACTCTTTCTTTATATCCCTAAAATCCTTGTAATTATCTAACCCCCCTCATCTTAGAGATGTCTTTCTTATTATTACCAATAACCACTTCCCCATCTCTCTCTCTCTCTCTTTGTAACCCTTAACCCTAGTTTATATTTCTTATAATCCCCCTCCCCACTACCACTGATAACCTTACCATCTCTCACTATCTCTATATCCCCCCCCCTCTCTCTCCTATAAACCCCCAAACTACTCAAATATACCACTCTTATTCCTAATTTCCCAACTACTCACCAACCCTCTTGACCTTTACCTATTTCTATTCCCTAACCCCCTTCTCCCCCACCCTTAATAACCCCCAACCCAGCTCTCTCAAAAACCCCTACTCCACCTACCCATAATCCCCACCCCTATATCTCTCCCCCTACTTGCTAACATCCACATTCTCTCTATATTTCTCTTCCACCCTTTCTCTAAAACTTACAACTAACCCCCATAGTCCCTCCCTCTCTCCTACCCCTCCTCCCCTCTTTACTAACACCCTTTATCATTATCTCTCTTCCCTACTTATCCACCTAACCCTAAACCCAACAACTTTCTCTATCCCCCAACCCCATAACACCCACCCTCTCTATGTATCTCTCTTTTACCCATAATCCCTCTCTATACCAGTAACCATACCCCACTCTCTCTATGCCATACTCCTATCATTCACTACATCTCTTTCTCTATCTCTCTCCATATCCATACTCCACATATCCACACTCATCAATTATACCCCCCTTCTCTCTAGTTGCACTACTCCTTCACAAACCCAAAAACCTTTTAATGTATATCTATTTATCACCCCAAACCCCCTCCTCCCCCATACCTCCAATCACCCCCCCCCCTCTCTCTCTCTCTATATATATCTATATATATATATAACCTCCCTCCTCCCCATAACCCTTACCAACCCCCCCTCTCTTTATAAACTCTCTCTCTCTCTCTTTGATCTCTACCCTTATCCTCACTAACCCCTCTCTTTCCCCTCTACTCCCTAACACCAATGTACACTCTCTCTCTCTCTTACATTCGACCCCCTATACCCACCCCTACAACTGAACACCCTCATTCCTCTCTCTTGTACTATCCTCCTAACCATAACCCTTACTAAAACCTTATCTCATTCTCTCTCTCTCCCATAATCCACCTATCCCTAAATACCACCCATTTCTCTCTCTCCAAACACCCATATGTCCACCCTCTTGCACTCCATATTTCTCTCTATTCCTATGATCCTTATCAATATCTAACCCCTTTCATCTCAGATATCTCTCTCCTATTATTACCACTAGCCACTACCCTATCTCTCTCTCTCTCCTACTCCCCATAACCCTTAACCCTCCTCTATATGTCTTATAATCCCCCTCCACACTACCAATAATCACCTTCCCATATCCCACTATCTATCTATCTCCCCATTAGAAACCCCCCCTTTCTCTCTCTCTCTCTCTACTCCAAACACCCAAAATAATCAAATATACCACCTTTATCTTTATCTCTTTCTCTTTCCCAACCCCGTCCTCCCCTAACCATAATGACCCCCACCCTAGCTCTCTCTAAAACCCTTACTCAGCCTACCAATAACCCCCACCTCTCTATCTCTCCCCCTACTCGTTAACACCCACTCTATCTCTATCTTTATCTTAAATCCCTAAGATGACACCTACAACTAACCTCCACCCTCCCCCCTCTCTCTTGGCCATCCTCCCCCCTTTACTAACACCCTTTACCATTCTCTCTTTTCCCTACTTATCCACCTAACTCTAACACCCACCCTCTCTCCTTATCTCTCTCTTTACCCCTAATCCCTCTCTATCTCTCTAACCATACCCAATTTTCTCTATGTCATACTCATATGATTAACTACATCTCTCTCTCTCTCTCTCTCTCTCTCTCTCTCTCTCTCTCTCTCTTCCACACTCCCCAACTATACACCCCTTACCTTTTAATATCTATATATTTATCACCCCAAACCCCCTCCTCCCCCATACCTCTAATCACCTCCCCTCACCTATCTCTCTCTCTCTTAATAAATATAGCTATCTTGATCCCCTAATCATCACCCACCCCAACCCCCACCCATTTCTTTGTCCCTGTAATTCTTAATAGCCCATTAATATCTCTCTCTCACATACACAAACACACACACCCATAATCCAACCCCTACAACTAACTCCCCTCCTGCCTCTCTCTCTACCCCTATCCCCTTAAACCTCACTAAACCTCTCTCTCTCTCTCTCTCTCTCTCTCTCTCTCTCTCTCTCTCTTCCACACTCCCCAACTATACACCCCTTACCTTTTAATATCTATATATTTATCACCCCAAACCCCCTCCTCCCCCATACCTCTAATCACCTCCCCTCACCTATCTCTCTCTCTCTTAATAAATATAGCTATCTTGATCCCCTAATCATCACCCACCCCAACCCCCACCCATTTCTTTGTCCCTGTAATTCTTAATAGCCCATTAATATCTCTCTCTCACATACACAAACACACACACCCATAATCCAACCCCTACAACTAACTCCCCTCCTGCCTCTCTCTCTACCCCTATCCCCTTAAACCTCACTAAACCTCTCTCTCTCTCTCTCTCTCTCTCTCTCTCTCTCTATCCTATACTCCTCCACATACCCCTAATCCACCCCACTTTCCCTCTTCCCCAAATTAGAACCCCCTAACACCCACCCTCTATCTCTATATTTCTCTTTGTACCCTTAACCCCACCTTCCCTCTCTCCACTATAAACCCAACCCTCTCTCACTCTTTAACCTTAACCCCATCCCTCTCTCTCTCTCTCTCTCCCCTATGCCAACCACTAAACATTGGCTTAGGCTCTCCCTTCTACTATCCATAAGCCCTCCCTCTCTCTATGTTTATGATAATCCCATTCCCCCTTGCAACTAACTAGGACCCCACCATTACTCTCTATTTATACCCCCACATCTCTTTATCTCTCTCTATCTCTATACTCACCCGCTTATGCTTAACTTCCCTCCTCATCCCTAAACTCATAACCTTCCAATATCTCCTCTCTCTCTCTCTCTACCAATAATACCATATTCCCCATCCCTATATCCCTACCCACAAACCCCCACTACTCACCCCTACCCCTACCCCTACCCCCCATCTCTCTCACTCACTCTTTATCTCTACCTCTTACCTCTCTCTTTTTCTCTACCCCAAACCTCTCTCTTTCATTCTACCCCAAACCTCTCTCTTTATTTCTACCCCTAACCTCTCTCTCTTTCCTCTCACAACCCCCTCTTTATTATAACCCCTTCGCATGTAGAACGTATCTCTCTCTCTCTCTACTCCTAAACCCCCCACTACTCAACTATACCAACCTTCTCTTGAACTAAACAACTCCTAATATCTATCTATTTCTTACCCCAAACACCCCTCCTTTCCCTACTCCTAATCACCCCAAACTATCCCCCCCTCTCTCTCCACACCTTACCCCTTAATATACCATTATCCCCCACCCTTTTCCCTCTCCTCCATTACTCCCTAATACCCGTCCACTCTCTCTCAGACACACTCACCCCCATACTCCTACCTCTACAACTAAACCTCTCTCTCTCTCTCTCTCTCTCTCTCTCTCTCTCTCTCTCTCTCTCTCTCTTACTAACACTGTATTTAATTATCTATGTACCCTACTCCTCCACCTACCCCTAACACCCATCATTTTCTCTTTCTCTCTCGATAAACCCACTAACACCCATAATCTCTCCCTATATCTCACTCCCCGCTCTCTATCCTTAACCCCCCCTCTATCTCTCTATATGCCACTCCTAACACTAAACATCACTCCTATTTCTCTCTCTATATCTATCCACCATACTCCTGTTAACCCTTACCCCCCCTCTCTCTATCTTACAATCCCTTCCCACCACTAACCACCCTCACATCTCTCTCTCTCTCTCGCTCTCTCTCTCAATCTAAATCCTCACCACTACCCCTAAACACCACTAATATCTCTCTATTTCTCTTACTACGCTCTTCCCCCCCTCTCTCTCTACCCATTCTTTTGTCTAACTAACCTACTCCTTTGTAAACCCCTATACTCCCCAATCTCTATCTATTTCTTTACCCCAACTCCCAATCTATGCATACCCATAATCACAACTTCATCTCTCTCTCTTTATATATACTCTTAACCTTTCTTTCTCTCCCTAACCACTCTCCTACTCCACTTACCCATAACCCTCCCTCTCTCTGCTAATCAACCTCGTACCTACCACCCCTCTATATCATTTATTTCTCCCTAACCACACTCACCCACTCCTAAACTATATCCCCACCCTTGTCTCTCTCCCCCAACTCCCTAACACCCCCTTGCCTCTCTCTTCCCCAACTCCCTCACACCCCCTCCCCTCTATTTCACCCACACACTAACCATCCTACTCCCACAACTACAAATATCCTTCATCCCCTCTGCCTTTTGCTCCCCTCTCATCCCCCTAACCATTAATAACCTCCTCTCTCACTCTCACTATCTCTCCTCCCTACACCAACTATCCCTAATCCCCATTCATTTCTCTCTCATGGTATCTCTCTATCGCTAACCCCACCCTCTCTCTCTCCACCCTTAACCTGACCTGTTCTATTTATAAATCCACCTATAACCCCACTTGTTCTATATCTATCTCCACCCCTAACTCCACCCACTCTCTCTCTCTCTCTCTCTCTCTCTCTCTCTCTCTCTCTATTTATACATATTCCCCCCTCTCTATATGTTTCTTCAAATCACCCTCTACCTTACATCTAACAATAACCCACCATATCTTTCCATATATACAACTACCTCCCTTTCCAAAACTTGTATTCTCTCTCTTGCTCTCTCTCTCTATATATACTACCCCCCTTTTCTTTCATTATGTTATCCTCCGAAAACCCATAATCCCCTCAATATATCTCTCTCTTTCTACCCTTAATACCCCCACTCCTAATCCCCTTACCCCTATCCACCCTTTTCTTCTCTCCCTACATGCATATTTCTCTCTTTAACCCTGAACCCCTCTCATCTCTTTATTTATATGCATAACATATGTCTCTCTTTCTACTTGTAACACCCTCCCCTCTCTCCATAACCCCCCTTCTTTTTCTCCTACCTATAACTACCCTCTTCATCTCTCTATGCCATACTACACCTACCCATAACTCTAACCCCTCTATCTCTTCCCTACTCCCTAACATGATCCATATCTATCTCCAACACCTCTACTCACATTCCTACAACTAACCCATCTACTTATACTCTCTCTCTCTCTCTCTCTCTCTATCCCCTCTTCCCTCTAACCCTTTATACAACCCTATGTAATTCTCTCTCTCCACTACTCCTCAACTTTTTAACAACTGCCACCATTTTCTCTCTACCCTAACACAATATTCCCCACCCTCTCTGCCTCTCTCTATCTCTCTCTACCACTAACCCCCTGTCTCATACTCCTACCATTAAGCACCCCCTAACCTCTCTCTCTTCCCTACCCCCCATAAAACTCACACACACTCTCTTTATATATATTTTAATCACTCTAGCAATAAACACACTCCCATCTCTCCCTCTCTCTCTCTCTCCCCTTATACCTACCCAAACCTATAACCCCCTCAATATCTATATATTTATCTTCCCAACCCCTTTCCTCCCCACTACCCCTAATCACCACTTGTCCCTCTATCTTACTCTCTATCTCTCTCTCTCTCTCCACCCTTTCTTCTCTCTAGCATTTCTCCTCCTCCCCAAACCTATATATTCCTTGATATCTATTTATTTCTCTACCCTAATATCCCTCCTACCCATACCCATAATAACCCACTCCTCTCTCTCTCTCTCTCCATAACCCTTCTCTCTCTCAACTAATCCATATCCATATACCACTTCTCTCTCTCTCTATCTCTCTCTTTCTCTCTCCCTGCCCCACACCCACCCACTTGTCAACTAAACACACCTCCTCTCTAACATCCCTACTCCTCCCTAAATCCCTATATCTAAATCTCTATCTCCTTATCTTACCTACCCCGCTAACCCCACTGATAGTTGCTACCTAGATATTTGTCTCTCAATAATCCCTTAATAGAATCCCTCTCTCTCTCTCTCTCTCACTCACCTCCTCTCTCTAACCCTTACTAAAATCCTATCTCATTGTCTCTCTCCAAAAATCCTCCATTTACAAGTAAACCCCTCCTCTTTCTCTATCCCTTAACACCCCATCTCTCTCTCTCTCTCTCTCTCTCTCTCTCTCTCTCTCCCACTAACCCTTAATACCCATCTCTATGTCTTATAATCCCCCTCCTTAGTATCATTAATCACCTTTCCATCTCTCACTCTCTCTCTCCCCCTTAATTCCCCCCTTTAGTCTAATTTTCCTCCTCCTCCCAAAACTCCTAAACCCCACAACCGTTATTTCTTACTCTCCCTCAACCCCCATGCTCCCCACTAACCCTAATAATCCCCTCCCTCTCTATCTCTATGTCTCTATATAACCCAATATTCTCACTAAATGTCCTCCTCCTCCCCAAAAAACTACACTTCCCTACCCCTACCCATAATCACCCATGCATATCTCTTTCTCTCTCCCTAACCTCTCTACATCTATTCATAACCCTCCATTTCTATCTCCCTAACCCATCTCTATAACACCCCCTCTCTCTCACCTAATCCCCCTACCACTTATGTCTCCCTATCTCTAATAACCAAAACCACTATCTCTCTCTCTCTCTGGCCCCCCTAATACTATCCACC
>LPNX010483733.1:139207-179059 GCA_001517045.1 Pseudotsuga menziesii
CTATCTATCTATCTATCTATCTCTCTCTCTCGCTATACTACTAAACCCCCCACTTGTCAACTGTAACCCCTGTATATTGAACTATCGCCCCCCTCCCCTAACACTTCTCTCTCTCTCTCTCTCCATACTCCAAAAGCACCCATTCCTCAACTATAATCCCCTTCTCTTCAAATACCTTACTCCTCATAATCCCTATCTCTTTCTCTCCCAAAACCCCCATCCGGCCCCCTTCCCCTAATCACCCTCTCATATTTTTTATCTTTCTCTCTATCTCTCACTCTCAACCCCTACTCCTAAACCTACCCATAACCCTCACTTCTCTCTCTCTCACCCTTAATCCAATTCCTACAAATAATCCCCCTCGCTCTCTCTCTCTCTCTTTTTCTCTCTCTTCCCTACCCACCCTAACCCTTACTAACACCTTGTTTCATTCTCTAAGTGTTATACACCTGAATGGCACCTCTCCGTCCGAGTGCTGATATCCCTCATGTCGGCACACAAAAGGACACTTATGAATTGAGGTTTCCCATATTCACTATACCTTGGCTCATGATGAAATACATTCCTTATATACCTAGCTGATTACTTTGCCATTTTACCTATGTTGAGTTGTATTCGCGACTCCTTATATTGGCAACTCACGCATCATTCACGAGTCTCTTATACAGCAAGTCGCAAATTCTTTTATTCGCGGGTTGCTCTTCTATATAGTCGCGAATCATTCGCAGTTTGCTCTACTATCCCGTGAATGGTTTCCTCAACATTAAAACATAAAAGCACGCGCTAATGGAAGATTAGTTTGCTCATTTAACTTAATCTTCTTAACTGCCACAACCTCCCTAACCTTCGAGAACTGCCTCATTTCATTCATATAAATAGAGGCCTTGGGGAGGGTGTTAGATAGTCATACTTGGAGAACAAAGTCATGCTGGTGGATTGTCTATAGAAATCTTTGAAGCAGAGAAACTCAGAGTCCTTTGGTGACATAGGAGTCATTTTTCATACATTGGGTTGTAACCTAAACTCTTTCTATTATTGTTAATAAAGATATTACTTCTTCCATATGTGCTTCATATCTTGTGGATTGGTAAATGTTTGCATTTCAATATGATATATGATTTGCCTAACTTGCATCTATATATATGAATTTCTTTGTATCTGGAAGAGTGTTTATTAACAGGTGAAGGAGGAACTATCCTGGAGACTTTGGAAGTGGATCAGAGAGGGAGAAGATAGCAAGGATCAACCTTTGTTTAATACAAGTAAGTCCTGCTACTTTCCTATTTCCTATTCTGTGCTTTTAGAGTCAAACTGTCTGCAAGTCATGAGTATGTTGGTAACCCCCTAGACCTAGGTTATTAGGTGAATTATCTTGTACAACAGAACTGGTGACTCCACTGGGGACTTGACTGCTGAGTAAACTTGTCCGTTCAGGCTCGTTAAGAATATGTGAATGGGCATCCACATTGGTGGTAGGTTATCTCTTTCTCGGACCATGTGGAATAATACGAGAAAGGATCCCTCTCTTTTCTCCTGAATTGAGAAGAGTATTCTCAGGCATAGGTTTATCTCTTTTCCGGACCTGAGGGACTAAACTTACGGAAAAGGAACCCCCGGTATGAGCTTAGTTTTCTCTTTTTCGTGCTCTGGACCAAAACATGAAAAAGATTTCGAGTGTACTTTATGTCTTTTTCATGCTCATTAAACCCTAAAGAACAAAGCATCGATTTTATTGTTGTAAGCTCCATTTCTTGTAATCAAATGGATATTTTTGAGTGATCTTGCCTTCCTTCACACTCGTAAAACTCAAGTATCCTGCTTTTGAAGGAGCGTTGGGTAGGTGGTAATTTAACCTTTTTCGGACCTTCCTGACTAAGTACAAAAAAGGTGCACCTTTTCTTCTTTGGAAGTCAAGAGAGTTCTTTTGTTGTTTATTTTATACTTTTTCTGCCTCAGGAGACTAAATTGTACGAAAAAGGACCCCCCTAGAGTCTTCTTTGGAGTTTTCAGACTCTCTAAACTATGAAAACACCATCGAGCATGTACTAGTTCAAGCTCGTAAAATTCACGAATTAGTGCCTTATCAAGCATTCTTCTTTCTTTTCTTCGAGCTTGTCAAAAAATGAAGATGGTCTCGAGTTTTCTTTCTTGGACTCGTTAAACCTTTACAAGAAAGAAGGGAAGGGGAAGGTTTATTTCCATGTCTTTTTACATCATGGCAGCAAGTCTTGTTTCCTTGAACAAAGCACGAGTTTTGAGTCTATCAACAGTTGGGTCCTAGTATTTTGACCTTATCCTGATTCAGAGTTTCTTACTCCTCCAGTTGGTCTCTTTTCTAATTATATGGGGAATCTGTCAATGTCTCTTACATTGTAGATTTGTTTCATTGGTCCTATTTTGTGTCAAAAGCTGCCTAAGTCACTTTTGTGTCGTGCTCACTATTCAAGGATTAAACCTTTGTCGGCCATTCTACAGTTTCCTTGACCTTTTGTGTTGGCCATTCCTTATTATCAGTTCATTACATCATGTCTTCGGTGTTCCTTGTCGTGAAATTCAGTGCCATTTCTAGATCCAATTAGTCTTTGAGTTACCTCATGTTGGCTGATGAAGGATGCCTTAATTCCTTCCTTCCAATGGATCTCTTCCTATCGACTGCAACACATCTTGCTCTAGGACTGAGATTTAGAGTTTTATGGCAGTACCTTGGGAATTGTTGTCCTCAATGGAAATTTCCCTTGCTATTGGGTAGTGGGAATACCTTAATGTCTCCTACTCAATGGATTCTTCAAGTGTTTGACTTCAAGTCCTTGTAATCACACTTGTTAGAATGAACTAGGTACCTTGGGGACCATTTTCATTAATGGTGGTTTCCCTCGTGTTTGTTAACGATTTTCATTATTGACTGGTAATCAAATAGCTTCCTCCATGTTCGACTTCAACTCCTTTATTCTCATGGTTAGGATTCATACCTTTTTTAGGCGGTTTGGATTGAAGACCTTGGGCTGACAGTAGCATTGTCATCATTTTGCTATTGCCCAAGTTGCGTAAGACCTTGTTATACTTTATATGACATTTTGCTGAGACATAGATCCACCTTATATTTTTGTGGCTATGATCGATTGTTGAGCATGGATCCACCTTGTTCATTTGTGGCCATGGCTCCTTTAGATTTGATATGGCGCCTTTTTGCATATTGAGCGACCATGATAGTTTCATCAGTTATACATATGTTGGATCCGCCTTTATCTTTATGGCGATGTTTTGTATATGGACATGTATGTCCCAGAGATCATTTTTTTCTGACATTTATCTCTCTTTCAGGTACCTTCACTCGAGCCTTTTGATCTTGGATTCTCTACTCCCTCCATAATCAGCTGTTTCCTTTACAATGTATTTCGGCCATCGTTCCCCTCTGACCTCACACACTATGTACCCTAATCCTTCTCCTACCCCTAAACCCATCACTTTCTCTCTCCCCCAACCCACTATCTATCTCTATATCTCAGTCTACCCCTACACCCACTCTCTA
This sequence comes from Pseudotsuga menziesii, assembly GCA_001517045.1. NCBI lineage: Eukaryota > Viridiplantae > Streptophyta > Pinopsida > Pinales > Pinaceae > Pseudotsuga > Pseudotsuga menziesii. The sequence continues at coordinate 142,737 of LPNX010483733.1, forward strand.
TCCTTAACTTCCCTTATGTCTCTCTACCTCCCAATCCTAACACTAACCACCTCTCTCTCTCTCTCTCTATCCCCTACTCCCTCTAACCTTTACCCCCATATCTCTCCATCTCTTACAACCCCCCACCACTAACCACCATACCATCTCTCTCTATATATATACCGCATTTTATATTTAATTTCCCTCCTCCTACTAAGATACCTAACCCCCACAATCTCTCTCTCTTTCTGTTCTACAACCCCCTCCTTCCCACTACCCCTAATCACCACTTGTTTTTCTTATTCCTCTCTCTCTCTCTATCCCCCTATACCCCCCATTCTCTCTAATTTCCCTCCTCCTTCCAAAACTACTAACCCCTCAACCTCTCTCCTCCAAACTCCCCCCCTCCCCACTACCCATTATCACAATTTCTATCTCCCTCTTTCTCTCATTCCCCTTTCCCATCCCCTCTCTATCTTTATCCTTTATTCTCTCTAAGTGATATACTCCTCATTAAAACCTTATACTTCTTGATATATATATCTTTATCTACCACAACCGCCCTCCTACCCATACCCATAATCAAAGCCTCATATATTTATCTCTCTCCCCACCCCTAATCTCTTTGCCTCTCTCTCCCTAACCCATTTCCTACTTCTCCTAACCCTATTCCCCTCTCCCTCTCTCATCTAGTCTCATTACCCCCTAGAACCTCTCTCCATCTCTCTCTTTGTTTTTCCCTCCCTCCCCTCCTTTCTCTCTACACCCTATTGGAACCCCAACAACTTCCCTTTCATTTCATGCAAAATGAAAGGGGCCCCACAAGAATATTGTAAACATTAGGCTATGGTTTTCTTTACTTCAGTTTTGTTCGATGATTCAATACGCTCCCTTTTAAAAATTTGATTTTGTCCCAATTTTATTTCTAAATTATTTTTTATAAAAATGATCTAGTGATCTTTTTCCTGGTTCCTTGTGCTTGGTGTTTTTGCTTGTGGGTTATGCTATGATGACTTAGCAACTTTATGATCATTTATTTTCATGACATATTTTCACTGATTGTTTTGTCGATACATTACCATTTTATCATTTGAATATTTTTTCCTCCTACTGGTTAGAGAACACTTGCATGCTCTTATTTGAACTTATCCGATTTGAGTGTACACTTTACTTTGAAATAATTTAATTATTTTGACCTTTAGACAGTCTTTCCTTTTCAGTTTTCAATGTATAAATGAACTTTGAGATATTTTGACAAATCAAAATACCTTAAATAAACACCCATTTTTAGAATCTCTGTTAACCTTCTGAAATAATTTTGAAAAATGAAATCATACATTTTTATCGCATTTTGAGCTATCTATCATTTTTTTTCCATCTCTCCATTAAATTATAATAATTTTTCCTTTCTTGTGTAAATTTCTATTTTTTAGGCCAAGTTGAAATAATTTGATTAAAAAATTATTCACTTTCAGTTTACCCTATGATTTCATTTAAAATTTAAATAAGTAACTACTTTTCAAATTTTGCATAACATTGGTTATTATTGAGAATAATAATATTAACTTAAATAGAAATTTTGACTTTATTATTTTGAATCATTTTTTCAATCCAAATTTCATTAATCACCAGTTAAAATTCTATATTTTATAAAAGTACTTTTACAAAATATATTAATTAAATTATTTTATTATTTCACGTTATCATCTTATTCTCATTAAGATATCAAAGTTATAATGCATAAACAACTAACACTCAACTTTATCATTATGTTATCAAGATCAAGTATGATATAAACGTTTAATTGATATTTAAGTTGTGAAATAAAAGAAACGTTCATCTTATATGGAATTTAGTGATTACACATTTCAAAATCATTTGATAGGTGAATATTAAAGTTTGGAAAGGGTAAAAATTTTAACCCTTTATTAGTCCCTGCCCACGGCAAGCAGGGACTTTATGAAACGACTTTCCCTCGTTTGCTATTAGTTTGCACAAAAAACTAAGCATACATTATCTTTTATCCAAAGTTTTTGCTATTCATTTGCACAAAAAACCAAGAATACATTAATTTTTACCTAAAGTTTCTACAAGTTTATATAGCATACCTTTGTTTTGTCCAATCAAAAAATTCTTGCTCTTATTTAACCTCATTATGAGGCTAGGAAGAGTTGATTTTAACATTTCCTATGTTTCAAGTTAGGAAACTCATATCTATTTATTATATGTATTTTCTATGTGCACAACAAGTCGATTAATGCTAACTTAACCTTACCATTACTTCATAAAATTAAATGTTAACTCCAAATCGGATATAAACGATTTTTGGAATTGTTAGATGAGTTCTCATATAGGGTTTTAAAATATTATATTATTAAGTTTCTGATATGGCCGCCTCACAACCCTTCTTATAACCACAGTAAAACTAAAATCATCCAAATGTCAAGATCAACTCAATTGCATTCTTGAGTTGTCGATAAACTGTGTAGCCAATTCTAGGCCATTTGAACAAGCCAACAACAATATGCATAGCTCTGATAAATATGCATAGCTCTGATGCAAGTGTTGTTGGGCATCTTAGTTTGTTCATTTCCAGTCCAACATATTTTCACTTGTTGCTAAGCGCACTGATGCACGATCTTAGTTGAGTGATAGGAATACCATACCTACGATTTACTACTCACTTGAATAGCTGAGTGATAGGAATACCATACCTATGATTTACTTTTTTTTGTAAGCTATACCTGGAATGAAGAAACAGAAGGCCATACCTCATCACCATTATATTTCTGTCTAAACTAGAGTAAGCATCCCTTTAACTAAGTTCTTTGTGTAGTAATTACATCATGCTTGTAAGAAGCTAATTTATCCAATTGTTTTGCTGTGGCAAGATGCAAAATATGCTATTTATTTTAAAGTATATTTATTGTAGGAAGAAATCTATAGTAGTTGGAGCTATTTTCTCTTATGAAATTCACATTAACTAAATGACTGGTTCTTATTTTGAGATCGTTAATGACTGACCTACATTGATGGCCTCCTTGACCGTAGTGAAATCTCCTCATACTCTATCCTTAGCCACTGTCAGCACAAGGTATTTTCCAAAGTTCACAGGAATCCCCTTCAGTCTTCGAAATGAAGGGCCATTTAATTTTGTGGAATTTTTCTTTTAATTGCTGTAATTGTTTGCATTACGTTCATATATCCTACCAATGCAATGAGCACTAGGTTGAATAAAAAATGGGTGCAATGCTCCAAGAAACTACCCAAAAATCACTTATCTTGGTGCAACAAAATTCTAGAAAACTTCGATTATACTAGCATCAAATATCTTCTATTAAATTATACTTCATGGGTAAGCGAGTTTTTTTCTATGATTTTACCAGCTAAAATATTACTACTGAAAATGTTGAATCCTAGTGTTGAAATTGCAAAATCCTGAGGTCATGATAATCATCTCTGAAACAAGAATTTTGGATCATTCTTTGTAATAATAAAATCAACTCATAAATTACAACAGAAACCTATTACAAGATCTAGGACTTCCCTTCTCTCAACAAAAAAGTCAATGCTTAACCAATGAATCATCCCAATACCAGAACTTGTTTAAAACCAATTGTAAATTTTGAAACTATCTTATTTATAGGCTTCTTAGACTCTTTTAACTTTCAACAAATTTGCAGGGTCTTCATTGGGAACCATCCTTGTGAAATCCCTTAGACTTAACTAAACATACACACTCACATTTTGCTTAAATTTATTGTCTCACTCAAATCAAGTTGTATGTGATAGATTTTATTAGAACCTCAATTGTTAACAATCCTTTTATAGAGTGAATCTATTTTCTAAGCGCTTTCAGAAAATATGGATTTTACAATAGTAAATGACAATTCATAGAATAATATATATGAAAATAGAAAAATCATACCTCAATCATCTCACATTCGAATTCATAGTAAATTTTGAGGGTTTTCTAATATTTTTCCAGCTAAAACTTGTTAGCTCATTCCGTTTTCTAATATTCACTGTTTTTTTTCTTACTCCAACTTGTGTAATAAACACTTTTCTTACCTCAATCATCTCACATTTGAATTCATAGTAAAGGTTTTCTAATATTTTCCCAGCTAAAACTTGTGCAATAAACATTTGTCATACCTCAATCATCTCACATTCAAATTCACAGTAAATTTTGAGGGTTTTCTAATATTTTTCCAAGCTAAAATCTTAGCATTACTGCTGAAATTTCTAAAATCTTACTGCTTAAATTGTTGAATCCTCTTGCTGAAAATGTTGAAATTGTAGATAAATTGATGAAATTGCAAAATACAGGTTCCCGCAAATAGTTTCGGCTCTATATTGCATACATAATAGTAACTAAGAGTGTTCATGTACTTTTGGAATCAACCTGCATGGTTCATAGGTGGCTCAACTTTTTAAGTGCAATAGCTATAGTTGTTAATGGATGGCTTAAAGTGACCTTCATCGAGAGTGTTAGTGCCAGAAATTTTTCTCATACTACCAAAGAACAAGCCAACACAATCTCATAAAACAAAACTAAGTGAAATAGGTTTTTAGGGTTTTGGTTCTACATTTTGATAAAAAGAGGGTAAAATCTCATCAGGCTAAGAAAAACACTAAATCATGTAACAATGCAGGACTGAGATGTATAACATATTAAACATAAACCTAAACAATATAAGCACAATACTAAATTTCATCCATAGCTCACAAGCATTTCATGAATAATAACCTTAAACAGGAAATGAATTCGTCAACTGAGTGATTACACAAACCAAAAATAAAACCAGCAAATAGAGTAAAATGGGCTTATAGCTTGCATATATATCATAATCAGTTATCAAAAATACATAAGAGTTTCTGAACTTAGCTTTGTATACAGTAGCCTGATATCCTCCCCTTGTACAAAATTTTGAACCCTTTTTCATTCTAATGTCTTGCTTTTATCTTGGTTACATCCAAAAAAAAGTTATCTAACTGAACAACTACCTTATAGGTCAGACTATCGATCACTAGTAAAATAAAATCTTTCCAAAAAAAACTAAAATCTTTACAAAAGTTAACTAAAGACACCTGTCATCACTAGCCTTTTAAAGATCTTTGGCAGCTTCAACCAAAAGGGCTATTCCTTCTAAAGCTTGAGTTTTTCTTCTGGTTCTTTGCTGCTCAGCTTTTAAGTCTTCAACTCTCTTTGATAAATCTTGATTTTGATGCATTGCTTCTTGGATAGTTTGCTTCAGCTCTGCACATAAGCTTTGTGCCTGCCTTTTCCTCTTCAGTGTTTCCTTCGAAACTACAATTAATTCTTGATAATGGCTGTTAATCTCCTCTAGATATTCACTTAATATTTTATTTTTCACCATGAGTCCTTCATTTGTTTCATGCAAAAATTCTATTTGGTACTTGTACTGCTTTATACTTTTTCGAAGATTTTCATTCTCAGAATCTATACATTTACCTTCTTGAAATGAAGACATTCCTTCTAGAATCCAAGGGATATTTAACTTCTTAAAAATATGCTCATCATCCTATTTCTATTTCTCTATCACTGTTATAGGAAAATATGGAGACTCAACACCTTCAAAATTGCACTGGATTGATGGCTTTGCAATTTTTCCTTCACTTGTACAAGCTGCTAACATCACTGAATGATGTTTCATTGAATCATCTTGCTGAGGGATGAGATTTTTTTTCTTTTTAAACTCTTCTAAGTGTTCAATTATTTTAATTTGTACTGAGGATGAATTAACCATCAAATAATCCTACTTCCCGCTCTTGACCTTTTTCACATTCGAGCTTTCATCCTCTTCTAAATCTTCTTGAGAAGAAGAATCTTCTAATATTGTAATTTTCTCTTGAGCTAGCTTGGGATTCAAAAGTTTTTTCATGTTTAACCTTAATTTGTTCTTAGGTCTGTATTTAGGTCTCCATCCTACTCCTACTTCTCCCAACATATTCAAAGTCTTACCTTTATGTTTAATATATGCAAGTTGAACAACTTCTCTTTTAACTCCTTACATGACCAACTTTTCCTTAAACCCTTCTTTCGAGCTCTGTGTATTGTCAACCTTCAATTTATCAAGCATTGGGATTTCCCTTATTTCTTCATGTACCTCTGTAGGAGTCTGTTCTTATTCTAAAATACATTTACCTTTTTCCTGGTTTGCATCTTCATTAAGGGTATTTAATACATCATATTCATTGATTTCTGCTACATCTTCTAAATTCTGCATTTGAAATTTCAACAAATCATCTTCATCAGTATTCTTTTGCTGTCCACCTTCAAGATATTTAACCTTCTGTATCGAATACTTCACTTGTGTAGTCTCTTATTCTACTTCATTAATAACTTCTTTCTTCAATTTTTTAACAAGGCCGTGGGATTTGTTCACCTGTCTTCTTTTTGACTGGTCTTCCTTCTCGCTTTGAAACCCTGACCAGAATAGAAAATAATCCCAAGTCTTTCCTTTATTTTGGAGCATAGTACTAATAATAAATTTTATCAATCCATGATGGAAAATGGACTTCTTAGTGTGATCATTATTCTCCCTTACTCTAATTGGCATTTTCTGCAAACTTTTAAGGAAGAAGAAGGGAAGATTCATCTTTGATTCTTGATTTAAGTGCTGTACAAACCTGATGTGATATTTAAAAACAGAGGCATATCTTCCCTCATAGGTTATATAAGTCTACAAAATATTAATTGGCTCTCTCCATTCAGTATATAACTTCTGTATATGAACCCCCTTACCCCAATCTGCTACAACATTGGGTAGCAGGAAATTCTCTAAATTAAAGCAAAAAGAACCTTCTTGAACCAAAATTCACCTTCATCAACAATGCATGTAGCTTCTAGTATTAACTCTTTAGTCATTTCAATTCTTAGGGTATTAAATGAGACTGTGTCCTTCTCTAATCCTTGAGAAAATCCATATGAAACCTCTATATGATGACCATCAATTTTCTCAAAATATTGAAACTAGTCAACTTCTTGAAATAATTTTGCACATTCAGGGAAGGTTACATCCCATGTCATGTCTGAAGGCTCACCTCTGTTCGTCTTCCCACTTCTCTTCATTTTTAGTAATGAACCTTACCTATTTCTCCTTCAGAAAAAAGTTCAAACTATTTTGAAAGTGTGTTTCTTCAGCAATAAACTAGAAGTTGAGAAAATTTAGAACCCTAGATATGAATTTTCCTCAAAAAACTGATAAGTATTTTGGAACAATTTCCACTGACATAATAGATTAATAATTGAGCAAAAATCAGGTTCCTAAACTTGATGCATTTCTTAATCAACACCCATCACTACTCTTTTGTCCATGCAAACCCGAATTCATGGATGATGTCAACAAACGGTTGCATACATGTTGTAATAATGGTTTCAATTGCTAAAAATATGCTATCCTATCTTCGGAGGTGTCCACTAACCTTCGTAGATCTGTCTTCAGCTGCCACGACTACATTAGTTAATTACTCTGCAAACCCTAAACCTCTAATAGTATTCCTCACAATATCTTCCAATCACGGACTACCAGATATCAACATGGTCTCTGTAAGCTTTCATGCATTCAAGAAATTTGTAAAGCACAATGAATTACTCCCATTGTGCACCATCATTACTGTTTTAATGGATCTTAGTTTCCCACATACCAGACAGCTGCAACTCATCTGAATCATTCTTGCCTTAACTCAAACACTTGGCCAAATTATTAGTAAGGTTTAAACTTGTATTAGTTTCCTTTACATATGTGGAAAAACTCCCTTCATTTGCAAATTTTAGAACTCACGCGTAAACTTACTATTTTTTGAAGGCCACGACTTTCTTGTAGTGCTCTAGTTCATTTTTTCTTCCTTTGCACTACAGGAATGTCTGATTAATGGTTTTTGACAAAAGGATAAAAAAACAAAGGGTTAAATTGTCAAATCAAACTTTTATTAACCCTTATGATATCTCTATCCAACCTTTCAGAAATACATACACCTAATAAGCCCATTTAAAGTATGAAAACAACTAAGTAAAGTAAATTTAAAATGAAAATTTATAAAATCAAAATTAAAAATAAGCATGCTATCAAAATAATTCAAAAACCAAACTCATAATATTAAAGCAATAAGAAAACCATGTTTTCAAAACAAGCATACGGTCTAAAAACAGAAAACAAAAACTAGCTATAACATCTGGCTCTTGCTGCAGGATGAGGTCCTCCTTGTGAGGCTTCAAGAAACTGTAGATCAGTGCTTCTGTGCTATAACTAAAACTATATGCTAGTCTACAAAATATCCATTGGGCTATGGAGTCTTTATTCAATATTTCACACACCGGTATATACAATGAAATTCAAATTTATTTCCTTCAAATACTGTAAAAATGCTTGAGGAATCATCCATTGACTGGATTAGACAACTCCTCACCATCCAAAGTCTGTAAAATAAAAGTGTTATTCTCCAAAAAATTTGACACTATGAAAGGACCAAACCATATATTATCAAACTTACCATGTTTACCCTTCTGTTCCTTTCTAGCATCCCATATTAATACCATATCCCCATTAAAAAAGGTGTTTTCTTTAATTTTCCTATCAAACATTTCTTTGATTTTCCTTCTGTACAGCTGATCCTTTTCTTACACTGATTCACAATTTTGCTGTAATTCAATAAATTAATAAACTCTCCTTTGAATGTCATTGGGTTCCTCTTGACTATCTTGAAGGAATTTCATTACTGGAATACCAAGATGAACTGGAAACACCACATCAGTTCCATTTACTAGTTGAAAAGGAGAAGTCCCAATTGACTTTTTAATTGTTATCCTATCAGCCCATAGTGCATATTTCAGCATTGAGTCCCATGTCCTCTTATTCTGATTCAACAAATTTTTTATGCTCTAAATGATACTTTTATTGGTGGATTGAGCTAACCCATTTCCCTGAGGGTAATAAGGTTTTGAGTGTTTTAGAACAATCCCATTTTCTTCACAAAGTGCCACCATAGATTTTGACTTAAAATCTTTAGCATTATCACTTAATAACCTCTTGGGACATCCAAATCCGCTAAGAATATTTTCTTGAATAAAACTAATTATCACCTTGTCTATTGCATTTCTTGTGGAAATCGCCTCCACCCATTTGGTGAAAAAATCTGTAGCTGTCAATATCCATTTATGCTTCCCTGAAGAGGAAGGATTTATCTCACCTATAAAGTCTAAGACCCACTACTGAAAATGAGCATTCACTGCAATAGGATTTAATGGTAAAGACACTAAATTTTTCTTATCGACAAATTTTTGACATGGGGCACAAGGCCTTACCTGCTAATATACATCAGAGAATAGGGAAGGCCAATATTATCCAAACCTCAAAATTTTAGAAGCAGTAGCCTTCAAGTATTTATGTCCCCCACAAGCACCTTCATGGATTCTGAGAGTAACTCCTCAATCTCTGGCTTATCCAAACATCTGAGTAAAATACCTCCTAGATCTTTCCAAAACAGTTGTTGTTCTATTAGACAATATTTAGTAGCTTTTAAATTCAGTGACCTAGCTTCATTTTTATCTAGATGTTCAGGACATTGTAAATACAATAGGAAATGCACAATGTCTGCATACCATGTATATTTTGCATACTGCTCCATAATATTTTCTTTCTCCTACTCAACTTGCAATTCTTCCTTATAGGTTGTTCTTCCATCAAATGAAGGCCTAAATCTTGACAATTTGAATCAGCCAACAATTTTGCTAGACCTTAACCCTTCACTAGTTTAGTAGGCTTAATGTCCACATCATATTCCATTATCTTAGCAATCCATTTTCCCCTTTTACCTTCAGTATTAGGCTGAGTTAATATATCCTTAATGGTAGCATTGGGAACATAAGCAATAACCTTATAATGTAAAACATAAATTTTGAAAATTTTTAATGCTTTTACCAGTGAATAAGCTTTATTTTCCAATGTACTGTATTTCAACTCTAAGTCCCTGAGAGTCATTCTAAAAAATGCAATTGGCTGTTCCAGTCCCTCATTATTCTTCTGTAAGAAAACAACATTTTATGTGTCCTCTGATGCAAAAGAAAAAGTCAGAAACTCCTTTGAAAAATCAGGACTCACTAGCACCGGAGCTTCTGTAAGAGCCAGCTTTATCTTCTCGAATGAATTCCTAGCCTCTGCTATCCATTTCACTTCCTGATATTTTTTCAACATAGCCAGTGTTATTTGTTTAATGGTTTCAACAAAATTTGGTATGAACCAAGATAGAAAATTTATTTTACCAATAAAATATTGCACATCCTTCTTGATTCTAGGAAAACTGGTCTTCAAAATGGATTTAACCCTTTCTATATATATCCTTATCCCATCAGCTGAAACCAAATGTCCTAACAACTTACCTTCCTGCACGACAAAATGTGATTTTTTTGGATTAAGGATAGTCCATATTTTCTACATTTCAAGAAATTTTGTATTAGGTGCTTTAGATGTTTCTCATCAGACTGTGAAAATACTGTAATATCATCCAAATAGATCACCACAAACTTATCTTTTTCTCCAACAAAATCTATGTCCATATCTCTTTGAAAGGTAGCTCCAGCATTCATCAATCCAAAAGGAATTTTATCATACATGAAAGTACACCAAGGGTTAGTGAACATTGTATTTCTCTGTCATTAGGGTGCATTGCAATTTGGTTATAACTGAAAAATCCATCCACCATTGAAATGCTTTGAGCTCCTACCACTTTTTGTAAAATCTACTCAATTTTTGGTAATGGCTAATTATCCTTCAATGAGGACCTATTCAGATTACGGAAGTCTACACACAACCTTATTTATCCATTCTTTTTTCTAACAGGAACTAATTTTTCTACCCATGAAGAATATCCAAAAGGAACAATGATTTTAGCATCCAACAATTTTTTTACCTCCTTTTCTATGACATGGAATAAGGTAGGATTGATTCTCCTCAAGTTTTGTCTAAATGGTTTTACATTAGGCTTCAGAGAAACTTTATGTTGAATAATACTTGTTGTAGTATGGATTTCTCCCTTGCTACAAGGAAGGAATGGCTCCCTTCCGTCTATCGGATGGAAGGGTAGGTTCTGGAATTGAAATGCAGAAAATAAATGGATAGAAAGTAATAAAGAACAAAAACACAAGAAATAGCTAGAAACCCCTCTGGAAACAATGTTAGGGCCTAACTACAGCTACCTAGAAACAACTATTAGAAACAAAAGACCTACAAAACAAGTTAAGAAACAAACTTGCAAGAAAATATGGGTCAGAAAACAACTAAGCTACTAAAGCAAATACATAAGCAAACAATGGTATACCTTCTCTTTGGTGTAATGGGCCACCATGCCCTGGCTGGAAGAAGCACATCTCTCTTTCTCTTGGAAATGGAGGAGTTGTGGCTCAATGGGAGAATGAATGGATGAGAGAGGGGATGTGGGTTACTTGAGATATAAAGGGTCTCAAGGAATCCACGGGTAGCATAACAGTATGCAAGGGAATAATGTTTTGAGAGTGACACCCACCCCTCTATTTATAGAATTTTTATGGTTCTAAGCCCTTGGTTAGGGCTTTATCCCCTTTCTTGGGATTTTAGCCCCTTTCACCCTAACTTTAGCTCCTTTAGGGTTTTAGGCTCCTTTGAGGGGTCTTATCCCCTTTTCGGAGGCTTTAGCCCCTAGAAGAGTTAGTTAGGCTCCTTTTTGGGGTTTTTAAGCCCTTTTTCTCATTTTTAATCCTTTTTGAGGTTATGGGGGTCTAATGGGGTGATACGAGGGTCATGCATGGGTGGGTGGTGAAGGCCATGTAGAGCTGAGTGAGGGATTTTTTAGGTTAACAGATTTCCCCCTGATGTGTGAGGGAAGGAGCTCATCGTATGGCTGACAGACATCATAGGATTTGCTATGGAGAGGTGGTGCTTCCGGGGCTGGGGTATGGTGGCTTTTGGTTTTTGTATTAATATGGTTCCCATCAATGGGTGAGATACAAATAATGTGTGACATTTATATGGATGAGGCGGGCATCCCCATGCTCATGAAAATGTCAAAAGAATAATTTGATCTATGCTCTAAAATACAAGAGTCGATCATATACAACTGATGGTACATAGTGGTCTCCTCAATGTGAGGTTGAATACAATACTGTTCTAAAGAACTGCTACATTGGGCCCATGGCATTCTCATGAAATGCTATATATTCATGACTGATGACCTGCTAGATATGGGATGGTACATAGTTGTATGGACTTGCTGATTGAGAGTCAGAGTCTATGTGGTACAAGTATGCTGCATCAATCACAAATCTATACAGAAGCACTGCCGGGGCTTCTGAACATTGTCTCCAATGCAACCTAGAAATCATAAGGGACATAACCTATTTAAGTCCTTGAGTAGACTCATTAATGTGCTAGATTCAGGTGACATCTAGGGTCTTCGACCAAATACTGCATGGACCAAACCCTGTATGAATCTTAACAGTGTGATGATGTAGTTGGAGTCGAGCATGTGAGAAACAACCATCTCGAGAGGCACTAAGGACTCCTCTTAAGTGGTCCAAGGAACTCATCAATGAGGTTAATCAAACCAAGATACAGGGACCTCTAGGTCTATCCTATGGAATATGTGTGTTGTCGTCAACAAAGAGAGACCTGACCCTAGTCAAGACAATGGTTTTTCCTTGACCAAAAGCGCGAGGGAGATAACCGAAAGGTGTGAGAAAATATGTGGACTGACCCACTGAATGGGAGGGGGGGGAGGGAAAGATTTGAACAGGGGCAAGGGGGAGTGTGGTAGACTCAGACTTCCTTTGTTCAAAGTATGATGGTAGGTTGTGTAGTAGGGATTTCTCCTTGCTACAAGGGCATGAATCCCTCCCTTCTGTCTATAGGACAGAAGGGTAGGCTCCCACATGTGGAAAATGTAGAAAGAAAAATGGAACGGATATAAAGAAAAGAACAAGAAAGAATATGGCCATGATCCCCTCTGTAAACAAGGTTAGGGATTCACCTTGGCTACCTGCAAAAAACTATTAAGCTATAATAAACATGCAAAACATGTTAGAAATCAAACCTGCAAATAAATAATGGTTAGAAAATAACTAAGCTAACAAAGAAATTACATAAAAAACTAGATTATACCTCTCCTTTGGTGAAATGGGCCACCATGCCCTGGCTGGAAGAAGCACCTCCCTATCTCACTCAACAATGGAGGAGCTATGGCTCAATGGGGAAGATGAGTGGAAGGGAGAGGGATGTGGGTGGCTTGAGAGACAAAGAGGTCTCAAGGCATCCATGGGTAGCATAATAGTATGCAAGAGAGGAGTTGTTTGGGAGTGACCTACGACACCCTCTTTTTATAGCTTTTTTGGGGGTTTTAGGGTTTAAGCCCTTGGTTCAGGCTTTAGCCCCTTTTTTTGGCTTTTAGCCCCTTCCACCCTAACATTAGCTCCTTTTAGGGTTTTAGGCTCCTTTGAGGGGTTTTAGCCCCTTTTTGGAGGATTTAGCCCCTAGGAGAGTTATTTAGGATCCTTTTCGAGGTTTTTAAGTCCTTTTCTTCATCCTTAAGCCTTTTTGAGGGTGTGGGGGTCTAATGGGGTGTTACGAAGGTTGTGACTGGGTGTCCTTGGGTGGTGTAGGCCATGTAGAGCTGAGTGAGGGATTTTTTGGGTTAACAAATTACCCCCTGATGTGTGAGGGTAGGAGCTCATTGTATGGCCGATGGACATCATAGGATTTGTTGCGTAGAGGTGGTGCTTCTGAGGCTAGGGCATGATGGCTTTTGGTTTTTGTATTGATATGGTTCCCATCAATGGGTGAGATACAAATAATGTGTGACATGTATATGGACAAGGCGGGTATCCCCATCCTCATGACAATGTCAAAAGAATAATTTGATCTATTCTCTAAAATACAAGAGCCGATCATATACAACTAATGATACAATAATGGTTGCCTCAATGTGAGGATGAATGCAATACTGATCTAGTACATTGGACCCATGGAATTCTCATGGAATGCTATATCTTCATGACTAATGGTCTGCCAGATCTAAAATGGTACATAGCTGTATGGAGTCGCTGATTGAGAGTCTCTCTGGTATAAGTCATGGGGACTTCACTTAGTGAACCTCTCACATAGCACGTGCGATCGTGGGATATTAAAGAATACGCTTAATTTCAAGAGATATTGAGCCAAACTCTTTTTGTTGAAACCCCCTCCCAATACTTAAAACTTCCTCCTGGCCCCTTTTTATACCTCAATCCTTATAAACCACCCTACCCTCCCCCACCTTAAACCCCTCATCCCCCTAATACCTGCAATATATTGGTTCGATTTTTTATAATTTTAAAACCCACAATATGAACTAACATGATAGGATATTGGTCAACAAGTGAAGCCTCCATGGTATAAGTATGCTACATCAATCATAAATCTATATAGAAGCACTACTGGGGCTTCTCAACACTGTCTCCAATGCAACCCAAAAATCACAAGGGACATAACCTGTTTAGGTCCCTCAAATAGACTCATCAATGTGCTAGAGTTAGGTGACATCTGGGGTCTTCAACCAAATACTGCACAGACCAAACCCTGTACGAATATCAATAGTGTGATGATGTAGTTGGAGTAGAGCACATGAGAAACAAGCATCCTGAGAGGCACTAAGGACTCCTCTCAAGTGGTCCAAGGAACGCATCAATGACGTTAATGAAACCAAGGTACAAGGACCTCTGGGTCTATCCTCTGGAATATGTGTGTTGTCGTCGACAGAGGGAAACCTTCCCCTAGTCAAGGCAATGGTGTTTCCTTGACTAGAAGCATGAGGGAGATAACTGAAAGGTGTGAGACAATCTACGGACTGACCCACTGAATGGGGGGGTGGGGGGAGGGGGGAGGGAAAAAGTTGAACAGGGGTAGGGGGAGTGAAAGAATTGAATACGGGTAGGGGGAGTGTGGTAGACTCAAACTTCCTTTGTTTAGAGTATGACGGCAGGGCGAACCAGGAAGCCAATGAAACTAACTCGTGGGAATGGGATCATAGCTATAATACCAGGGATGTCATTGCAGATGGGAAATACTTGGAGAAGGTAGACACTTTTGATATTTGATGGGATCCAAGGAAGACACATTGTAGAGTAATCTGAACAAAGGCGAACCAAAGTGGGAATGTTGCCAAACTATTTTCTGTAGGGTGGTGTCTAGGGACATCATTGTAGTACTATCTCATGGATTTTTGGCGAGACCAAGAAGGTAAATGCTCAATGGTGCTTTCAATTTTAGAGAGTCTGAAAGCACGAAGAAGACTCTAGTGGGGGATCTTTTTTGTTGGTAGTCTCCTATGCCCAAAAAGGATAAAAGTATACATAAGAGATCTTTCCCATCCTGTAGGGGATGAGAGACTTCTTTACCATTGGTAGTCCAATCAAGCCGAAAAAGGTTAAACCTATACTGACTGGACGATCATTCAGATACTTTTATGAGCATGAATGAAACCAAGTTTCCTCGGCAATATTTTCTTAATGAGAAGGTTGGAAAAGATCTTAATGACAACCTGTGGTCAGATTTTTCGTAAAGTATGGCCCCTCTGCTCGAGAAAGCATAAAAGTGTGCAGAGGGAAACGGTCTTGGCTTGAATATGCCAAGGTGGTACTTTTCATTTAATGGTCTCCATGGTCTTCAAAAGGAGGTAAACGAGACGATCTAGACTCCCTTTCCTATACTTTGGTGAGCGGGAAAGGAAGCAGCTGTGTTCGGCTATCTTTTCATTGTTTTAAGGAGTCAGAAAAAAGCTTAAACGAAACTCCAATATGATCAACCAATTGTGGTTGCACAGGTGATGCCCCATGTCAGGACGGTGGATAGAGGTCCAAAGGTCATCTGAGTAGGATGTGCCCCATATATGGATGAAGCAAGAGGCTCTCAAACATACCAATACATGTGTGGGATAGATCGTGGAAGAGGCTAGCGAGTTGATGTGGTAGAGGCATGCAAACTGAGGTGGCTCTCCGACAGAGGTCAAGAGAGAATGTGTGTGTGTTGTGGTGGACGGGATTGACTACATGTGATGTGAGTGAAAGTCCAGGGGAACTTCTATGCCAAATACATGCAAGAAAAATAAATCGTTTTGTGGACAGTGGTCCAGAGGTCCGTGTAAGGTGCAAAGGATGGAAAAGACAACTATGTGTTAAAATACAAAACAAAACTAAAAAAAGGTAACCCTTAATGGGTGGTGGCCCAAAATATCACATGAGTAGCGGTCGAGAAGTGTGATACAAGTACAGGTCTGTAGACACTTGCATCGTCATGTCATGGCTTGTAAATCGAGGTGACTTATGGGAAATGGTTCCAAAATTAATTTATTAAACATGAGATGATGGTCTCATAAAGAGATAGATCTTTGAGCCTATTGTCGCCTTTCACACACCTAGGTCACGTGCCAGAAATCTTCAAGCTAGTTGGTGTGTCCTTGGGGGCAAGTCTTGAGTCAAGGCTGTCACCTTGTTCTTGACTCCTTCGTTTAGGCTCAACTCCTAACGAAGCCAAGGGGGGTAGACCCTACTAAGTTACTAAGGCTAATTACTTAGTATGGTGATGTTAAACTGAATGAATTACTTAGGAGTTTGAAATTTAACCATAAACAACCATAGATAACAATATACAAAATGACCGCATGAAAGCACAATGCTGAGACACAATATATATATATATATATATAGATATATAGCAAGAAAATAACCAGTGCCTTAAAATGGAGTCAACAATGTACTTGCATGTGCTTGGAGTGAATGTTTTGCAATTGCTTCTTGGTATGTTTTAAGTTAATGTGAAATATGAGTTGATTAAAATTAGGCGAAAGGGTGGACTCCAGATATACCTAAGAGTACTTGGATTATGTCCAAAACTAAACCTTCACGGCTACCCACAAGGAATATGTGGGCTGAATGGAGTCTCTAGGGATATTTTTCATAACGCACCCATTAGGGTGTGATAGAGATCGGCACCCCGAGGTCACTTTTCAGAAGTTCCTGCTTCCTTTGGGTATTTTGCCACCGTAATGGTTTGATCTAGGTGTTAGATTTTCACCTGATGATTTGTCAATTTGGGAGAGTGAGTCCTAATTATTCTAGTCACTCAAATTTTTTTGATATAGCTTTACTAATTAGATGAACCACATCCAAGTGCATAGCATACACACCAAAGTCTTGTTAATTTTAATAAATTTTAAAATGGGTGTTCTTGTTAAAAAGAAAACCCTCCAGGAACCTCTTTCGATCCAAGTGGATCTCAATCGAAGAATCAAGGATGGGTTAATTTTATAAAAGCTAAAGAAACAAATGATTAAAATGAAAACATAGATACACAATTCCGGTTTTCTAATTAGTCCTGCCACGCATCTCTTTCCCTTTTCGAGTCAATCAGGAAGTCGTGGGGTAAGTATTAAGATTACATTGAAATATCAAATATGGAATATGAAATTTATAATGAATCAAATTATACTACCCTACGAGCTATGCTATTTTGAAAAGATATGAACAAAAAGTAAAAAAATGACACTGACGCAAATCCCCCATGGGGGGATGGGGAATGGGCTCGAAAGGGCCTATTCAAAAAATATTTTTATTACCAGTGGTTACAATATCAGCACACTGATATGATTCCTTTTGATTCTTATATATAATGAAATCAATGGCTTACAAAATGCGAAAATTAAAGATTTCAGTCAAAAAGGGAGACCCTTGGGGGGATTCAGAGGTGCAAAAGTCACTTTTGAGCAGAAGCTCCAGATTTTTTCTATTATTCCTGCTAAAAAATAGTAATCTTATTAGACTGAAATATGCCCAAAATCACTCTGAAATTACCTTTGGGTCCGCTTACTTTTAACCAAAAAATGCTAAGTAGAAACTAGTTAAAAAAGGTAAAAAAGGAACCAAGGAAAGCAAGCTTTCCTTGGGATCTTGGATTTCCTTTTAGGCAGCAAATATTATGTGCACTAATTGCTAGATTTATATTTTATAAAAGAAAACAGAAATCTAATGCATGCAAGCTACAAATTTTCTTTGAAATTCCATGCAAAAAGGACGATTTCCCTAAAGCTAGATCTAGAATGCTTATGAAAAATTTTAAGAGAAAGATATAGATTATGGACTTTGAGAAGATATATCTATGTTAAATTTACTTTTAATATGATATATATAAACAATATCAAAGCTATTAATAGAGTAACTGGGTAAAAGAGTTGATTTTGAGGGCGGAAGAGGAGGAGAGAAATGTTGGTATCCTTGAAGATCCACAGTGGAGCTTTCAGGTGGAATGTCGAGGGAGTATGCCTTTGGAATTTTTTGGAGAGAGTGAAGAAGAAAACTAGATCAACATCCTCTATAATATAGAAACCTACAGCTTAGCTGAAATCAAAAAACTTGCCGAAAACTTGTGAGATTCGATTAGTACATACACAAAGATTCAGAATAACATGCATATAAGCTTATAGAACATGCTAAATCTAGATCTCTAAACATGCATTAAAGGAAAGAGATGGCCAATAAAATTATTGAAAAGCACCTTTCCCATCAAGATCATAATAAGATTATTATCAATCTTAGCAACAAATCCACAAGCAATTAGCAAATTTTGAACACATATACAAGTTACCTCAGTAAAAAAATGGTAATGATCATCCACACATACAATGGCACAACACCATCTTGCGTCCAAAGCTTCTCTTTATTTCAAATGAACAATAACAACAGTACCATAGCAGCAGCACATCAATCCTAGTTCTAACTAGCTTGGAAGAGGCAACATATGCTTTATTTAAACAAAAAACAGGAGATCCAGCCCAGGGGGGCGCAAATCCCAAGGAGACAAATCACTGTAGCTGAAGGAGAGTCCATCAATGCTTAATCTATGCCTAACTGAGCCATATCTGAGTCTCATTGAGTGTAACTATCAATCAGAGAGCTGATCTAACTGACACCTCAACCTGTTTACTGAAGCATCCACCAAAACTCATCCAGATGAGCCAAAATGTGTGGAGGAGAGAGGGAGGGTGAAATTCCCCATAAAGGATGCTGAAGATCAACTTTGGATCTGATTTGATCACCTCCTTCAGTCAAGGATTTGTCAGATCCAGTCAATCTGGTTCAGATCTGACTGATTTCAATCAAATCGACTGAGAATCCACTGATCTATGATTCTAGATTTGCTCCATTATTCATTAGTTTATTAATTAAAATAATCAATAATTGATTTTTGGGGCTTTCTGACCCGAGTGATGGAAAATCACTCAAAACTAGGAAATAGTGGGTCCATGGGTTTACATGGTGCTCTTAGCTTGAAAATGAGCACCTACATGACTAAAACTGATTATTTGGACCACTTTTATTACAAAATCAATTTTTCCAATTAAACTATTAAAAAATATCCCAAGTTTTGGAAAAATTAAATTTTAACAAAAAACCCTGAAAAAATTAAAAAATTTGAAAAAACTAGGGGGACTTAGACATGTTCATATGACTCGACCATGATGCATAGCATGTTTATACATTGACACATAGACTCCAATAACCTCAATAGGCCTAAATGCCAAGGCAACCACCCCAACTTTGGAGGTATGGAGTGAAAAACTCAGAAATTATCAGTCGTTTATTCATAAACCAATAATAACCAAGGGGAAAAACACCCTGGGCTGATCGGATTGATAAATAAAGTCTAAGAGACCGATTCTTTTACAAACACTATCATGCTAGAACATTTATTAAAATTCCCCCAAGGGGGTACGAACATGTGATATAGTACAACAAAGATTCCCAGAAGCAAGACTGAAGGTCTTCCGAAGTCCGAACAAAAAATCTTTGTCCGGTTCACCAGGATCACTTGATAAAAAAACACTAAGTACAACTTAGGTGGTAACATTTTGGCTCCAACTGTGGGATTTGTGCTCAATCTAGTCATAAGGAAAGGAGAGGATACAAGAACACCAGAATCTCTGGTTTATACACCCTGTAAAAACATCTCAACTTGATAAGAAAACCTTAGTATCACAAGCTTTACATAAAAAACCAAATGAACCATTAAGCTGATTTATTTAAACAAAATAAATGTAACTAACTAATGAAAACAAAAATGTTTGATTATAGCTAAGTACAAAACAAAAAATGTGGAAAGTAAATGCTATTTTTCAAGGAGCTTATTTTCCTACTCTAAGCATGATATAAGAAGGGTTAAGTGTAATCGGAAATCCAATGTAACCACCTAAGAATTTTATTAACATAAAAACAAATTTCCTTGTCTTTGGTTACCAGCCAAAGTAAGGATACTTTATTCAGAAAATGCAAACCCGCGTGATGATCCGGAAGGGGTGGGATGGATGGGAAATCATAGGCATGAATAATGTCGTCAAACTTCCTCCCAAACTAGTAAGTGCTTGTGCAGGCTACTTCTATCCATGACTAGATAGGGTTGATGTACAAATCAGAATGATGAGGCAGATTGACTACACCATCATACTGATCATCAAGGCTTATTGGATGATAATTCACTGTATAAGCCCCAAGCGGCTCCAAGTCATGAGGAAACTCTATATGTGAAGATGATAGTTGAGACTGATATTCTAATAACTACATCACATCTGTCTTTTCACAACACTGCTTCTCCATGTCTTCATTATTGATACTAATATATGGCTCAGACTGATCATGTGGATAAATTGCATGCTCTTTTTTCATATCAAATTTTCCCAAGGACACATGGTCCATGCTCTCTCCTTTAGATATGCCATAGACAAAAAAATCAACAAAACCATCAAAAGTTTCCACTTCATTATTTTCCTCTTTATTCATGTCATAGACTGGATTTTCCATGAATGTACAGGACTCCTCATCAACATATTTGTCAGGGATAAGGGAGTCTTCATCACTTGTATCATGCTCCAAGCAATACTTGTCCTCATTCTCATACTCATATTCTTCAAAGAAAAGGACACAAGGTAGTAAACCTTCTCAAACTGTCATCACTATATGGAGAACACATAGGAGTCCCATCATGTATATTACAGTTTTCATCACAAGTTTCACTATAAGATTCTGCAATGGTTTCATCCTCAGGATTGTACTGTTTAGATGGTGACAAATGGTAGGCATGGCCTACCATGTATATATGATCATGCTCGCTTGCATTTGTTTCCTGATTACTGACCTCGGGAAGTCCATATTCCATGACTTGATTTGTAACATAACAAGTGCCTTCTTGGTGGAATTGTTCACAGGGTCTACACCATGGAATTAATTCTTCTACCATGTTAGCCGAGTCTAACTGGTTTGGAATCCTAGGCTCTTGTTGAGGAAACTTCTTTTGATACATCTGATTATGTCTAGGCCGAAAGTTCTTAGGTCCATTATTTCTTTCCATTGTGATTATTCTATTGTGCATAAGATTCAATTGTGTAGACTGATCTACCATAAGTTGGTTTTGACTAGTAACCAAGTCTTTTATCATGTTTATTACCTTTTCCATGGGATCTTTAGAGGATCCCTTTTCTTCTGATTCAAATGCTTTTCCCTTTTCTTCATTGTATGAAGTGTTTCCCATAGTGTAACCTGGAATGTTGGATTTTCCTGAAGATTGCATATTCTTTTCTATTTTCTTGGCCAATTCCTTAGCAGTTTTTAGATCGGTCGGCTCTTTGTCCCTTAACTAGTACCTCAAATCACCAGTGAAAGCTTTGATGTAAGATATGAGGATGAAGGCATCCCTTGGCTTGATTTCTCTAGGGAGGTCCGCAACCACATGCATGAACTTAGTATTAAATTCATCAATGGTTTCATTTTCCATCTTCTTTATGTTATGGAGGGCAGCAAGCAGATGTCTTGGTTCTTTCTTTTCCCCCCATTTCTTCTTAAAACCCTCTAGGAATTCACTAAGAGTTTTATATGAATCATCATCTAGGTCAAAGTACCATTCTTCAGCATCATGTTCTAAGGATAAAGCAGAGAGCTTCATTTTGACATCGTCATGGTCATGGGCAGCATCATTGCAATAACTGACTAGGTGCTTTTCAAACTTTCAAAGATGAGACTTGGCAATGATGGCATTATTGCCCTGAAATATGGCATTAACAAGACTTCGGTATGTATACTCTACACTTGGTTGGAATGGCATGGGGAACACCTACTATCTGAGAAAAGTCAAGGGGTTTGAATAATTCCGTCATTTCTTGAGATTGGTGAACATGACTCTCTACAAATATGTGATGGATATCTGAGAGGGATTGGTCTCCTAAATTTTCAAGGTTTCTATGGGAAGTCTGCCTATTCAATCTTTCCCTAATAAACATTTCAAGATTAGGGAGAGGATTGAATAATTGTTAGCAATTTATTCGGCTAGAAATTCTTGAAGGGATGTTAGATAGTGGAGTCGCCAGATGGATCGAGTTTTAATTTTTATGTTTTTTAAATACTAGATCAATCAAATTTTTTCATCTTTTTAGTTGTTTAGAAAAAAGTTAAGCTAAGTCATACTCAGGAATAAAAGAATTTATCCCCGGCAACGGCGCCAAAAAGTGTTGTTTCCTTTCACACACCTAGGTCACATGGAAGAAATACTCAAGCCACTCGGTGTGTCCTTGGGGGAAAGTCTCGAGTCAAGGCTATCACCTTGTTCTTGACTCCTCCGTTTAGGCTCAACTCCTAACGAAGCCAAGGGGGTTAGACCCTAGTAAGTTACTAAGGCTAACTACTTAGTATGGTGATGTTAAACTGAATGAATTACTTAGGATTTTGAAATTTAACCATAAACAACCATAGATGACAAAATACAAAATGAGCGCATGAAAGCACAATGCTGAGACACAATATATATATAGCAAGAAAATAACCAGTGCTTTAAAATGGATTCAGAAGAAAATCAATGTACTTGCATGTGCTTGGAGTGAATGTTTTGCAATTGCTTCTTGGTACGTTTTAAGTTAATGTGAAATATGAGTTGATTAAAATTAGGCGAAAGGGTGGACTCCAAATATACCAGAGAGTACTTGGAGTATGTCCAAAACTAAACCTTCACGGCTACCCGCAAGGAATATGTGGGCTGAATGGAGTTTCTAGGGCTATTGTTCATAACACACCCATTAGAGTGTGACAGAGATCGACACCCCGAGGTCACTTTTCAGAAGTTTCTGCTTCCTTTGGGTATTTTTCCACCGTAATGGTTTGATCTAGGTGTTGGATTTTCACCTAATGGTTTGTCAATTTGGTAGAGTGAGTCCTAATTATTCTAGTCACTCAAATGTTTTTGATACAGCTTGACTGATCAGATGAACTGCAACCAAGTGTAGAGTATACAGACCGAAGTCTTGTTAATTTTAGTAAATTTTAAAAAGGGTGTTCTTGTTAAAAAAAAACCCTCCAGGAACCTCTTTCGATCCAAGTGGATCTCAATCAGGGAATAAAGGAGGGGTTAATTTTATAAAATTTGAAGAAACAAATGATGAAAATGAAAACACATATACACAATTCCATTTTTCTAATTAGTCCTACCACGCATGTCTTTCCCTTTTCGAGTCAATCGGGAAGTCATGGGGTAAGTATTAAGATTACATTGAAATATCAAATATGGAATATGAAATTGATAATGAATCAAAGTATACTACCCTGTATATTATAGCTATTCTAGTTTGAAAATATATGAACAAAAATAAAAAATAAATGACACCGACGCAAATCCCCCCAGGGTGGATGGGGAATGGGCTCAAAAGAGTCTATTCAAAAAATATTTTTATTACCAGTGCTTACAATATCAGAAAAATGATATGATTCTTCTTGATTCTTATATATAACAAAATCAATGGCTTACAAAGTGCGAAAATTAAATATTTCAATAAAAAAGGGAGACCCCTGGGGGGATTCAGAGGCCCCAAAGTCACTTTCGAGCAGAAGCTCCTCCTTTTTTCTGTTATGACTTATAAAAGCCAGAAATATTATTGGAATGAAGTATTCCCAAAATCACTCTGAAAGTACCTTTGGGTCAGCTTACTTTTAACCAAAAAATGCTAAGTAGAAACTAGTTAAAAAAGGTAAAAAAGGAACCAAGGAAAGCAAGATTTTATTGGGATCTTGGATTTCCTTTTATGCAGCCAATATTATGTGCACTGATTTCTATATTTATATTTTATAACAGAAAATAGAAATCTAATGCATCCAAGCTACAAATTTTCTTTGAAATTCCATGAAAAAGGGACGATTTCCCTAAAGCTAGATCTAGAATGCTTATGAAACCTTTTAAGAGCAAGATCTAGATTATGGGATTTGAGAAGATAGATCTATGTTAAATTTAATTTTAAGATGATATATCTAAACAATATCAAAGCTATGAATAGAGTAACCGGGTAAAAGAGTTGATTTTGAGGGAGGAAGAGGAAGAGAGAAATGTTGGTATCCTTGAAGATCCATAGTGGAGCTTTCAGGTGGAATGTCGAGGAACTATGCCTTTGGAAGGTTTTGGAGAGAGTGAAGAAGCAAACTAGATCAGCATCCTCTCCAATCTAGGAACCTGCAGCTTAGCTGAAATCAAAAAAATTGCCGAAAAACTTGTGAGATCCGATTAGTACATACACAGAGATTCAGAATAGCATGCATATAAGCTTATAGAACATGCTGAATCTAGATCTCTAAACATGCATCAAAGGAAAGATATGGCCAATAAACTTATTGAAAAGAACCTTTCCTATCAATATCACAATAAGCTTATTATCAATCTTAGCAACGAATCCACAAGCAATTAGCAAATTTTGAGATCCAGCCTAGGGAGGCACAAATCCCAAGGAGACAAATCATTGTAGCTAAAGGAGAGTCCATCAATACTTGATATGTGTCTAACTGAGCTAGCTCTGAGTCTCATTGAGTGCAACTATCAATCAAAGAGATAATTTGACTGAAACCTCAACCTGTTGACTGAAGCATCCACCAAAACTCATCCAGATGAGCCAAAACATGTGGAGGAGAGAGGGAGGGAGAAATTCCCCAGAAAGGATGTTGAATATCAACTCTGGATCTGATTTGATCACCTCCTTCAGTCAAGGATTTGTCAGATCCAGTTAATCTGGTTCAGATCTGACTTATTTCAATCAAATTGACTGAGAATCCACTGATCTATGATTCTAGATTTGCTCCATTATTCATTAGTTTATTAATTAAAATAATCAATTATTGATTTTTGGGACTTTCTGACCTGAGTGATGGAAAATCACTCAAAACTAGGAAATAGTGGGTCCATGGGTTTAAATGGTGCTCTTAGCTTGAAAATGAGCACCTACATGACTCAAACTGATTATTTGGCCCACTTTTATTACAAAATCAATTTTTCCAATTAAATTATTAAAAAATAGCCTAAGTTTTGGAAAAATTAAATTTTAATAAAAAACCCTGAAAAAAATTTAAAAAATGAAAAATTTGAAAAAACTAGGGGGACTTAGACATGTTCATATGACTTGACCATGATGCCTAGCATGTTTATACATTGACACATAGACTCTAATAACCTCAATAGGCCTAAATTCCAAGCCAACCACCCCAACTTTGGAGGTATCGAGTGAAAAACTCAGAAATTATCAGTCGTTTATTCAACAACCAATAATAACCAAGGGAAAAAACACCCTGGGCTGATCCGATTGACAAATAAAGTCTAAGAGACAGAGTATTTTATAGACACTATCTTGCTAGAACATTTATTACAATTCCCCCAAGGGGGTATGAACATGTGATATAGTACAACAAAGCTTTCCAGAAGCAAGACTGAAGGTCTTCTGAAGTCCAAACAAAAAATCTTTGTCCGGTTCACTAGGATCACTTGATAAAAAACCACGAAGTACAACTTAGGTGGTAACAGATCCTAGAGGTGTGAGAGGTGTCTTCAACAGGTTCCAGGTGACTTAGGATTAGGAGCTGATGGTGCTGCCCCTAACTTGTGGTAAAAAACATTGAAAAATAAGAAAAGAAAATGAAGTGATTCATTGGTGATGTTTAAGCGTAAAATCTCTTGAGGTAGAGTTCGTTGTGGGGGTTCTCTAAGAGTTGTCCATCAGTGTCAATAATGGTGTATGCCCCTTTTCTGAGGCAATGGTGGATGATGTATGGGCCATACCACATAGACTCAAACTTGAATTTTCCCAACTTGTCGTTGGGTTGGTCATAGACTAGAACCATATCACCTTTGCTGAAGGTGCGAGGGTGGACATGGGAGTTATAGTGGAACATTGACTGAGTTTTCATTACTTCAATGGCTTGTAGGGCAGCTCAAAGTTCTTCTATGGTTTGCTAGAGTTGGAGGAGTTGTTCTTCTAAAGGAAAAGTGTCAAGGAGAAGTTCTACTGCAAAGCAAAGGGACAGGATTTGGCACTCTATAGGGAGCATTGATTCAACGCCATGTAGTAGGTGGAAAGGCGTGAAACCAGTTGTGGTTTTTGTGGATGTGCGATAAGCCCATAGGGCATAGAATAGCATGTGATGCCAGTTGGTTTTATGATTTCCTACCATCCTTTGGAGCATTGTTTTGATTATTTTGTTGACTGCTTCAACTTGGTCACTTCCCTAGGGGTATTAGGACGATGAGTACTAGTGTTCGAACTTCAACATGGTTGATAGTTCAGCCCATACGGCGTCTTGAAAGTGTGCTCCATGGTCTGAGACTAATTGTTTAGGAACACCAAATTGTGAAATAACATGGTTAAAGAAGAAGTGTGTTGCGGTTTTGGCTTTGCAATCAAATGTGGGCATGCCCTCAGCCCACTTGGTGAAGTAATCGACTGCTATAATGATGTATTTATGACCATTAACCAAGACGGGGTTGATTGTCATGAAGTCAATTTCCCATTTGCAGAAGGGCCCGACTGTGACTATAGGGTGTAATGGTGCAGGGGGGTTCTTGCCTTTGGGGAAAAGAGCTGATAGCTACGGCAATTCTTGACTGCCTCTATGCAATTAGTGAAGATAGAGGGCTAGAAATAGTAGGAACATAGAATCTTCTGGGTGGTTGCTAGGCCTGAAAGGTGGCCACCACAGGCTCCACTATGACAGTCGTTGAGGATGGTCTCGGCCTCGTCATGAGTGAGGAAATGAAGTAGGATGGTATCAATGTATTGACGATACAGAACATCTCCAGTCAGCAAGTGGCGAATTGCTTGATGTCGGATACGTCGCCTATCCTCATGGTTTAAGTGTGCTGCAAATTTCTGTGTTCATAAATAGAGAAGGATGTCCCCATACCATGGGTCGTCTGTGGATATGATGAATAGAAAATCATCAGGGAGATCATCCTTGGGGGGTGATGACATGGTTAATGGGGGGAAATTGATCATGAGCGTGGCCAGTGTGAGTGCCTTTGTGCTTTTGGGGGATATGAACTCTAGGTCAAATTCTTGGACGACAACTACCCACTTAGTTGCTCGACCATGTAGAAAGTGGCAAGCTTAAGAGGTGCCGCATTGGGTTTGAATCAGCCACCACATGAGTATGGTTTGTGATGATATAGTGATGTAACTTCTGAGCTAAGAAGACGATGGTGAGGGCCAATTTCTCCTCGGGTGAATACCGTAGTGGGGTTCCTGTTAGATTCTAACTGACCTAGTAAATCACGTGCTCATGGTGAGCATCATCTTCTTGGACCAAGACTCTAGTGATGGCATTGTCCGAGGCTGACACATAGAGAATGGAGTCTCAAGTGAAGTCTGGTGTTGAGAGTAATGGTGCAGAAGCCAAGGCTTGTTTCAGTGCATCAAATGATTCTTGTGCTTGTTGATCCCAAACAAAGGGTATTTTTTTGCAGAGCAGGCAAATGAATCCGTAAGCTTTTGTTGCATACTCTGGTAGAAAACGGCGAAGGAAGTCAGCCTTTCCTTGGAGGATCTGTAGTTGGTTCCAGGGATGATTTTAGGGGCGAATTATAGCCCATTGGTGAATTTTAAGGGGTGCCCGAAAATATATGGGCGAATTTTTAATATTAAAATGGTTTTTTTTTAATTTAATAAATTAGCCCATATTTTATTTTATATATAATTTCCCTTGACTAAATAGCCCGCGTGATTAACCTCTGAAAATCCATAGAACCTAATTTCGCCAAGCCATCGATGGGAAAATCGTGACATTCGCCTCGATTTCTTCCACAATGGAGGTGAAATCGCCAAAAATTTACAGTTTTGGAGGATAAATGAAGATGATTCGCCCAAATTTATGGTAGATAGGTTAAAAATTTGGTATTTTGCCCCACAGGCCCGATCCTTCTTCCACACATGAGGATAGGGTCGAACTACGCGATCAGAGGAGGTCAGGCTGCTTCATGGATTGCTAAGCTGAGGAGAGACCTGGATACTATTATCCGGGAGCGCGACACCTCTTTAAGTATTATCTTCTTGTATGGATGGCTTATAGATGCTTGTAGGCCTCCTTGTTTTTAGAGTACCCATGGGCTTGTAGATTGCTGAGTCATCACGGCAAGGTTTCTTAAATCCTTAATTCAGGATCATATCAAAGAGCTCGAAACCCAGTTGAAGAGTCGAACCAATACAAAGCAGCAGAGAGATCTATCTTCTAGAGTCACAGAATCAGACCTCTCATCCGCGATGGATTTTTGGGTAAATTTGTTTTAGTTCGCCCCTGATTTGCAGGCCCTGGATGTTCATGCATTGGGTATGGAGCAGCACAATATTTGGGTCTGCTTCAGGTGAAAACGGATGGCACAGGTCTGCTACATCGATTTACTTCAAGAGTTTTCCTTACAGGGTCATCTAGGAGACTGGGTTCATTGATTATGACAAGCTGGAGGAGAAAGCATTGGATTCCAGGCCTAAGCTTATTATCTGTGGAGGCAGTGCTTATCCCAGGGACTTGGATTATGCTAGGTTCCATGTTGTTCATCCATTCTTTGGCTCATTTTTTTATACAGATCTGTCACATGTTCTGTCTTTTCTTGATATTAAAAACACATACTTATTAGCTTAAAGGGCACTAGTTCTGAGAGTGGATGATATTGGTCACGCCAAGAAAAAAGATGGTCTCTTAATAGTTAATACAAATGCATACAGTTATGAACTGTTTGAAATTGTTTACTTCATTTTAAATCCATCCATGTTCTAAATATGTTGAGTCCTCTCTTCTGTCTGCAGATATTGAGTTCATGTTATTTTCTATTTCAGGGTGATATTCACAGGCATGGTTGTTGTCATACCAGACATATCAGCCTTATCCTCACCTGGTGACAGAGCAGAATCTCGTAGAGAAGGTCCTCAAAATCGAAGTGCAGCTAGTGGTTATGGAGTGCATGGGCTTAAATCTATTGGTGTACGAGATCTCTTGTATCGTCTGGCATTTATTGCCAATTCTGTGCAGGTATTATAGGTTTCGTTATCCCTTACTGTACTAGATAGTGATTCTGCATGTAAATCATAACTTTCTCTAGTGGTTTGTTTCAAAGAGTTCTCAATGTTTTTTTATCATCATGTGTAGCTTCATGACAAGAAAAGAGGTGTTTATTTTAAAGGAATCTTTGGTGAGCTAAAGCATCTGGTTACCCCTTTATTCCTGTAATTTATGAAGCTGTATTTAGCGTGAAACAGTTGTAATCTAATCCTCAGATCCTATGGCCTTGACTTTTTTGCATTTGTTTGGATAGAAATTTTCAATAGCAGAAACCCCAATGACATATCTAGTTGGCTGAAAATGTAGGGCCTATGGCAGTTTTCATTTTCCCATGTTTACTTATTTCATCCCTACTGCTGCTTGTTATTAATGCTTCTGATTGTCAGCGTTCTATATATATAATTTCTATTTCTCCTTTCAACACATGTGGACCTCCTATGCTCATTTTGTATATCTATTGGCTATTGCCTTCAATTTATAATAGTAGTTGGTGTCCCTGGTGATCTGTTTCTTCTTTAGGCAATGCTGGTTTCTGTGGCTTCTATTGAATATCATGGATGTTTTCATTTTAAATAGCTTAGTCCTTCTTCAAAGCTTAATTTTGAGTACGATCAATTTGTAGAAAATTGTGCCATGAAAATGTTGAATTAATTAGTCTCATTTTTTTTTCTTCAGACAATACAGTTTGAGAAATTATTCACAATAATGAAATCCAAGGAATCAAGTTGCCATTTCACCTTGTTGGGAGTTATTTCCCCTCTTGAATGGAGTGGATTTCAACCCTACTTCTGTTCTGTGCAGATTCTGTACCTACATACCTTAAACAAAGCCAATGCTTTCCTAGTTTTCTTTCATATCTATCTATCTATCTATATCACACAAAATAATTCCAATCTCTTAAGCTGCGAGCACTATTGTCTGTGACCTTATAAGTTATTCCAGTAGCATCCCTTTCACATTTTAGAAGGAGCATTTCTATTTCTACGTTGTCGCTTTCCTTTGGTTATTATAAGTTTGGCTATGAGAGTAGCAATAGTGTTTCAGTGAAGCAACAGCCCTTTGTAAAATAACAAATTTGAGAGGAGATAAATATTTGCTTGTAAAGAAGCTAGCACTTAACATATATGTCAGGGAATTTGTTTAGTGCATCATGGTTAGGAGAAAAAATTTATTTGATAGGAAGCTTTTAAAATTATCCATCAGTTGTACATTGACTTCAGGAAAGGTGACACATTTGCTGTCTTAAACAGTGCATCTATATCCTGCTAATTGCCCTTATTGCTGTTTAAAGTAGTGATGGACCAATAGAAACAGTAGAAATCATAGTATTTATTGCTTGAGTAAAAGAAAGGCAACTGTGAAGAATAATTGTGAGTCAAAAACCATGGAGGAAAGAGGAGGAATATAGGAATCTGCTAGGTCATGACCACAGATGGCACAAGTGAAAAATTTAATAGTATATTAAATGTTGCTAGCATAGGAAGAGGACCATAATGACTATGTCCATTTAAAAACATGGAAGAAATAGGAGGAATATATGAATCTATTAGGTTATGATTCATTTCTCCACAGTGAAAATCTAGCATAAATCATTGTGTAGAAATGAATCATAATGAGGAATATGGTCATTGCTAGCATAGGAGAAATGACCATAATGACTATGCTCCCTACCAGGATTTACTGTAGACGTGACACTTATTGAAGTTGCTTAGAGATCGAGGGGCCAAATGATTTGGATCATAGATGGGAAACATTGATTATTAAAATAGGAATGTTTACTCCACAATCATTCATTAAACGCTAATGTTATTTTTTTTTATCAGTAAAAGGCATTGTATTATGGTGCCTAGAATTACATCAGCTTTCCCATTTAGTAGGAAATTATATACTAGACCACTATATACTTATCCACTAGTAGGATGACAAATCGAACCTTTATGCCATAGCTATAGGCTAGGTGTGGCCAAAACTTTCCAGGAAAACAAGATACATGAGTTATAAGGATAGGTTAAAAAGTGATGACCACCATTTGATCACAAATTGAAATATGTTTATATTGATTGGGGTCATGTAGTACATTGCAAAACTATTGTATACCTTTTGCATCAGATTTGTTGTACCATTATAAGGGGAATAATTGTCATGAATAATTTTAGCTAGATCATTCTTGTCTGAAGGCTTCCATGCAGCCCAGTCATCTGGACTTCTCATAAATACACTGGAGTTAGCTCAAGTGCCATAAATATATAAATGAAAATCAAATATCATGAAACATACAAACTATCATCTGTGATTTTGGAAATATAACAGAAACTATTGAATTTCCATTGGTATCAATACCACAAAGGTAAACAAAATATACAACACAAAATAACTAGGATTTACCTGCTTGTCAAGACTCAAGAGTTGCATCAAGATTCAAAATATGATGAAAGACATGATGTCCATGCTCCAACAAATGTTGAATTAAGCCCAAAATGCTTCCACTCCTATGTCACTACCAGCCTTTAAATTTGGCACAAAACATAACACACTTTTATGGTACCATAAATGCTTAAATTTGGCACAAAACATAACACACTTTTATAGGAAAACAAGGACCAATATACATATGGTTGACAGACATGGGGGAAATGGAGATGCATCGTTTTATGATGAGGACTGCTTAGAAAGGAGGCATTCCTATAAAGAGGATGAAAATGACCCATGTTTTTCCCTCTGCATTAACTACGCTCAC
The DNA here is from genome assembly GCA_001517045.1 of Pseudotsuga menziesii. NCBI lineage: Eukaryota > Viridiplantae > Streptophyta > Pinopsida > Pinales > Pinaceae > Pseudotsuga > Pseudotsuga menziesii. The sequence goes on from LPNX010483733.1 coordinate 174,869, forward strand.
TCACATTTCCCTTTAGCTATGAAAGAAGCAGTTATCCCTAAGGTACGCATAAAGAGCATGGGATGTGTCCTTAGTTTTCCTGTTTTGTCTTGATTGATGCATCTTGTGCTTGATGAGGAAGCTTAAGCAAATTTGGTACATTTTATTATATCATCATTATCTCTTTTGATTGCAAATGCTCAAGTGCTTTACTGTTTGTTCTCTTCCTCAGAATCCAGGATCATATATTACAATTGATAATATGAGTGTATTGAACACACCAAGGAAATTTGTTAGGTTTCTCGAACAACAATCCTCCTCCAAAAACACATGTAGAAAATTGCAATCTAGAGGAGAACTTGCAGATTCTATAGAAGCTAACCATGATAATTTGAATGCAATTGACTAGAATATGAACTTAAGTCCAGCTTCCAATGGCACTGTCAATGATTCCCTGGGTGGAGACAATTGACATATGATCACAACATAAAAAGGAAGGACAATGCTTGACAGTCTCTATAGTGTAGCTGATGGGTATTCGGTTAGAAGCAATTCAGAAGAGGGAGATCTGCAGAACAGTTATGAATGGTCAGAAAGTGTGCATAGAACTGATTCTTTGTCACCTGCTTCAAGCATTGTTTTTGAGGAGATGTTAGATAATGAGGAAGATTACCAAAGCACTGTCCTGACTGAGTTAGAAAAAGAAGCTTATAAGATAGATGATAAGAAAGAAAATTGCTTACCAGCTAATTTCAATTCGTTTGAAGGTTCAACTGATTCTTGCAAATGGCAAGAGACAAAAACATTTTGTAAATGTTGGAGAAGAGAATTGTGCTTTATGGAATCCATTCTTGGAGTCTCCTTGTGTGCTGTGTTGGTTGTTCCTGCAATTATTGTGGTTGTCAATTTATTTAGCAAGCAAGAGGAATACCATGTCATGGTTCCCACCTAGGACATTCTATTTTGTGGTCATTTAAAATTAGTAATTTACAAATATTATCGACTTAGTATGCAACCATTGTTTAAATGGGAGTATACAATTTGAATCATCTTCTTGAAGCATCTTGCTTTTGTCTTTCCCTTATTCATTAGGCTTTCTTCCATATATTTCATTGCAGAGGGGATTATGATAAATCATAATTCCATTTATGCACAGTAGGAGGATGAAACATGGAAATATTTCTGCTGCTAGAATGATGTGCGAGTTATGAGGATTTTTATCCCTTGAATATAAAAAAAATCTATTGTGAGGTCTCATTTTATATAAATTACTCAAATCAGGAGTGGTGCCCAAGTCACTGGCCCATCTTACAAATTTAACAACTCTAGATTTATCATACAATAATGTGGTCGGTGAAATTCCTAGGGATAATGCAACAAGTAAAAAGATTCAAGGTCTGGCATTGGCATATAATAAACTGAATGGCACTATTCCACAAGAGCGTGGAGACCTCAGTAGTTTGGTGAATATGAATCTTACGGGTAACATATTACATGGGGAGATTCCTTATACAATTGGAAAGTTAAATGGGATTTCTCACCTTGATGTGAGCAATAATGAGCTCTCAGGTGAACTTCCTAGATCTCTTGCAAACTTGGTTAACATTGTTGGTCTATATGTACAAAAAAACAGGTTATCTGGTGGCATTGCTGGCTTGCTTTCAAAGAGCAAAGTCTAGCATTAGATTGAGACACTGAATTTGAGTTTAAATTCATTTAGTGGAGAAATTCAAAGATCCCTTGCCAATATCTCTTGTCTAACCTACTTGGATCTTCATAGCAATGAATTTACAGGTGCCATTGCTCTAGAGCTTGGTAGTCTTTCACACCTTATATACTTGGACATTTCTGATAATTATCTGACAGGAGTAGTCCCTGATGAATTGTGTGACCTTATGGATCTTAACTTCTTCAATCTATTGGATAATCTGCTGGAAGGAGATATTCCTGAGGGTGGTGGATGTAGTAATTTTACGGCTTCTTCATTTGTTAGAAACAAGGGTGTGTGTGGAAATTTGATAGGACATAATTGCAATCTTAGTCCAAAACAACAGCCTCATCTATTAAGGACTGGGGTGATTATTGGGATCACAATAGGAAGCACCCTTTTGTGCTCGACCTAATTTTTGCTTTGGTATAATGGAAAATGTTAAAGAAAGAGGCTTTCCCTAAGGTGGATGAGAAGAGAAAATTGAACCCAGCCATTGAACCTAAGGTGGATTAGCTCAACTGATTGCCACCAATGTTGTTGGGCATTTGTGTTGTTCTATGCTAGTGGGTGCTCTGTTTGAATCTAGTGAGGCACACACTAGTCTATACCGATAGGTTTACCAGGAATGACATCCATGAATGTGGGGAAGCGTCGCTTGGGTTTCCAGGTGAGGTTTACCTTGGACAATAAAATAGATTGTAACAGTTTTATTGAATACTTTTCAAAGAATTTATCCATTTTTTAATCTTGTTATGTATTTGTTCCAGAATTGAAGAAGCAATACTGTAATTCACAAAATTTTGGAGGTAATTCTTGAATAAACAAGGACGAATGTACATTCTCCTTATTTTCTTACATGCTTCATTTCTATCATTGCCTTAAGCACATTATCTCTAATATCTAACATCATCACATTTTGACAAGACTTCTCCAAAGGTTTCCCCTGAGCAAAAATCTATCTCAGCCTACCTGAAAATTTCTTATGTTTCCAGGATTCTACTTTCCATTCTTCTTTCTATTTGAGACATAAAAATCCTAAAAGATTTGAGTGAGTTCATTCTGTTGTATGGTTATGTTATCTATTCTTATTAATTTATCTCTCTATGCCCGCCGGGGGTTTGAACATGGGTCATTAACATGGCTGTGGTCTAATAATGGTATCTTTTATCACTTGGGTATTTTAGAAGCCATTATTTAGGATGCTACTCAGGTTATACCTATCCTTGATCATCTTGGATTGATCTTGTGTAGTTGGATTTTTCCGTATGTTCTGTTCAGGGGCTATTCCTGGTATGGCTATAATGCGATAAGCTCAGTTATTTTTTTAATTATGTATGGTTGATATATACTTCAAACTTCTAGATATTAGAAAGTTAGAAACGACTTTCATGCTAAACAAGTTTGGGAATTCAAGTATTTTTTCATATATAAAAAATGAATGATATGGCTCAGGAAAGTTAAGCAGTTCGTGACCCACATCTCCTGCCTTTGGTCATGTGCCCTGCATTTTCTTATTTTCACCGTCAATGATTTGGTGTGTAAGCACACCATGTATGATGTCTTGTGTTGCTTACATCTTAATGCAGTGTTATTTCCCATCTCCTGCATTATTGTACAGTTTTGCATGTAGAATGATCTTACATTATGTATGCCTGTCGATAAACATGTTTTGCATCAAGTATATCTTTTTACTCTGTCAATAAGTTTTTCTCCTAACAGATTTTGTGATCAGCTATCTGATGACTACTACTATATGGTGATGGAAGCATCTTTCTATCTATCTCCATTGTTTTGGCTGAAGCAACATAGTATAGAAGTAGAAAATTAGAAATATCTTTCTATCCTTTTTTGGGCTGCTAGGTGTTTCCATTTTGGCGTGTGATGTGATTTGAGTCTACAACACTGAAGATATCATGAGAATTCCCTGAATCTGGAGGCTGGGGGGTGTCTGTCCCTTGGATCGCTGTTAATCAGTGACCACAACTCTGGTAGGTTTGTTCCTGTCTTTATGTGAGCCTGGGAAGATGGTCTTCTACTACATGAAGTTGTCCACCTTCCTCTGTGTGTGAACCTCCAAATCCATCAACTAAAGACTTTAGAGCACAAGAAAATTCTTTCACACTCTACTTCATGGAATTGGGATTCCACTTCCTTCACCTTCCTTGTAACAACTTCAAAGTTTCCCCTGTTGTCCATGTGATCGCCATTTTTTTGGTATCTCAACTCTGCTACAATCCTATTTACTTCATTATTGCGACTATCCAAGATGTTCTTTCATTCTCTTGTGTTGGTTTTAAATTTTAAACTCCCCTACTTCTTGGCAAGGGAAAGGGAGCAATAAGAAATATGCTAATACATCTCTTATCATTTTTAGAGATGAGTCTATCAGAAGGGTGAGGGCATGTCTTCAACGCTCATTAACTTCTTCATCATTACATGAAAGGGAGAGAAATATGTTACGGTGCAGGGCATCCTTCTCGTGCGTCTCCCAAGGCTATTTA